>CM027850.1:23894324-24367351 GCA_016097595.1 Eucalyptus pumila | reverse complement strand
ACCATCCATGAAAGAGAATAATTCAAATCCGGCAGTACTATCCCGAGAACATCGATATGTGGCAATGGGAAGTCGTCCTTTGGGCTGGCCTTGTTCAAATCCCGGTAATCAACACACTCGGACTCGACGTCTTTCTTCATGACCGGTACTATGTTGGCCACCCATTCAGGGTATTGCGAGACTTCGATGAACCCCACTTTGAGAAGTTTCATTACTTCCTCTTCTATCTTCTTCGAGAGCTCTGGTTTAGTCCTCCGAAGCTTCTGCTTCTTAGGATGCACGTCTGGATTAGTGGGCAAACAATGTTCCACAATCGACGGATCTAAACCCAGCATATCAGCGTATGTCCAAGCAAAGATATCCGATATTCTTTTAGCAACTGAGTCAGGTGCTTGGCCTCATCTTTAGGAAGATTTGCCCGATTTTTATTTCTTTAGGATCCTCGTCATTACTCAAATTGATGGTGACGGTTTGCTCGGAGGTGAGAACTTTGGGTTTTTCATGTTGCTCCCAACTTTGTTGTACTTCACCATTTGGATCATCGGGTCATCGTTGTCATCACATGGCATTGGATTGGACCATTTTCTCCTCCTTGCTTGCCATAAGGTTGCTCCTAAAACATAAAATGGATAGTTCAGAAAGACAAATAGGGCTAAACGACATGGATCTCTTATCTATTTTTCTGATTTTTCTTTTTTCGTTTTTTTTTCAAATTTTTATTTTTTAAAAAATTTTGGCAAAACATTTTGGAAAAGCTTTTTGTCACGAGGAAGCATGATGAAGCCCAGGCCTCGGGAATTCTCCTTGGATTTTTCTTTTCTTTCATCGGTTGGATATCATCAACGGGCTGGTTTGGTATACCCCATCATGCCCTCAAAATAAAACTTGTAATTGTAATTGATATTCATCAACCAAATTACATTTATTGGATTGAAAAGTACGGCAATCAAAGTGAAATGACACCCTAACAATCAAACCCTAGCAAACATCCACTCGACAAACGATATGCAAAATACGATAAGCAAACCCTAGAAACATCAAATCCTAAAAGCGATAAGATTCCCACGCGGGGAGTGCAGAAAAGTAAACGTGTTACTCTTGCGGGCTAGCACCCATTTCCTCCGATGGTTCTTCATCAATGGCACCTATAAGGAGATCATCGAATAGAGTCGTGATCCCTTCCATCCCATCATTTGGATCCTCTGTCTTTGAAGTTGTCGGGTCATCCATGCTACTCCATCCATCGGACATGATACCACGGGTGGCGATCACTCCTCCTTCATCATGCATCATTCTAGCGGCCGGGAATGTCTTGCGGATATCGAGGAGTAATGAGTTTTTCCTCTCTTGTTCATGTCCTCCACCTTTTCCATGGTACCTAATCCGTGGAACGAGACCTTCGAGGGCTTCAATAGGGTTCCGGATACCCTGTTCTTTTTACGAGTCCACGGCCGGGGGAATAAAGCCATTTCCAACCATCACTCTTGCTACCATAACTGCTGCATTCGACACATCGGGGATGGGTCTGTCGATCCTCGAGATGCATGAATAGTGGATACGAGCTCAAATGATTGGTAACTTGACTCCTCCCTATGTTCCGGCTCGACATAGGGGATAGCCGTCTCATGATAGATCCGATGATCCTCCTCACCATGAACAATGACTAGTTTTCCTTTGACAACAAATTTCACGCTTTGGTGGAGACTTGATGGCAGCTCGCAGATATGAATCCGGGGGCGACCTAATAGGAAATTGAATGCGGTAGGAATGTCCATCACACGGAAAAGGACGTTGAACATCACCGGCCCTATTTGCAGATCAAGGTGGGTCTCCCTATCACCTCCTTTCTCGTACCATCAAAAGCTCGGACGGAGGTCTTTGCAGCACTTATTTTTGAAGGATCTATTTTCAGGCGGTGAAGAGTCGCCAATGGACGAGATATTCAAGGCGGACCCATTATCAATGAGTACTCGAGCCACATGGGAAGCCTTGCACTTGGCGGATATATATAACGCCTTAGTATGTCCCCTCCCCTCAAGAGGGAATTCTTCATCAGAAAAGGCTATTAAATCCTTAAGAAGAATCGACCCTACAAATTCCTCCAATCTGTTTACCTCGATCGTCTCTGGTACATGAACTTCGCTTAGAACCTTCATTAGAGACTTTTGATGTGTAGGAAATGTTTGCAAGAGTTCGAGTAAAGAGATACGGCGGGCAATTTCGCTTGTTGGTCGACCACGTTATACTCACTTGCTTTGATTATAGCCAGAAATTCTTTAGCCTCTTCGTCGATGGCGGCTTTGCGGGTTGGGCATTAGTTTGAGCATAGGTCCAACCAGACCTAGTAATCGAGTCAACATCTAGCTCGTATGACCATGGGACTGCTTTGTTATCCTTGTACTCATACGGTGGGGCATCTCAATAATTATTTCTTCATCGGTTGAAGGCACTTCCACTATCGGTCCTTCATGGTCGGAGGCATCCTCAAGTGGGGCATGTCCTCGATCAATGGATCTAGTTCACTCTTTTCGGCACTTAGCTTAGCAAATTCTTTCTCCCAATCAATGATGACTTCGGAGATAGTTGACACTATTCAGCTTGGTCGGCATACACGATTACGCCAGCCTTAACCATTTCTTGAACCCTTTCCCTCATGGTAGGCAAGGGAGGATTCTCATCGTCGGATAGTAACCAACTCTAACTAATCCATTATAGATATCTTTGACGAGACACCTTCAAGTTCATCTTTTTGCCGAGTATTGAACTCGAAGATTGCATTCACGTTTCACGATGTTCCAAGAACCCAGTTCTTCTTGACATTCGGTTGGGTGGTACGGAAAGAGAATGCCTTAGTATCAACAAATTTTGGATCTTGTGCTTCAAAGTCAAACATTCATCGGTTGAATGACCGACCTCTCCCATATGATACTCACATTTTTGGAGGGATTATAGTTGGAGAATTTTTCAGCATTGGGCCGCTTTGGTTCGTGAGATATCAATCCCTTGTTTCGGAGTATCGGTAAGACCTGAGATAGAGGGCCAGGAAGAGGAGAGAACTGCCTTTTGGTGAATTGCCGCTGTGCAGGCACTCGGCCTCCATCTTGCTGATTCCCAGGGACACGAACCATCGGAGGCTTACTAGGGGCTGGTTGCACATATGCAACATTGACTTCAGTGGTTGGTTCTTTATCTTTCTTCATGGTGAACCTTTTGCCCTGATGAGTTGGTTCATTGAACCATCCATCCCTTAGCCCCATCTCGATCTGTTCACCCACTGGGATAAGTTGGTTGAAGTTCTCAACGTACGTGCTGGCCATCCGGTTACGGAACTCATACGGGAGAGTCTTGACGAACAACTTCATCAACTCCTTGTTTGTAGGCTCAGGAGTGATTTGAGCTGCCAAGTTTCGCCATCTTACGGTATACTCCTTAAATGACTCACTTTTCTTCTTCTCCATTCGCTCAAGATCCTCTCGGGGAAGGTGCAATGTCCATGTTGAACTTATCTTTGCTTTAGGAAAGCGTCGGCCACATCATTCCAGGTGTCGAGAAGGTTTACATTTTTCATTATGTACCCGGTTGAGTGCGGGCCAGTCAAGCTTGCATGAAATGATTGGATCATGAGAGGCTCGTTCTTGACGTATTGGGCCATGCGTACATGGTACATCTGCAAATGAGCTTTTGGCGGGAAATGCCGTCGTATTTTTCGAACTCCGGCATCTTAAACTTCTTTGGCATCTTGACCTTCTCATAAAGCGACAAGTCGAATGGGAGTGAATTCTGCGACTCTTGCAATTGTTTCGTTTCTCTTCAAGTTTGGCGAAGCGTTCATCTGCTCCGTCTTAGGGACATTGTCGGGCTTAGCTTTTTCGGTAGTGACGAACGGTGGGTCATCCTCCGGCTCGGGCATGTCGTCATCACCCATTTGGGCCTTGTCCGTCTGCTTTGGGACTATTATCTCGGGAGAGCGGGTGCAAGAGTCGATTCACTTTGAGGGATTGCATTTGATCTGTCATAAGTTGCATAGAAGTGAGCAAGCTGCTGGAGTTGGTTTTCCATAGTGGTCATACGATCACGCATTTCGGTTTAATTAGCCATTTTTGCTCTTGATCGTGTAATGATAGGCGAACGTGGAGGATCCGTTATCACCTAGTTTGAAGAAATGAATACACATAAGCATTTCGTATAAAACATGCCGGTCCATGACGAAAGTTTAACTACTTTTATTTATGAGATTGTTTGACATTGACAATGTAAAAACTCGAAAGGCCCTAAACAAAAAACTAATCAAGTAAAAGGCTCAACTTCCTAAATATTAAGCTTAAAGTAAAAGACTAAATAGATTCAAGCCACTTTATTTGGCCCGATCTATAAACAATCGGAAGCCAACGCTCGCGTAATTGCCTCTTCTCCTTAGCGTCCTTCTTGGCTTGCTTCTCAAGTTCTTCAATCTTCCTTTTGTGACGATTAAGCTCTGCTTGTCGAGTGGGCTTTTCAGTCACATCTGCAGCACTTTTGGGAGAAACTCGGTCGGGATCTTGTCCTGACGGATGTATCGAGCCGTGGCATAGTAAATCTTTTCCTTCCCCTCAAGCTCATCTTCAGGCAAGCTCAATTTTTGTTCGTGACATGCGAGCCAAGCTTGTTCGATATAGCGAAGCTGCTTTTTGTGATCATCATCCTTGGCAATGAATCGGACTTGGAACAAACCCAGCTTAAGAGGGGGCGGTAGATCCTGCACCACTCGATATTGACGGGCCACTCGAAGTGGGTAGTAGGAAGTGGCACCGGTAATCCCCAATAGCGGGATCGGCTCATTATCGCCATGAGAGAGACGTGCCTTGGAGACTTGGAACCATTTAGCATGCCATAGGAAAATCTTGGTATTCGGATTTTTCAATAATTTGACCCATTTTGAGAAAGAAAGATTTGAGTTCGATCTTGTTGATTTTTGAACACCTTGATGGGATGATGGGAATCAGTGAGATTAATAATTTTCATGTGAATATCGATCCTACTCATATGAGAAAAGAACCAGATTTGTAAAAGCTCAATTGGCGCACGAAAAGTTTTATCTTCATTTTCCTTAAATCGAGTGAGTGACAAGAATGTTTCAGCTAAAATGGTGTTGACAAAACTAATCCCGGCACATACTTGTTTGACCACCCATGTGATAGAAGGATTAATGGCGCCTTTACGAAGAGGAAAAACAATAAACCCGAAGAAGGCTAGAAGAAAAATCTTACTTTTTAAAAGAGTGTCAGCATTAACAAAACTCTGATCTAGGAAGGAGAAAGGACATGCATGACAATTATCTTTTAACACTCTTTTTATTTGATTCTTATCCATCCTAAGAAAGTCAGACAAAATTGATTCAGGTTCTAATCCAAGGGGTGGGTTTATTAATTCCAATTCCAAAGGTTTTCCTATGGCAATGCTGTATTCCTCCAAAGTCGGAGTCAACTCGTGCTTACCAAATATGAATGTTGATGTTTGAGGGCACCAGAAATGAGCAAGTGCTTGCATGACGCCGCTTTGGACATCGATATCAAGGAGGGGAACAAGGCGACCAAGTCTACTTTCCACATAGCTTTGACCATCATTGCCAAGACGATCCCACCATGATTTGAGTTCAACCTTTGGTGCGGGCATGAATCGAATGTCGGACCTTCCCATTGTTTATAGACCAAGACTCGACCAACCTAATGTCATGGACCGACCAAAGACATAATAAGGTAAGTAAATTGCAAGAGTAAAGGGTAGAGAACTTACTTTACCAGGCGATTAAAACAATCACATAGACAAGCACATGAAAAGTGGGGTTCGATTTCTAACTAGGAAGGCTAAGCAAAGTGGAGTTAAAAGGGTAGGATGACTAGTCGCAGCCTCGCGTACTAAATAAAATCCTCTTAACTCCGGCTCGGTCAAGAATGATACCCCAATGCGGCGCAGTCTCGCGGGCAGAGGTAAACATTCCTAACACCAAGAAAGAAACTTTCGGGATTGAGTTGGGCAACCTCTACTACGCGGCCTCGCGGTCGAAGTCGTATCCAACTCAATACCATCCTAAGTGTCCTAGTGCGGCCCAGTCCGGCGGCGGGTTGTGTGTGCAATAGTGTAGTGCTAGATGCAAGGCATGCACGGCAATTTATATCAAGCAACACTTCATAAGTGAAAGTAAACCATACATTCCTACACCTTCCTGCAAAACAAATGTCAGCAAACACTTCCCCTTATACCTCCCACTCTACAAGAACATTTAACACCTTAAATGTTAGGGACGTACACAGGATCTTCGCTGCCAAACAAAAATATTTTTTCAAAAGAAAATTGGCCTAAGTCCACTAAGAGTTTCAACTCAAGTCCCCAGCGGAGTCGCCAAGCTGTCGCGACCTAAATTTCAGGTGCACCACCTACGGTTTAGGTTAATGGATTGTTAAGCCTAGACTTAACTCGGGCTCTCCCAAGCCCATACCAATTCGCGACTTAGGTTCAAGTTCTTAATATGCAAATGATTTTTATCATGGAGTCGCCACTAATCTATTTTGGGTGGGTCGATTAGAAACCCAAGTAAAGTAATGGGAGAATTACTTCACTCCTACGAACCAGAGATTAAATGAGTTCGGGGACTTGATTACGCTAGATTTCTCTAACGCCCTTTCGGTACCTTTTCTTTTTATTTCAAAAAAATATTTTGCAGGCAGCTTGAATTGATTTTTTATTTATCTTTCTAACATGTGAGGTGATCATGCGGGTGCGCAAACCACCAATTTAACACCCAATAAAGCGATGAATAAATTTCAGGACTTACCTTATAGAAACGAAAGCATCTGCAATGTTAAATCAGAATTCACATCAACAGTCCTAAATATTATTTCTAACACGCAGTTTTTTTTTTTTTACTTTTTTAATGAAAATCGTGCAATATGCAATGCATCTAATCTAACATGAAATGGCGTGACAATGTGTTCTAAACTACATGACATGAGTAAAATATTTTTTCGTGTTTTCTTAATGAACATGCAATATTTAAATATGCAAATTAAAATGACATAATTATAATGACGGGCAATTTTTAATTATATGAACCTAATTCTACATGACGTGCACATGATATTTCTATTCCTAAGAATGCAATTTATCCTAAAACTTGAAACTAATTTATCTAAAGACAAATTTTTTTGTATTTTTCATGATATGCGAAATTAAGAAAAATATGAGAATTATCTATCTAAATTAAAATTTCATCCAATTTAAGCTTAAGATTAAGTCATGCTAAATCCTAATTTAAACTAAGACGTTATTTTAATCTATTCATTTCTAACCAAAGATACAAATTGATCTAAACTTAAAATGAGACATGCAATTCTATTCTAAAATGCATGATGATTTTTTTATGAAAATTTGTAATTAAAAAAAACTACTAGAGTGAAAATTAAAGGGACATGTTATTTCTTCTAAAACATGCATTTTTGAAAAACCTATTATGCAACCTACAAAAACTAGTATCCTAAATTAATTAATTTTTTTTTTGGGATTTTTCTATTGTAAAAATTTAAAATCAAAAATCCTATTCTAAATTGACACGTGCAATTCTAAAAAAACTAATATCCTAAATGCATTTTTTGGATTTTTTTTTTTTAAAAACGAAATAGCTAAATACGCTAACCCTAACCCTGATCTAACTTGCATTTTTTTTTTATGTTTTTGGATTAATTTCGAAATTAAAAATTGCCAAGTAATTAAACATGAAACCTAAGTTAAAACTAGCAACCTAAATTGATCGATTTGATTTTCTTATTATTTTTTTTATATTCGAAATAAAATGCCTATTCTTAATATGCAAACCATAAAACATGAAATAAACCTAATTCTAACCTACATGGAATGCAAATGCAATTTTTTTTTTGTATTTTTGAGATAAACAAAACAATTAAAAGATACCAAATCCTCCATGGTTGTTTCACTAATAAAATCAATAAATTGATCTTAAGCCTTAAAGACCAAAATATCAATTTTATTCGCGTGATTAATTATTTCATCTAAAGTCTTATAGATGAAATAAAAAAAATCATTGTGCGGTTGCGAATTATGTGGTACGTCGGGGATTTTTAAACATGCATTAAGGACTAATTCAAATAAAGAAACGAAAACATAAAATAACATAACATAAAAAAACGAAATATTAAAGATAAAATAACATAAAATAAAACAGATCTACCTAATAAAATAAAATAAACTTACCTAATTTGGACTTTTTCCAAATTTGCCTCAACAAGTGGTGCTTTATGGACCAAGACGGGGACTCGGCTCACGGGGCTGGGGTGGCTGCTATTGCGACGGGCAACGGTGGGCGGTGGACACGGTCGTCGGAGGAGCTCCGGCAAAGGGGCGCGAACACGCGGCGAGGAGGAGCGGGAGTCGCGTGCGGTTGATGGTGCGAGGCCGACTCCGAGTGAAGCCGGCGGGGTGACAGCGCGCGTGGGGGCGTCGGGTCTCGCGAGTTGCAGCGGCAGCGAGCAAGTGGCGGAAGCCGACGGAGGCGAACCGCGGCGTCACGGGTGAGGGAAAGCAAGGCGGGCCGCTGCGTGACGAAAGCAGCCGGGGGCGGGGCTGGCGCGGAGGACAGCGAGACGGGGCACGGTGATCTTTGTGCGGGGGTCGGTCCACAGTGCCGGGTCGTCGCGGGTCGGTGCGCACAGCAGGCAAGACGGCTCGCGGTGGAGGTGGAGGTGCGGCGTCGGCTGGTCGTCGAGGGCAGAGGCGGAGGCGGAGGCTGGCTGTGGGCGTCGGGCACCAGGCGCAGCCGCAGTGGTGGAGCGGTGCTGAGGCGCGGCTGCGGGCGTAGATGCGGGTGCTCGTGGCGTCTGGTGCACGGAAGAACTGAGCGGCGGTGGAGAGCAGTGGCGACTCCACAGACGGGTGGACTAAGGGACAGCAGGCGCGGCGTCGTAGATGGGTCGCGAGCGTGCAGAAGCGCGGCTGCGGGTGCAGGTGTTCGGGGACGGTGCTGCTGGTGTTCCGGCGAAGACGGTGGGCGCGCTCGGAACTCGCGGAAGGTGATGCGGACGCGGGCTGAAGTGCAGCGCGGGCGCGGCGATGGGCGGGCGCGGCGACGGGGCGGCGAAGCGCGGGTTGTCGGCTTAATGCAGCAGCAACGGACGGGACTCGGCGGTGCGACGGCGGGCGCGGCCGAAAGCGGGACTCGGTGACAGTGCTACGGCTCGCGGGCGTCACTTGTGGCCCGAACGGTGGGTGCGGGCGCGGTGGAGCGGCGCGGATGCGGGCTGCGAAACCGGCGGAAAGTCCAACGAAGGAGAAGAACGGTGGGCGCCTCTCCTTCGCACGTCCCCTCCGTCCCGTGCTCTCTCTCGCACTTTCGGTGTACCTTTTTTCTATTTTTAGCTTCACCTTTTTGTTCTTTTTATTTTTTCTGACAAACTCTCTGTCTCTCTCTCACGTCTCACTCTCTGCAGTCTCTCTCTCCTGCTTTTTCTCTTTTTTTTTTTAATCTCCTCCCCCTGACTTCATCTTTTCTTCTTTCTCTCTACGAGAGTCTCTCCCTTTTTTTTTTCACAAAACCTCTCCCCCTCGGGTGTCTCTCTACGGGCTCTCTCTTTTTTAATAGCTCTCACAAAACCTCTCCAGTGAATGTTTTGTCCTCCCCCCCTGACTCTCCCGAGGATCCTTGCTTATTTATAGGCAACATCTGAGTTAAGCGTGAACAGGTGAACAGGAGGCAGCCACGACTTTTCCTTGCTTGTTCAAGTTTGGTTCTTCTTTTTCAAATATGGTGGCCACCGCCTGACAATCCACCTATTTTATAATATTTTATGAGTTCATCTTGCTCCTTTGAGGCTCCTTACGTCCGCCTAATTGTGTGTATGCATGTGCATGCATTAATGAGCGTGAGACAATGGACGTGTAGGAACTTCTTTCTTCTTCAGCCGATTTGCTCTCCGGGGGAGGAGAGAATTCCTTGCAGCAACTCACTTTGAAATATTATAAAATTGTGAGCCCATCTTCTTGCAGACTTTGTAGAATTTTCACGTCCCCATTCCATGCGTGCATGTGCATGCATTAATGAGGGGGGAGAAAATGCACGTTCATGGATTCTTCTTTCTTCTGCATGCTTGGGGCTTCTTATACGGCTACTTGTCCCTCTCTTCTATAGGATAGCCACAACTTTTGACTTTTCTTGTTTGTTATTTGCTTCCTCCTTCAGCAAATTTCTCGTTGCTTCTCCTCACAACCCACACTTGAGAGAGAGCATATTATATAATATTATATCAAGGGCTCATTTTGCTTCTCCGAGGATTCCGCACGTCCGCCGAATTTGTGCGTGCATGCGCATGCATTAATGAGGGAGAGACAACGGACGTGCAAGAACTTCCTTCCTCTCTTTTTGACTTTCGCTCTTTTGCGTGCTCAGGCCAGTGGCGAGAAACCATCCCTTCGTGCATGTAATCAACTGCGAGCCGCTGCGTCTTGTTGCGCTTTTAGTACCGATGCAAATGCGACAACGTGAAATGCAATTTTACTATTTTTTTTTTAATTTTAATTTTTTTCATGCAACTAATTACTAAATGATTAGGCAAAATTTAGGTGTCAACAAATATTGATAGATAATCAAAGATATGGAGAAGATGCATTTATTGGGGCATTGGATGTCAAATGTATTGCCAAAAAAGAAGAAGCAAATAAACAAATAATTAAGAGCATAAATCTGAAATATCATCAAAAGCATCAAGCGGAGAAGTTCCGTTTCCAGAATAAATCAGAGAAGATGATAAAGGAATATACTCTTTGAGAAATTATTTTCCATAAAAATGTTTTTCCCCCTTCAGATTAGGTTGCATGCATATTTTCTTAGAACATAAATTGGGTTTTCCATTAATTCATCATTTTCAATAAATCAAGCATGCGAAAATCTAGAAAATCAATTTGTAAAAATTCTTTTACTCAAACAAATATACCCTAAGAAAGTCTAGATGAAACACCCCATAATCGGAAGGCTAAGCAGCTAGGTTTTCTCGGTGTATCGTATTTCGGGGCATCGAGGCTACAATAACAACTTACCTTCCTTTTTTAAGATATATTTAATTTGACTGTTTTCCCCTCCTTTGAAAGACGGACAGGAGTAAGCAAACGAAGGGCTCAATCAATGAGGTGAAATTGCAGTGTAGATTTCCAGATTTGGAACGTAAAGGAATATCCAGAAAAACATATGATTCCCATCTTCATCCATGGAAATTACAGAGGTAACTGAGAGAGGAGACCAGCATGCTCCACATTAGCAACCAATCTTTGGTGTTCAATCGATCATGTAGAGTAAGCTAAGGAAGAATGGAAGATCTATCATTTTAAGAGGAATAGAGTAGGACAATGAAATTGCACTTATATATAGCATTAGCTATAAACACACGATATATAATAAGGGTTTGTTTGTTTCATTGAAAACTTCGTAATTAAGAAAATACTTTTTATGAGAAATATTTTCAAACAAAATGGATAGTTTTCATTTGTTTTATGGTTTAGAGAAATTGATATCATTCTTACTAAAAGGGAAAGTCGTTTTGCTTAAGTCTAAACTTGTTTTTTTTTTCAGTTATTGAAAAATGTTTTTCGTATATTGATTAGTTTTCTATTATTTCAAACACCTAAAAGTCAGAAAATAATTTTCTGAGAACATATTTCCTTCAAACAAATAGATCTTCAAATTAATAACGACTTTATTAAAAGAAAGAAGATTTGATAACCCTCTCTAAGATATAATCATTCCCCAAATCGCCATGTATGGTAGCCAACATCCAACGAACTCTAATCACTTTTACTTATTATGAAAGTCAAACTCGGGTATATTGCATTAGCGAGAGCACGTATAATTCGATAATAAAGCATAATACAAGATCCTAACAAGGAAAAAGAGGAAGATGTATCATTATAGTACTACAGTACACTTTTGTATCATAATAAGTAAATTGAGCTTTTATACAATTTTCACATTAGATACTTGAAAATGGGAACATTGGCTATTAACTCATTCATTCTTTTTCTCTTCCTCTATGATTCTCCTTTTCAATTGGAACATGGGTTGGCTTAATATATCATAAAGAATTTCACTCGACCCATAATGCGTACGGATTTTTGCGTACCTTGCGAATTTGAATGCTGCTCCTTCAGAGTTCCATTGTGGTGGAGTTCTGGACGCCTAAGAACTTATTTCCGCATGCTGGAAGAAGGGAGTTTTCTTATCTACTGCAATAAGAGTTCCAAAAATTTTCCATCGTTAGTCGTTTACACAGCTGATATATGCTCGGCGCGAAAGTGAATATAGTTAAAATAAAGAAGTATTGTAGATTCTCGTATTATAACTCTCATGTGAATGAAGTTTTTAGCTTGCTTTTAAGTCGTTTACACAACGAAACTAGACTGAAATATCCTCCGCTCGACAGTGAAAATAGTTAAGATGAAAGAAGCTTTGTAGATTCTAGTAATATAACTCGCGTGTGGATGAAGTCTTTAGCTTGCGTTTCAATCCGTTGGAAGAAACTGTGAGTGTATCCTTTTGTCTTCACATTTTCCTTCTGCCTTATGCTCTCAATTAAGGCAAAACAGAAATAGCAAATTGGAGCCTTCATTCTACATGCGTGTGAGAGAGAGAGAGATGTTTATCGAGGATGAAGGCCTATTCTAGTAAATTACCGATCTGAACTTTTGCATGAATTGTGGGTGCACATAACAAGTGTATCGAAACTCATTCTCTGATATAGTTGGTATAACAGATATTTAGGATTTTTCCGTTCATTTTCTATATGTCTCGTTACAAATGCATGTACCTAAGAGATTCTTTATATGTCACTTTAATTGTACATATATCATTAATCAATATGTTACATAGATAATCATTCCATAAATCTTATGAATGGGTTCATGGACTTTTCGTTTAATCATATTGAAATATACAAAAAATTCACATTTTCTCTCTTTGACATATACTTTATCTTGGTGTGAGAGCTAAACTATCCTGAGGTGCATCTAGTGCACATTGTAGTTAGTGAACATCTAAGTGCACACCCAGAGCACACTTCTTATCTTGTGTGCTTTTCTTTTTCAATAACTATTAATAACTCCATCCTCAACATTATTTGTCTCGTTCAATAGTCACTTCAATCCGTTCGGTTATCACATTATTTACACAGTCGCCACAATGGTCTCCTACAACAACGGCCTTATGGCAATAGCAGCCTTTAGTGACAATGACTGCCTCCTACTGCGTAGTCCGCATAGCAGCCATGACAACACACAACAACCATGTAAGTAGCCACATCAACGTCAGGCGCTTCTTCAGCACACTGAATTGCTTTGACAATCCACTAGGCTTTTTTCAAATATTTTATTCAACCTTGAGTTGACTTTTTTTTTCAAATTGACTTGTTTTACATCAACTTGACTTTGAGAAGAGATGTTAAAGATATTTAACATATTTACCTTGTCTTTTCATAACTCTCATGAAGGTGCATATTTCTAAGAGATTCTCCATTTGATAGTGCATATTACGTAGATAGTTATATAAAAAAGTCCATAAATAATCTCACATACTCTTTATCAAAACACATCAAAAGATTAAAATTTTCACATTCTTTCTTCCACGTATTTCTTATCTGTTGGAATGACATGAAATGCATGATTCCAGGCTTCATTGCCACCTCCAGGTCTTACATCGAAAAGAAAAGACAGACGTAAATAGGAAGGAAACAACTTGTTCATAGAAGGAGAGAGGAGAGGAGAGTTAATTAGTGTGATTACGAGGAGAAGGCTATAAGTAAAATTACTTATTTTACCTCTAATTAGTTTTAATACATAGAGAAAGAATCAATGGTAGGTTTTGCTGGGACTGGTTTACTCAACAAACTCCTTGTACACCCTTGGTTTAGTACTAACCTATTCAAGAAAATCATATTTCTATTAAGATTTTAAGCAAACAAAGAATAACGCTATATTTTTATCTCATATGTCTATTAAGATTTTGAAATTATTATAGGAAAAAAAATCCATTTTTTTTTATCTTTATACTCTCACTGATTTGTGATCAAGTCCTTCCAGCACCAAATCTAATTGACGTGGCCAGCAAACGTTGTCTAATATGTTGCGGAAAAAAAATATTCAGTGCGGATGTTCACATGGTTGTGCACATTTGACTAGATTTTATCCACATCATACTCCTATGTTTACATTGACTAAATTTTTCCCCACACGTCCATGTTGGCATCAGCATTTTTTTATCTGCGTCGTACTTTAGCATCAATGTCAGTTGAATTCTGCTTGAACTCAGTATCTGAGGAACTTGGTTTATAATGTGACAATAGAATAACGTAATTAAACAAATTAAAAGTACATTAAGTTAAAAAAAAAATTAAGGATGAAAAGTAGATCTTTTCCGATGTACATGTAAGGATGAAAAGTAGATCTTTTCCGATGTACATGCGCCACCAGTTTACTCCACTCAGAGGTCTCTTTTCATTAACATAGTCGAAATCAGAAATTGAAATAGAAAACTACGCATGAATTGGATCTGATGTTTATTCAAGTTTCTATGTCGATACATAATGTATTTGAAAGAAGGTATTTAGCAGCTGAATTGAAGTATCTATTGGAAATTTTCATTACTGCAATATTTTCTGTACAATTTCGATTAGTTTCCAAGCGTCCGATTCGATCACTCTATTGAGGAAGTCCAGGGATAATGCGATAGATTCCCTAAAACCTTGAAGCAGTCGCTCACTTTTAAATGTAATTCCAATTTGAGTATGCTTGATTAGTAGTTTACGTAAAAGTTATTTTAGAATCTCTTTGTCGATCACCTTGTTTGTTAGTTAAACTCAAGGACATCATTAACCATAGTTATCAAAATTGTATGATTGTTGATTCGCATTGCAATTCAAGGCCTTTATGATATGTAACTATTAGGTGAATCGCTAATTGTCTTAATAGCAAGTGAATTTATTGATTCTCTAAGAAATTTATGACTCAATATGTATCTATCATTTCATCAATTCAACTTTTTATACTTTGACCTATGGAATGATGTACTTAAATTTGTATATTGTATTCCGATTAGTTACAAATTAATTAAAAGTAAACTTTACTCTTTATAATGAAATGTAAATGAAAAGCCATACAAAAAATTATGATTAATATTTGAAGTAATATTAATCCTATGATTTGATTTGATTTTCAATTCACAATTTACAGTTCATAAATTTAATATTTGGGTTTAGGATACATTATTTCGATTTAACAATTATGCTGTTAACCAAACTCTCAGTG
This sequence comes from Eucalyptus pumila, assembly GCA_016097595.1. Taxonomy (NCBI): domain Eukaryota; kingdom Viridiplantae; phylum Streptophyta; class Magnoliopsida; order Myrtales; family Myrtaceae; genus Eucalyptus; species Eucalyptus pumila. Next base: position 24,352,021 of record CM027850.1, on the reverse strand, counting down.
GGCTCTACATCTCAGCAACTCAAGCAAGCATGCACGAGACTCATCGCACTGTCTCCATTGTAAGCGAGAGCATATATAAGTTAAAATGAAACAAGATGTGTGATAAGGAAGAAGATGTCTATAGTTCATATATTTTGCAATACAATCCGTGGAGAATAAAATCAACGAAAGCTATCGTGGTGCCATACATAAATATCAGTCTTTATACAATCTTTGTATTAGATACATGAAAAGTGAATCTATCAGCCATTAACTTGTCCCATGTTCTCTTCCTCTATGATTCTCCTTTTTCTTTTCCATAAGCAAAGGGAAACCTACGTTGCCCTTGCTCATGCTAGTTGCAGTAAGTAAAACACCTCACGGAATGGTAGGGGAGCCCTAAACTTGCCACAAAGTAAACCTGTCATACAGGTGGCCAAGTCGGGGTTTGAGTGAATCAAAAATGGATCCGACCCAAATTAATCCACTTAACCCATATTGATCTATTTTTTATGTGATGCAATTTTAATGACTTAACCCGACCTAAAATCAACCCAACCAGCTCCAATTGAAAACAAATATCCAGCGAAACTAAATGAGGATTTGAGACACATTTTCCTCGTTGTCTAAACCGAGGTGCAAGAGCAACTCTGGTGAGCAAACAACTCCATTTCTGAGAAATGAATTTAGGAACTGGAGGAGGTGTGGGCGAATCTGAGTTTCGAGGTCAAGGTGGGAGAAAATAACCGGACCGTTGATGAGGTCGATGTGGAATCCTACGGTTTCACATGGACGACCACAGCCTTCCATTTAACAGGAACACTTTTTTGGTAAATCGCTAATCCGACTTTTATTCGCAACTCTGTTGCTGGCCGAGACTAGTGTGATGCATGATTCTTCGTTTGCTTGGCATCGCAAGGCTTCTGTCGAGGGAGCAGCAGCTTCTCCACACAGACATAGACCTAGAAGAGAGATTTTTTCCCCTTGAGTGGCTAGGGCATGGCTCACCAATAGATGAAAAGCTCAATAAATAGGACAATAATTGGTCATGCTCATTATTGCTGTGGATAGACTTGTACAATCCCAAGTAAAATATACATTACCATATTCAGAGATATTATCAATGGCAGGTCTTTTAATGGCAGGTCTTTTTTCTAGGATTGCTTTCCTCTATAAGCGAGACCAAATGCATCCCTTAGTGATTATTCAACTATTTGAGAAAATTGAAATCTGGACCTTTAGATTGTTAATAATTTTGATTGAATGTATTGTGGACGGCAATATTGCAATATTAAACGCAGCTCTTACGTGTATTTGATAAAGCTCAAGATAAGGTACTCAACTGAATTAAAATAGATGATTATATAACAGAGTTATCACTCCCTTTGTTTTCGTAGTAGAAGTAATTGGACTTTAAATTTGTTGGGATTGACTGATCCCCGAAAAACCGGATTCGACACTAAATCGAACCCCTAAACTCAAGCGGAAGACAAGCCCGGGAATTCTAACACGTATCACCGATCCTAAAGCACACCACAGATTCGGCGTACCTTTTAGCCACAGATTAAACACTGACGCCAACAAGAGGAAGAGAAACTTGGTCCTGTTGATCCGGTGAAGCAAAATCGCCTTCGGGAGTCACTGTTTGCCTTTGGAGGAAAATGACAGAGAGAGGGAGGGAGAGAAGCGTACGTCTTTTTTTTTTATAATCAAAATGGTACCTTTTCTCTCTCTCTCTCCTCCCTTTTATACCCCCTTCTTTCCACGGGCCCTATTCCCGTGGGCCAGGCTTTCTGGGCCCAACTTGGGCGGACGGGCCTTAAGCCCAAATCAAATAAAGCCTTCATCTCCCACTCGCACATGGTGGGCCGAACATGATTCTCTTTACCTCTCTTCAACATTCATACTGGTGAATAATCCGTGCGACCAGCATACTTTGAGAGCTCGTTGCTATACATCTGTTAGGAATATGTAGCAGCTCATAATTGGGCGTCACACTTTGAGTAGATTTAGTATGCAGTACCCTAGATCGATCGATCACATGTTATATCTCTCTTGATCTCTTTTAAACATGATATATATTGTATTCACAATTATAATTATCACAAAGACACTCATAATTAGTCGACCAGTGAATACAAAACCACAATGTGATTCTCCAAAATCGATCTTCCTCTTTCCTTCAAACTCTCAATTTCAGTCCAGCTTGCTTTTCTAGAAATGCCCCATTAGATCGAATCATCTCATGACCATTGGCAACACCCTAAGATAGCAAACACTAAATAGAAATCTTGAGAATAAGTAAGAGTCATGAGGGGACTTAAAAAATTGAGGAACTCTTTTTCTCAAGAGTCTCACACGTCATAAAAGTTGAGATCAAACTTTTTGCCACTCTTATTGGTCGTCTCATGCATACGTAGTATGAAATATGTATTACGGTATTAACTCCTTTCCCATGGAGCGTATGTCTATACCTTTCAATACCGTACGAGATGATAGTTCGAGACATACCCAATGTCTAACCCGAGTTCACGTATCTACTCTTTTTACAAAATTCATCGAACTCGGATCGGCATCTTAGATAGATAAAGTAAAATATGTGGGATATTTTACTTTCGGACATAGTAAGTATTATGTCCTCATCTTAACACTCAGTTAAGGCGACATACGTATTTTAAGCTTGAGCTCTCGATTATCACCTAGATAATAAGCTTAAAAACAGTCTCATCTCTATTTATCACACAGTAAATAGAGGCGATTACCCGTGTGAGTGGGCTAATCTTTTATCTGTCCGACATACTTCCTCAACTTAAAATAATGCACTGAGCATTAAGATGCATAAAGATCATACAAAGATTCATAGGCATTAATAATGAAACAACACAAGTTCATTGATGTGAATAACTCAGGGAAATTACAGTATCTAGTACATCAGACTCTACGCAATCCTAGAGATTTTACATAACCACAAAACACATCTCTAGGTATTGGCTTTGTCATAGGATCTGCTACCATTCTATGCGTAGATATGTACTGTAAGTTCACATCCTTTCGTGCAACCATATCTTTCACAAAGTTATACTTGGTATCTATATGTTTGGTCTTGCCATGATATTTTGGATCTTTGGTGTATGCTATAGCTGCTTGGCTATCACAGTTAACCAACAATGGATTTGCAGCTTTCTCAATAACACCTAAATGATCCAAGAATCTCTTAAGCTAAACTCATTCTTGCACTGCTGCTGATAACGCCACGAACTCAGCTTCCATCGTGGACAAGGCTATGCACGTTTGCTTCTTACTGCTCCATGATATGGCGCCATTGTTTAGTAAGAAAGCAAATCCAGAGGTAGATTTTCTTTCATCTAAATCTCCTTCCCAATCAGCATCTGAATAGCCTTCAAGTCGCAGATCCTTTCCTTGGTAATTCAACTTGAAATCAGCAGTTCCCTTGGATACCTCGGTATTCTCTTGACGGCTTTCAATGTCTTGGACCTGGATTGGATTGGTATCTACTCACCATTCCAACTGCAAAACATATGTCGGGTCTTGTACACATCATAGCATACATCAAGCTCCCAACGGCACTAGCATAAGGAACATGTTTCATTTGTTCCTTCTCTTGTGGAGTCCGTGGACACAGTCTTGAGATAGCTAGTATAAACACCTAGAGGGGGGTGAATAGGTGCACAAACAATTTATCCAGATACGGAAGCTTTTCTTAGCATATGATAGAAAGGAAATTCTCTCTTGATTAACAAAATGAAATACGATCGAGGTAGAGAAAGTAAGGAAGAGAAAATTGAACACGGGATTTATAGTGGTTCGGCTTATTCCAAGCCTACGTCCACTCTTCACCGACAGCCCCTTTGGCTGGATTTCACTATGATCAAAAGAGAAGTTACAGCACAGCTTTGCCTTGATTCCACAGTGTAGATGTTCTACCACACCTCCTCAAGGTTTCTCACAAATATAGACTCTCTTTTGTATACAAGTAATCGCTCAAGGAATTGTCTAAACAAAAAGAAGCTTCAGACTTTGGAATTCTTCTATCGCGCACTCTTCGAACAACTAAGAACGTCTTCCTTATATACTCATTTATGCCATCATACCCGTTGGCACTTACCAAAGGAATTCCTCCAATCTACCCGTTGGACGGAATCAATTAGGAAGATTGTTCGAGCTATTAAAGGAACGTGTTGATAGCCCATCAATCTTGTTCGCCCATACAATCAGGATCTCGGTTTTCATAAGTAGAACCTTCCAATAATATTTAGACAATTATCGAATCTTCAATCATTGAATCAATCTTGATCAATCAAAGGATTTTGTTACGTCTTCTCCAGCCACGAGATCTTCTCCGGATGATAAGGTTAAAACCTTAACGAAACATCCGATTCTGGATAACCTTTCTTCAACGGATTAGAGGCTGTCAATGAGGATAGACTTTGAGTCTTGAGTCGGCTGCCGGAGGTCTTGAGACTTTAAATAACGAGTCGATAGACTTTGAGTCTTGAGTCCGGCTTCCGGAGGTCTTCAGACTAGACTGATAGAAACGTTTTGTCAACTTCAAAATACTTCAAGAGGATTTCTCCAACAAGTCTATGGCTCAATCCTTCACCTTTTGTAATAGGAGTGTCTATAGGTTTACAGTCTTGCATACGAAATCGTTCAAGAACCTTATTTATATAGGTTTCTTGCGAAAGAGACAATGATCTCTTCGAACGATCTCTTGAAATCTTAACTCCAAGAATGTATGCAGCCTCACCCATATCCTTCATCTCAAAGTTAGAAGACAACCATCTCTTGATAGTATTAACCAACTCCATATTGCTTCCGGCAATCAGTATATCATCAACATATAATGATATGATCACAAATTGATCCTTGGATCTTTTGATATATACACAATGATCCTCATCAATCATTTTAAAATCATATGCCATTATGGCATTATGAAAACGTATATACCATTGTCTTGATGACTGCTTAAGACCATATATCGACCTCAAAAGTTGACATACTTTTTCTTCTTGGCCTTTCACTATGAAACCAGCAGGTTGTTCCATATATATTTCTTCCTCTAATTCTCCATTGAGGAAAGCAGTATTTACATCCATTTGATGTAATTCAAGATCCAGACTAGCCACTATTGCCAGAATAATGCGAATCGAGGTAAATATCACTACAGGAGAAAACGTATCTTCATAATCAATTCCTTCCTGTTGATTATACCCCTTCGCCACAAGGCGATCCTTATGCCTTTCAATCGAGCCATCAGCCTTTCGCTTTATTTTGAGAACCCACTTGTTCCCAATAGTTCTGCGTTCTTTTGGAAGATCAACCAGTTCCCAGACTTGGTTTGATTTCATTGACTCCATTTCCTCTTCCATTGCATTAATCCATTTTTCCTTACTAGGGCAATTCAGAGCCTCATTAATATTTCTTGGCTCATCCTCATCTTGTGGAGCAACCATAAAAGTTTCCCCTTCAATGTCAAAACGTCGACGAGGAATACTTTGGCGACTTGTTCGCCGTATGGGAGATTGTACACTTTGCACATCATTTCCCATTGTGCTCCCACTTGGATGAAGTCCACTAAGGTCATTATCTTGATCCAATGATTCAAATAGGGAGTGATCTTCCCCTATTTCGCCCTTCTTAGGAAACTCATCCTCTAAGAATGTGACATCTCATGATTCAAATTCAGTTATACTCCCACTTTCCTGCTCACCAATGAACACATACCCTTTCGAGTGTTCTGAGTATCTTATGAAAATACTCTTCTTTCCCCTGGGACCCAGTTTTCCCAAACTTGTGAGAGGACTCATGTGTATAGGCAGAACAACCCCATGGCTTAAGAAAACTTAAGTCCGGTTTTCTACCTGTCCATAACTCATATAGAGTGGAAGTAACTGATTTGGAAGGCACACGGTTAAGTATATACGCAGCAGTGAATAATGCATCACTCCAAAAGGTGATAGGCAAGTTAGCATGCGCCATCATGGACCTAACCATTTCCAGTAGGGTTCTGTTTCTCCTTTCCGCAACACCATTTTGTTGAGGAGTGTACGGAATAGACAACTGTCTTTCTATTCCTTTTTCATCACACAATTTTCTGAACTCATCAGATAAATATTCTCGACCTCGATCAGATCTCAATGCTTTTATTTTCTTATCTAATTGATTCTCTACCAGGTTCATAAACCTTTTGAAACAACTTATTGCTTCAGATTTATGAGAAATCAAATAGACATATCCGAATCGAGTATAATCATCTATAAAAGTGATGAAATAAATAGCCCCATGCCTTCCTTTCACATTCATTGTACCACAGACATCAGAATGGATTAAATGCAGAGGAAATTCAGCTCTTTTACCTTTTCCAAATGGTTTCCTTGTTGTTTTCCCTTCTAGGCAATGCTTACATATGGGCAAATCGACTTTTTCAATGTTGCCCAACAAGCCCTCTTTGGCTAGTCTATTCATACGTTGTTGGCCAATGTGACCAAGTCTAGCATGCCACACATTCACATCATTATTATATGAATTATGAGACGTGATAAGGGAATAACAAACATTCGTATTGACATACTCAATGTCTAATACAATGAAACCATCCAGAAAATAACCATAACCATAGTAGTTTGTATCCAAATACAAATCTACACCTCTATTATGGAAGTTCATATTAAAACCTAGTCTAACCAACACTAAAACAGACACTAAATTCCGACGAATCTCCGGAGCATACAATACATCATGTAGGAATAAAGTGCGTCCACCACGCATATTCAGTTGGCATGTGCCAATTCCTTTGACTTCAGCTCGGGAGTTGTTTCCCACATAGACCCACTTAGTTCCAGTTGGTACTCGTCGAATTCCACGAAGGATCCTCTATCCTTCGCTACATGGTCTGTCGCTTCTGAATCTACAGTCCACAAAGGATTAGACTCAGTCAAGAATACAGAACTCGACACATAAGCAAAGTTCTGAAAAGTACAAGGGGTGTTTACCTTCTTTGGCTTACGACAATTGCGAGCATAGTGACCATTCTTGTCACAATTGTAACACTTCACCCTTGACATTTTCTTCACTTGAGGACGTTTTCCTCTCTTGTGTTGGTTAACTTTTGATTTCTTGTAACAAGGACTTGATCCTTTGCAATCCCACATATTGAACGAATCAATACGCTTGCGCTTAGAGCTCAAAGCCCTTTCTGAGCTAGAACCGGCATTGTAAATGTCTACTTTTGACTCAAATGCTGTTAGACGGTCCTCTACTAGCTCAAGGTGGCGCACGACATCCTCAAGATCTTCCATAATATGGTCAAGAGTTTCGAGTGCTTCTTGCTTTTCCAGCACATATTGGACTTTCATGTGCCAAATTTCATAGTTGTCACCATTGAGCTTTTCACCTTTGTTCAGCTCGGCAACTATGCTCTTTGTGCTGAAGCCATTGATCTGAACACATCAGACATATGCACGAATTATTAATGCCTATCATTTATGCATCCCTATTTACATAGACCCATCATATTAATGAATAATTTCAAGTAAGGCTTCAGAATCAAAAGGTCACTACGTTTCCAATCATCCTCCAAAATCCTAACTTAAAACTATCATTAATATGATTGTCATATGCAAAATCAATTCTATGAAGCTACAAAAACTTCTAAAACTACCTACAGCTAATTACCCACATCAACCAATATTAACAGAAAGCAACAGATAATTGACATACAATAAAACAATAATGCTTTCAACTATTACCAATAACATATAAGTTACTACAATAACAACAATTAGGTAGTAAACATTACATTAAGTTGTCCACAAAGCACACTTAATATATATTAGCCAATACAACTAACACCAAGTCAGCACACGAACTGGGAAAGATCCTCTTTTGTTCAATTTCTTGATCTTTTCCCTTGAAATAATACAGTCATATTCATTTACAAAATCCATCACAATTTTCTTATAGGAAGCAGCTCCGTTGACATCCCATATGCGATTCAACACATCTTGCCATTCAGGTAGAAGAGTGTTTATGAAAAATCGCACCATCTCGATTGTGACATAGGACGACCTTTCCATATGACTGTTGAATTTTCCCGTTGACTTCAAGGACATGATCAATTAAGTCACCTTTCTCCCATCGATGATCAGTCAGCTCTATCAACTTAGACAGCCTATCCTTTTGTTCATCGGTAATTGTGCGAATAGGTGTTCGCAATCTCAGAGGAGGCATTGTTCCTGCAACAAATGCAGAACAAATAAGGGATCACATTATAATCCACATAGACTTAATTGAAAAAGAAACACATTCTTTTCCTTTTTTTTTGGTCAACGGTCAACGGTGGTCAACGGTCGTTGGTCGTCGGACCGGTCGGACTGGTCGGGTCGGCGGGGCCGGCTCGGGCGAACCGAAGGCACGTGCCGCGCACGTGCGCGGGCTGACGTCACGCAGACGTCAGCCGGCACGTGCCGCGCGCGTGCCGGGTCTCGCGCGGGTCGGGTCGCCGGTTGGGTCGCCGGCCGGTGACCGCCCGGCGAACCGTCGCCTGTGATGACGTCATCGGTGACGTCATCCGAGCGGTTACCGACCGTTGGATGACGTCACGATGACGTCATCGCGTGACGTCAGCACTCGTCGGTCCGCGGACCGGCGCGTGCCGGCTTGCCGGCCGGCGGTGCGCACGCGCCGGTTCGCCGCCGACCGGCGCGTGTCTGCACGCTGTGGCCGGGCGCGCAGGCGCTTCCGGGCGCGTCGCGCCCACGCGCAGCGGCTTCTGGCCGCACGTGTGGGCGCGTGCGGCGTCGCCCGGCGGCGCACGACATACCTCCAGACTCGTCTTGACGTCGCCTTTCTCCCCATCTTTTCAGAAAACAGTTTCGACTTACGAAAACTCAGTAAAATGGCCGAGGAACGCTCGGGTGTCGGGATTTTTGTCCCGATCCGTACGGCCGAAAATTTCTTCGCGAAAAATCAATCAAAGAACTTCAAATTGATCGGGAAAACGTGAACTAGGGCTCTGATACCAATGTTGGGATTGACTGATCCCCGAAAAACCGGATTCGACACTAAATCAAACCCCTAAACTGAAGCGGAAGACAAGCCCGGGAATTCTAACACGTATCACCAATCCTAAAGCACACCACAGATTCGAGCGTACCTTTTAGCCACAGATTAAACACCGACGCCGACAAGAGGAAGAGAAACTTGGTCCTGTTGATCCGGTGAAGCAAAATCGCCTTCGGGAGTCACTGTTTGCCTTTGGAGGAAAACGACAGAGAGAGGGAGGGAGAGAAGCGTACGTCTTTTCTTTTTAATCAAAACGGTACCTTTTCTCTCTCTCTCTCTCCTCCCTTTTATACCCCCTTCTTTCCACGGGCCCTATTCCCGTGGGCCAGGCTTTCTGGGCCCAACTTGGGCGGACGGGCCTTAAGCCCAAATCAAATAAAGCCTTCAAAATTGATAGGAAAGATTTTCAATAACGTTCAAACTCATTTATCATATCCACTTTTCTTTGATTTCGTAAAAGGATAGACACATATGTAACATGTGAGCAAGCAAAGGAAAAGATGTAGAGAAATAATTGTGCCACTACAGGAAATTTATCCACTAGTGAAAATTCTCAGGCTAGGCCATTATAATGATATCCTCAGGTAAAAGCTTTTAGCATTGATTTACAACGACTTGGTATGTACTGTGTACTAATTGATTTTAAAAAATAATAATTGCTCTATTTGGAAAGGAAAATCGAGTAAAATTGTCCATTGCCTATGAGAGGCCAATTGAGTTGCTAATTGGGTTGCTAAAACCCACCGAAACAAAACTTTTCCTATCAATTGATCGCATTTACATACTCAACCTCTTTGGAATATTTTATGTTCAAAGAGTAAGCTAGCCAACCCTAGTAGAGATTGTGTTTGGTTTTTACAAATGAATGATAGTGTTTTTTTGACCCCCAAAAAAAAGTAGAGAAATGGCTATATTTTTATAAGGCATATACCTCAATTAATGTTTCGTTTTCTATGTTGCATTTGAACCCTTCTTTGGTCATATTTCCCTTTTCTAGGATATGATGTTGTTCAACTGGAGCTACTCAACAAAATCCTCCTATGAACTACTTGAGCAAGCAACGTTAGCACCAACAAAATGCCCAAATACCTTGGTTGATAGTTTGATTGGTGGAAGCCACCTGGAAATCAATAGAAAAAGCAGAAGATTGCAAATGTCGGAAGTAGACAGTTAGTGACGTGAACTCAGTCATCAAGAAGACCTAATTTTGGTGGACAAAGATGTCAATTGTCAACAATGAGATGGCTAAGTGCTAAAGCAAGGGGTCAACGAATGAAATATATCATCTTGATCGATTGGGATGAGTATAGAATGTAACAGTCAAGTAAGGAAGTCAATGATTTGAGAAATTGTAACTATTTGTACATAAGTATTGCTAAATGGTAAGAGCCATGTAGGGCATGCTTAAATTCGCCTTTTTATGTAATTTTTTTTTTATAGGTTATCAATCCTTCAATTGTATTTTTTTGTTGTAGAGTGTTCGAGAAGATGAAAAATAACAACTTCCAGGGCTTTCTTAAGGATAATTTCGACCATTAATTTTCCAAACTTGGCACAACATGCTCTAGCAACCATTCTCTTAGGACAAAGAAAACCTTCTCCTTTATGCCACGCAAAATAATAGAACGAATAGGAACAATTAACTTGTGTATATAACCCAGCAAAAAAAGAAATGATGAGGAGAAGAATTTCAGCATGTCTCGAATTATTGTGGTTTGGAGTTTCAATTTATAGGCAAATGAAAGAGATAGCCATTACAAAACCATTACAAATCCATTGGTAATAATTGAATTGATGATAGCCATTACTGAAAAATGAAAGATTTATGAATAAATAAACCATTATATAGGTGTTACAAAATGATGGCTTTCATGACGGTCGGTCATGGTTCTTTTACAAGAGTTACTTTCAAATATTTCAAAACTGTTAAAAAAATCCAAACATTTTCTTACAAAGGACGCTCAATCCAAAACACATGTTGAATGTCTTTATTTTCCACGTGTTTCACATTTTTAGTAAAATTTACATTGATCCCAATGATTGTTCCTGGAACTTTAAATTTCTTGCCATTTGCTTTCTCTATCCAAAAATTAACAATGGACGCTTGGAGCCTTTGTCGATCGAACTAGCTTTTAATTTGAAAGATCAAAGCGAAACAAGTAACCTCCTGCGCTTATACACATTTAAATAAGTGTCGCGAACTCTTTTTTCCGGCGCCCGCGATCGGGTACGAGCGCCTAAGGAGGCTAATGGCTCGGCTGAAATTGGTTAAGCCCGGACTCTCCAAAGTCCACCAATTCACGACTTAATGGTTCAAGTTTTTAACCTATAAATCAATTTTTAAAATGGAGTCACCACTAATCGATTTGGAGTGGGTTGATTAGAAACCCAAGCGAAGTATTGAGAAAAATACTCACTCCTGCGCAACAAGAGAAATTAGGATTGGGGACTTGATTATACTAGTTAATCAGTAATGCCCTTTTGGTACCTAATCTTGTTTAAACCTTGAGGTTTTTGGATGCTCGAGGGATTTTCCATGCATTTTTTGGAGGAAAAACATTTTTTGAGTCTTTTTCTTATTTTTTGGACATAAAAAGGATTTTTTGGATTTTTTTGGTATTTTTGGAAAAATACAAGTCTTTTTGGCTTTTTCTGAATTTTTTGGCTTTTTCATGAATTTTTGGCTTTTTTTTGGATTTTTGGCATATTTTTGATTTTTTTTTTCGGAAAATAAAATATTTTTTAATATTTTTCAGAATATTTTTTGGAAAATAAATTATTTTTGTTTTTTCTCGATTTTTTAGAAAATAAAACATTTTTCAACATTCTTTTAAATGTTTTTCGATTTTCTGGAAATTAAAACATTTTTTAATATTTTTTAGAAAATAAAACACTTTTTGATTTTTTTGAAAATAAAATATTTATTTTTTTTTATTTATTAGAATATTATTTTATATTAAAATAACAAAATAAAATCGACCGGGTCGGACCCACGAGTTGGGTCCGACCCGGCAAGATGATGTTAGGGGTGATGTCGATATTATACTCTTGGTGAAAAACATGAATTATTTCCCTCCAGGTTTTAAGGGGACTAAACTTCCTGATAATGTACCATCGCAAGGCAGGGCCGGTCAAGCTCGATTGGTACAATTTAATCATCATTCGGACCAGGTAGGCCTGCAAGTAGGTCTCTGGGCGGGAGGTATCAGCATACCTTTTGCATTCAGGTGCTTTGAGCTCTTCAGGAATCTCAATGCCGGCGTAATTGGACAGGTCCATGGGATTTTGCTCTTACAGCTGGCTTAACTTTTTCATGATCCTTTCAAACTGTCTATGGTACTGGCTATTTTCTGGCAAATTTGCAGGTGTCATGATATTTGAGGTAACTATAGAGTTGGGCTCAGCTTGAGTGGAATTCATTTGTCTTGAGAGTTGTTGAAGGACAATGGACATATGTCCTATGCCATCTTCAATGTTAATGAGGCGATTTTGTACATCATTTTAATCGGGCCCTAGTGCATGATGCCATTCACGAGCTACTGGTGGCCGGCGATTCATAATTACTTACTCATTACGAAAACAATGAATGAGCATGAAAGTAAACAAAGATTGACCCATGGCAATGGTCTAACTGCTTTTTTGTTTATCAAAAGAGGATTTGTAAAGCGCCAACTCCTAACATCTAAAACTTGAAATTGAAATGAGAATGAAATACTAGATATTTAAACAAAAGTCCCTAAACAATGGGACAAAACTTTCACACTATTAACACTAAGGGGCACAAGATTGTCAATTTATATGCGACGGGGAGTCTTGTGCTTGCGCAGATGCTTGCTTTCTTGGATCGGCTCTGAGGTGTGCATCCAATCGATTCCTAAATCCCTCTCTATGAGCTCTGCTTGCTCATGCTGGTTGCTCTCGCTGATTGAGTGAGGGACTGATGGCTTTCATTTTGTCGGGATACGATGGTTATGGATGTAGGACATGGAGGCGTGGTGGGCTTTTTCTTCTCCCTCAAGACCTTCAGGTACCACGATCCTTATGCGATGGCACTTGTCCCAGGTTTCCTAAGCGGTAGAAACTTCGAATGTGTAGTCACGGCTTGTGTTGAAAAGAACTGAAGAGATCTTCCTATTGAAAGGCGGTTGGATCTCTTGAAGGGCTCCATATTGTCGTGCCACTCGATAAGGGTGATAGAGAATGGCGCCGGTGAGGCTGAGCAACGGAATTGGGAGACAACGCTTGTAAGCGAAGCGAGCTCTCTTTTCATGGAACCAACTAGCACACCATTGGAATGCCTCAGGAGCTGGGTCTCTTAGGAAGTTTACCTAATTTAAACAGCTTTGATTGGGAATGTATAGTCCTAAAACCATAAATTTTTGTAATGGGTTTTCGAAAGCATTCGTTTCAGACGATCGCATGAAGTCTCAAAATTCGCTTAGGTGAGAAAAGAACCAGACTTGTAAAATTTCAGGAGAGGCTCACATGATTTTCTCCGTGTTGTCTTTAAAACGATTAAAAGACAAGAATGTTTCAGTTAAAATCATGTTGACATAATTCCCCACTCTCAAGATTTGATCAACTATCCATGCCATCTTAAGACTTATGGCATTTATTTGATGGGGGAAGATGATGAGCCCGAAAAAAGCCAGGAGGAAAATCTCACTTTTTTGGGTCATAGGCTGATTTTGGAAACATGCATTCATAAATTCCAGTGGACAGGTATTATGGTTAACTTCAAGAATTTGTATCATAGTATGGACTTCAGTTCTTAAAAGCCGTGCTAACCCATGCAGCGGGATGATGCTTGTTGATGGTTTGACGGGCTTTTTCTCAAGAGGCATTCCAATGATGATGCTGTATTCTTCCAGGGTTGGGGTTAGCTCAAACCTACCAAACATAAAAGTAACCGTCTTCGGGCACCATAAATGTGCCATGGCTTGTATGACTTCAGGGTGAATAGTGATTTGGATCAACGATAGGAGATGACCGACTTTGGCCTTCACACGCTCTTGGGCAAATTGATCTAATTGACCCCACCATCTGAAGAGCTCCGCCTTAGGAGTAGGAATGAACTGGATATCGTCTTTCCTCATCGCATATAGACTGGGACTTGAAAAGCTTATCCTAAATTGCCATGGGCCAAATAAAAAGACTGAGTAAAAGTAAAGAAATTACTTTGTTTTTAAAGAAAAATGGCAAGCATAAAGACATGCGCATGGGACGTGCGACTCGATTTCTAACTAAGAAGGTTTGTTGAGATTAAAAGGATATCCGCCCATCGCAGTCTCGCGTTAGCAGCATACCCTCCTAACATCGGCTAAGAAATTCGGGGAAAAGAAAGGCAACCTCTACATCGCAGTCTCGCGTTCGAGGTCGTATCTTTCTTAACACCATCCTAGAAATCCTATGGCGGCCCGAGTCCGTCCGGCCGGGTTGTGTGTGCCATGTGTAGTGCTAAAACATTTAAGGATGCACGGCAGTTTATAATAAAAAAACATTTTATTTTCACAGAATAAAAAAAAATTTAAGCTATTACCCTCCATAAAAGAAAAAAATCCAAGTCAGCAAAGCATTTAAAAAAAGATAAAATGGCCTAAGTCCTCAAAGTCCCCAGCGGATTCGCCTAAGCTGTCGCAACCTCTTTTTTTCAGCGCCGCGCGATTAAGTACGGCGCCTAAGGAGGCTAATGGCTCGGCTGAAATTAGTTATGCTCGGACTTTCCCAAGTTCACCAATTCACGACTTAATGGTCCAAGTTTTTAACCTGTAAATCAATTTTTAAAATAGAGTCGCCACTAATCGATTTGGGGGTAGGTTGATTAGAAACCCAAGCGAAGTATCGGGAGAAATACTTACTCCTGCGCAACTAGAGAAATTAGGATCGGGGACTTGATTACACTTGTTAATTACTAATGCCCTTTCGGTACCTAATCTTGTTTAAACCCTAAGGCTTTTTGGATGTTCGAGGGATTTTTCATGCATTTTTGGGAGGAAAAACATTTTTTGAGTCTTTTTCTAATTTTTTGGACATAAAATGGAGTTTTTGGTATTTTTTGGAAAAATAAAAGTCTTTTTGGCTTTTTCTGAATTTTTTGGCTTTTTCATGAATTTTTGGGTTTTTTTGGGATTTTTGGCTTTTTTTTGGAAAATATGGAATATTTTTGATTTTTTTTTTCAGAAAATAAAATATTTTTTAATATTTTTCAAATTATTTTTGGAAAATTATTTTTGATTTTTCTCGATTTTTTAGAAAATAAAAAAATTTTCAACATTTTTTAAATAATTTTCGATTTTCTGGAAATTAAAACATTTTAAAATATTTTTTTCGAAAATAAATTATTTTTGATTTTTTTGAAATAAATTATTTATTATTTATTGCTTATTTAAAAATATTATAAAAACTGACCTAGGTCGGATCCGCGGGTTGGGTCCGACTGGGCCAACGACCCGCACACGACGAGCTCGCATTGCGGGCACGACTTGGATTTTTTCCTTCTTTTTTTTTTTTTTTTCAAAATGACACTGTGGCCGGGCGTTTGGGGATGCCCGGCCCGGCCCGGCCCGACGATCCGGGTTCGACCCAACTTTCGCATTGCGACCCGATTTCAGCAAAAACCTAACCGACCCGGCCTCCATCCGCCGACTTGAACGCAAACCCTACCCAATCCAAGCCGAATCTGGGTCCGACTCGCGACTCGGCGAATCGCTAACCCTAGGGTTTGCGAATTCGCGACGCCGAGGGGGAAAGCCGAAGCGTCTGGCGGCGACGGTGGCAACGGCGGCAACGGCGGCAACGGCGGCGACGGCAACGGCAAAGATGATAGGGCGACGACGATCAGAGCTTCGGGTGGAAACGGGGATGGTGTGAGCAGGAACCATCGTCACCTGTTCTCGACGTTGGCACGGTACGGCGGCACGGCTTGTGGTGACGACGGCGGCCTTTAGATCTGGACGGCGTCGAGGCGGCGTTGGAGCGGCGTTGGAGCTTAATCGACTCCAGATCCGAGCCTCGACCGTCCCTCTCTTCAAGTTCCCTCCCCTCTGCAAGCTCGTTTGCTCGCGGTCTCCCCCGATGTCTCTCGGTGGGAGGCCGTTTAAGCTCACGACCTGCCTCCAGCGGGCCTCAGATCTTCGGCTGCGCATCCTCGGACCCCTCTGAAGTCTCTCAGTGGGGAACTCGAAGTCTGCAACCCTAGATCCGACTCCCTCTCTCTCTGTTCATCTCCTCCATGCGTCTCTATGCTCGCTTCTCCGGCTAGATTCAAAATCTCCGGCGGCTCGTCTTCGGGCCTCCCCTGAAGTCTCTCAGGGGAAGCTATCGAAGCTTACTGTCGACGATCTCCTCTTCGTCGTCTGTCCGTTCTCCGACGAAGGTGGAGGGCCTATTTATAGGCGAGGGGCGGCCGATCGACGGAGTTCGACCATCGATCGCCACGGCCTTCGCCTGCCGAACTGGTGTCCCATCCGACGCCAGCTGCCTGTGCTCCATGTCCCATCGCCGTCTGTCCATCCCCTTCCCCTTCGTCGCGCCCCTTGCGCGTGTGCTGCAGAGGCGTGAAGAAGGAGACGACCTAGCGGGGTCGGGCCGAGGCAGGAATGGGCTCTAAGGGCCCTCGCGAGGGCTTTTTCGGCTTTTTTGCGCTTTTTCTGTTTTTTTTCTTTGTTTATTTATCATCCGGAAAAAAAGATAAAATAAATAAATAAAATAAAATAAAAATAAAATAAACAAAAGTAAAGCCCAATTAATTGAAAATGAAATTTTAGGCGTCAACACAAAGGATTCCTATTATCATGAGAGGAATTAGAGAGGCAGAAGAGAGAAGAGAACTCCATATTCCTCTTAAGCAACCTGTCTTTGGTGGTCAATCGATTATGCATAGCAAGCCAAGCAAGAATGCAAGATTTGTCATTTTCGAGAAATATGGGAAGACGTTCTTGTATAGGATAATAATTTTCTGAGAACATATTTCCTGAGAACAAATAGATCTTCAAATTAATAACAACTTTATTAAAAGAAAGAAGATTTGATAACCCTCTCTAAGATATAATCATTCCCCAAATCGCCATGTATGGTAATCAACATCCAACGAACTCTAATCACTTTTACTTATTGTGAAAGTCAAACTCGGGTATATTGCATTAGCGAGAGCATGTATAATTTGATAATAAAGCATAATACAAGATCCCTAACAAGGAAAAAGAGGAAGATGTATCATTATAGTACTACAGTACATTTTTATTTCAGAATAAGTAAATCGAGCTTTTATACAATTTTCACATTAGATACTTGAAAATGGGAACATAGGCTATTAACTCATTCATTCTTTTTCTCTTCCTCTATGATTCTCCCTTTCAATTGGAACATGGATTGGCTTAATACATCATAAAGAATTTCACTCGACCCATAATGCGTATGGATTTTTGCGTACCTTGCGAATTTGAATGCTGCTCCTTCAGAGTTCCATTGTGGTGGAGTTCTGGACGCCTAAGAACTTATTTCCGCATGTTGGAAGAAGGGAGTCTTCTTATCTACAGCAAAAAGAGTTCCAAACAATTTCCATCGTTTACTCGTTTACACAGCTGATATATGCTCGGCGCGAAAGTGAATATAGTTAAAATAAAGAAGTATTGTAGATTCTAGTATTATAACTCTCACGTGAATGAAGTTTTTAGCTTGTTTTTAAGTCGTTTACACAACGAAACTAGACTGAAATATCCTCCGCTTGAAAGTGAAAATAGTTAAGATAAAAGAAGCTTTGTAGATTCTAGTATTATAACTCGAGTGTGAATGAAGTCTTTAGCTTGCTTTTCAATCCGTTGGAAGAAACTGTTAGTGTATCCTTTCGTCCACATTTTCCTTCTGCCTTATGCTCTTAATTAAGGCAAAACAGATATAGCAGATTAGAGCCTTCATTCTACATGCGTGTGTGAGAGAGAGATGTTTATCGAGGATGAGGGCCTATTCTAGTAAATTACCGATCTGAACTTTTGCATGAATTGTGGGTGCGCATGAGAGATGTATCAAAACTCATTCTCTGATATGGTTGGTATTAGAGATATTTAGGATTTTTCCATTCATTTTCTATATCTCTCATTAAAAATGCATATATCTAAGAGATTCTTTATATCTCACTTTAATTGTACATATATCCTTAATTGATATGTTACATAAATAATCATTTCATGAAGCTTATGAATAGGTTGATGTGTTTTTGTTTAATCATATTGAAATATACAAAAAATTCACATTTTCTCTCTTTGACATATACTTTATCTTGATGTGAGAGCTAAACTATCTTGAGGTGCATCTAGTACACATTGTAGTTAGTGAGCATCTAAGGCTGCGTTTGGCTACCACTTGTTTCTGTTCCCAGGAACAAAAATTTCTGTTTTTTTGTTCCCAGGAACAAAAAAGGAACAGAAACGCGTTTGTGTGCGTTTTTGTTCCAAAACTATTTTTTTGTTCCCAGAAGCACATTTGGAATAGAAACAAGAAACAAAAAAAAAAGTTGTTTATTGTTTATGGAACAAAATCTAGAAACACTTTTCTTTTTTCTTCTCTTTTTCTTCTTCTTTTTTCTTTCTTTTCTCTTTGGCCGGCGGCCTCGCCTGCCGTTAGGCGAGCTCGGCCTCACCGGATCGGGCGAGCTCGAGCTCGCCCGGCCAAAAGGTGAGGCCGAGCCTCGCCGAGGGCCGGCGACGCTCGGCCTCGCCGGATCCAGGTGAGCGAGCTCGCCCAGCCAAGCGAGGCCAAGCCTCGCCCAACCACGGCAAGGCTCGACCTTGCCGGGGGCCGGCGAGCCTCGCCGGGGCTGTCGGCCCCGTCGGATGGTCGTCGGAGGCCGGCGACCGGCCAAAAGAAGAAAAAAAAAAGAAAAAAGGAAAAATAAAATAAAAATATTAAAAAATTAAAAGAAACAAAAAAAAGAATTGTTCCCGGAACAAGTTTACCAAACGCGTGTTTCTGGTACAAAATTGTTCCCGAAACAAAAACACTTTTTTTTTTTTTTTTTGTTCTGTTGGAACAATTTTTAAACAGAAACGTTACCAAACGCGCCCTAAGTGCACACTCGGAGTACACCTCTTATCTTGTGTGCTTTTCGTTTTCAATAACTACTAATAACTCCATCTCAACAATGATCCTCAACATTATTCGTCTCGTTCAATAGTCACTTCAATCTATTCGGTTATCACATTATTTACACGTTCGCCACAATGGTCGCCTACAACAACGGCCTTATGGCAATAGCAGCCTTTAGTGACAAAGACTGCCTCCTACTGCGTAGTCCGCATAGCAGTCATGACAACACACAACAACAACCATGTAAGTAGCCACATCAACGTCAGGCACTTTCTTCAGCTCACTGAATTGCTTTGACAATCCACTAGGCTTTTTTCAAATATTTTATTCAACCTCAAGTTGACTTTTTTTCAAATTGACTTG
The DNA here is from genome assembly GCA_016097595.1 of Eucalyptus pumila. Classification (NCBI taxonomy): domain Eukaryota; kingdom Viridiplantae; phylum Streptophyta; class Magnoliopsida; order Myrtales; family Myrtaceae; genus Eucalyptus; species Eucalyptus pumila. The sequence continues at coordinate 24,332,509 of CM027850.1, read as the reverse complement.
TTTTACATCTAGTTGATTTTGAGAAGAGCTGTTAAAGATATTTAACATATTTCCCTTATCTTTTTATTACTCTCATGAAGGTGCATGTTCCTAAGAGATTCTCCATATTTTATTTTGATTGTGCATATTACATAGATAGTTATATAATAAAGTCCATAAATAATCTCACACACTCTTTATCAAAACACATCAAAAAATTTAAATTTTCACATTTCTTTCTTCCACGTATTTCTTATCTGTTGGAATGACATGAAATGCATGATTCGAGGCTTCATTGCCACCTCCAGGTCTTACATCGAAAAGAAAAGACAGACATAAATAGGAAGGAAACAACTTGTTCATTGAAGGAGAGAGGAGAGTTAATTAGTGTGATTACGAGGAGAAGGCTATAAGTACAATTACTTATTTTACCTCTAATTAGTTTTAATACATAGAGATAGAATCAATGGTAGGTTTTGCCGGGATTGGTTTACTCTACAAACTCCTTGTGCACCCTTGGTTTAGTACTAACCTATTCAAGAAAATTATATGTCTATTAAGATTTTAAGCAAACAAAGAATAACGCTATATTTTTATCTCATATGTCTATTAAAATCTTGAAATTTTTATAGGAAAAAAATCAATTTTTTATCTTTATACTCTCACTGATTTGTGTTCAAGTCCTTCCAGCACCAGATCTAATTGATGTGGCCAGCAAACGTTGTCTAATATGTTGCGAAAAAAAAAAAAATTCAGTGCGGATGTTCACATGGTTGTGCACATTGACTAGATTTTATCCACATCATACTCCTATGTTTACATTGACTAAATTTTTCCCCACACGTCCATGTTGGCATCAGCATTTTTTATCTGCGTCATAGTTTAGCATCAATGTCAGTTAAATTCTGGTTGAACTCAGTATCTGAGGAACTTGGTTTATAATGTGACAATAGAAGAATGTAATTAAACAAATTAAAAGTGCATTAAGTTAAAAAAGAAAAATAAAAAAAAAATAGAGTAAGGATGAAAAGTAGATCTTTTCCGATGTACATGCACCACCAGTTTACTCCACTCAGGGGTCTCTTTCATTAACATAGTCGAAATAAGAAATTGAAATAGAAAACTACGCATGAATAGGATCTGATGTTTATTCAAGTTTCTATGTCGATACATAATGTATTTGAAAGAAGGTATTTTAGCAGCTGAATTGCAGTAACTATTGGAAATCTTCATTACCGCAATATTTTCTGTACAATTTCGATTAGTTTCCAAGCATCCGATTTGATCACTCTATTTAGGAAGTCCAGGGATAATGCAATAGATTCCCTAAAACCTTGAAGCAGTCACTCACTTTTGACTGTTATTCCAATTTGAGTATGCTTGATTAGTAGTTTACGCAAAAGTTATTTTAGAAGCTCTTTGTCGATCACCTTGTTTCTTAGTTAAACTCAAGGACCTCATTAACCATAGTTATCAAAATTGTATGATTGTTGATTTGTATTGCGATTTGAGGCCTTTATGATATGTAACCATGAGGTGAATCGCTAATTTTCTTAATCGCAAGTGAATTTATTGATTCCCTAAGAAATTTATGACTCAATATGTATCTATCATTTCATCAATTCAACTTTTTATACTTTGACCTATGGAATGATTTACTTAAATTTGTATAATGTATTCCGATTAGTTACAAATTAATTAAAAGTAAACTTTACTCTTTATAATGAAATGGTAAATGAAAAGCCATACAGAAAATTATGATTAATATTTGAAGTAATATTAATCCTATGATTCGATTTGATTTTCAATTCACAATTTACAGTTCATAAATTTAATATTTGGGTTTAAGATACATTATTTCGATGTAACAATAATGTTGTTAACCAAACTCTCAGTGGCCTCTACATCTCAGCAACTCAAGCAAGCATGCACGAGACTCATCTCACTTTCTCCATTGTAAGCGAGAGCATATATAAGTTAAAATGAGACTGTTAGGGAAATCCCTTATGATGTTTTGAAGATGACAAAATAAATCAAAGGCTACTAACATGTTTGATGGTTGAGTAATAGACCATGCAGATGTTAGAACATGTAGAGGATATTATCAAAGTCGAAGATCGCGGACTCAAGACTCAAAGTCGAAGGCGCTAGACTCAAGACTCAAAGTCGAAGACTGCGCGACTTTAATGTCAAAGTCTGTTCTACATCGAAGTCTGCTCACTCGACAAATTCCAGACGAACGTGAATGCTGAACCGGAAGACGGACTCTATGTTGAACGAAGAAGATAGACTCTATCTTGAAGCTGAACTGGCAGGTACGAGACCTTAAAGCTAAATCTGTTCGGAAGCAGATATATTCAGACCCAGATTGTAAAGTCTAGAGACTCAGATTGTAAAGTCTAGAGACTCATATTGTAAAGTCTACGACTCGAGACTTTACATCCAGATTCAATGAATCGTAACTCAAGCCCAATCATACAACGGCTAGTGATCTGGTTTGGATTCCACATCAAGATTGATTTGATTGACTCAATCTATGTGATTGACAATTGGATGTTGAAGACAAGATCTTTCTATACGAAGAAGCTTTACTTATGGAAACCAAGATTTCGTTTGTATGGGCGATCGGAATCAATTTGGGATTTTACCTTTGTCACTCAACGGCTACCAAATCTTCTAAGATACGAGCTGTCCAATGGGTATATTGGAAGACGATTCTCCGGGATACTGTCCAACGGGTAGTTTGGAAGTGGAGGAGTATTTAAGAAGATCATGGACCGATGAGCAAGTAAGAGACGGAGCGTAGAATTTATAATTCCAAAGTCTAAGCGACTTTAGATCATATACTTGTCTCTTGAGAGCTTAAACGTTTGTAATCGTGAGAGAAATACCAAGAGAGTGACTTAGTGAGATAGTGTGATCTACTACTAAGTGTTTGTACTCGAAGTTGTAATCTCTTGTTGATTGCATAGTGGAATCCAGCCAAGAAGGCTGTTATCGTGGGAGAGTGGACGTAGGCTTGGATTAAGCCGAACCACTATAAATCTCGTGTTCTTATTCTCTTCCTTAACTCCTTTATTTTGTTCATACTAGCACTCTCAGAGACAAGATGTGTGATAAGGAAGAAGATGTCTATAGTTCATGTATTTTGCAATACAACCCATGGAGAATAAAATCAACGAAAGCTATCGTGGTGCCATACATAAATATCAGTCTTTATACAATCTTTGTATTAGATACATGAAAAGTGAATCTATCAGCCATTAACTTGTCCCATGTTCTCTTCCTCTATGATTCTCCTTTTTCTTTTCCATAAGCAAAGGGAAACCTACGTTGCCCTTGCTCATGCTAGTTGCAGTAAGTAAAACACCTCATGGAATGGTAGGGGAGCCCTAAACTTGCCACAAAGTAAACCTGTCATACAGGTGGCCAAGTCGGGGTTTGAGTGAATCAAAAATGGATCCGACCCAAATTAATCCACTTAACCCATATTGATCTATTTTTTATGTGATGCAATTTTAATGACTTATACCCGACCTAAAATCAACCCAACCAGCTCCAATTGAAAACAAATATCCAGCGAAACTAAATGAGGATTTGATACACATTTTCCTCGTTGTCTAAACCGAGGTGCAAGAGCAACTCTGGTGAGCAAACAACTCCATTTCTGAGAAATGAATTGAGGAACTGGAGGAGGTGTGGGCGAATCTGAGTTTCGAGGTCAAGGTGGGAGAAAATAACCGGACCGTTGATGAGGTCGATGTGGAATCCTACGGTTTCACATGGACGACCACAGCCTTCCATTTAACAGGAACACTTTTTTGGTAAATCGCTAATCCGACTTTTATTCGCAACTCTGTTGCTGGCCGAGACTAGTGTGATGCATGATTCTTCGTTTGCTTGGCATCGCAAGGCTTCTGTCGAGGGAGCAGCAGCTTCTCCACACAGACATAGACCAAGAAGAGAGATTTTTTCCCCTTGAGTGGCTAGGACATGGCTGACCAATAGATGAAAAGCTCAATAAATAGGACAATAATTGGTCATGCTCATTATTGCTGTGGATAGACTTGTACAATCCCAAGTAAAATATACATTACCATATTCAGAGATATTATCAATGGCAGGTCTTTTTTCTAGGATTGCTTTCCTCTATAAGCGAGACCAAATGCATCCCTTAGTGATTATTCAACTATGTGAGAAAATTGAAATCTGGACCTTTAGATTGTTAATAATTTTGATTGAATGTATGGTGGACGGCAATATTGCAATATTAAACGCAGCTCTTACGTGTATTTGATAAAGCTCAAGATAAGGTACACAACTGAATTAAAATAGATGATTATATAACAGAGTTATGACTCCCTTTGTTTTCGTAGTAGAAGTAATTGGACTTTAAATTGATTGGAAAGATTTTCAATAACGTTCAAACTCATTTGTCATCTCCACTTTTCTTTGATTTCGTAAAAGGATAGACACATATGTAACATCTGAGCAAGCAAAGGAAAAGATGTAGAGAAATAATTGTGTCACTATAGGAAATTTACCCACTAGTGAAAATTATCAAGCTAGGCCATTATATTAATATCATCAGGTAAAAGCTTTTAGCATTGATTTACAACGACTTGGTATGTACTGTGTACTAATTGATTTTAAAAAATAATGATTGCTCTATTTGGAAAGGAAAATCGAGTAAAATTGTTCATTGCCTAGGAGAGGCCAATCAAGTTGCTGATTGGGTTGCTAAATCCCACCAAAACAAAACTTTTCCTATCAGTTGATTGCATTTACCTCCTCAACCTCTTTGAAATATTTTATGTTCAAAGAGTAAGCTAGCCAACCCTAGTAGAGATTGTGTTTGGTTTTTACAAATGAATGATAGTGTTTTTTCGACCCCCAAAAAAAAGTAGAGAAATGGCTATATTTTTATAAGGCATATACCTCAATTATTGTTTCGTTTTCTATGTTGCATTTGAACCCTTCTTTGGTCATATTTCCCATTTCTAGGATATGATGTTGTTCAACTGGAGCTACTCAACAAAATCCTCCTATGAACTACATGGGCAAGCAACGTTAGCACCAAAAAAATGCCCAAATACCTTGGTTGATAGTTTGATCGGTGGAAGCCACCTGGAAATCAATAGAAAAAGCAGAAGATTGCAAATGTCGGAAGTAGACAGTTAGTGACGTGAACTCAGTCATCAAGAAGACCCAATTTTGGTGGACAAAGATGTCAATTGTCAACAATGAGATGGCTAAGTGCTAAAGCAAGGGGTCAACTAATGAAATATATCATCTTGATCGACTGGGATGAGTATAGAATGTAACAGTCAAGTAAGGAAGTCAATGATTTGAGAAATTGTAACTATTTGTACATAAGTATTGCTAAATGGTAAGAGCCATGTAGGGCGTACTTAAATCCGCCTTTTTATGTAATTTTTTTTTATAGGTTATCAATCCTTCAATTGTATTTTTTTGTTGTAGAGTGTTCGAGAAGATGAAAAATAACAACTTCCAGGGCTTTCTTAAGGATAATTTCGACCATTAATTTTCCAAACTTGGCACAACATGCTCTAGCAACTATTCTCTTAGGACAAAGAAAACCTTCTCCTTTATGCCACGCAAAATAATAGAACGAATAGGAACAATTAACTTGTGTATATAACCCAGCAAAAAAAGAAATGATGAGGAGAAGAATTTCAGCATGTCTCGAATTATTGTGGTTTGGAGTTTCAATTTATAGGCAAATGAAAGAGATAGCCATTACAAAACCATTACAAATCCATTGGTAATAATTGAATTGATGATAGCCATTACTGAAAAATGAAAGATTTATGAATAAATAAACCATTATATAGGTGTTACAAAATGATGGCTTTCATGACGGTCAATGGTCATGGTTCTTTTACAATAGTTACTTTCAAATATTTCAAAACTGTTAAAAAAATCCGAACATTTTCTTACAAAGGACGCTCAATCCGAAACACATGTTGAATGTCTTTATTTTCCACGTGTTTCACATTTTTAGTAAAATTTACATTGATCCCAATGATTGTTCCTGGAACTTTAAATTTCTTGCCATTTGCTTTCTCTATCCAAATATTAACAATGGACGCTTGGAGCCTTTGTCGATCGAACTAGCTTTTAATTTGAAAGATCAAAGCGAAACAAGTAACGTCCTGCGCTTATACACATTTAAATAAGTGTCGCGACCTCTTTTTTCTGGCGCCCGCGATCGGGTACGAGCGCCTAAGGAGGCTAATGGCTCGGCTGAAATTGGTTAAACCCGGACTCTCCAAAGTCCACCAATTCACGACTTAATGGTTCAAGTTTTTAACCTATAAATCAATTTTTAAAATGGAGTCACCACTAATCAATTTGGGGTGAGTTGATTAGAAACCCAAGCGAAGTATTGAGAAAAATACTCACTCCTGCGCAACATAAGAAATTAAGATCGGGGACTTGATTATATTAGTTAATCACTAATGCCCTTTCGGTACCTAATCTTGTTTAAATCTTGAGGTTTTTTGGATGCTCGAGGGATTTTCCATGCATTTTTTGAGTCTTTTTCTAATTTTTTGGACAAAAAAAGGATTTTTTTGGATTTTTTGGTATTTTTTGGAAAAATACAAGTCTTTTTGGCTTTTTTCTGAATTTTTTGGCTTTTTCATGAATTTTTGGCTTTTTTTGGATTTTTGGCATTTTTTTTATTTTTTTTATTTTTCTGAAAATAAAATATTTTTTAATATTTTTCAGAATATTTTTGGAAAATAAATTATTTTTTATTTTTCTCGATTTTTTAGAAAATAAAACATTTTTTGACATTTTTTTAAATATTTTTCGATTTTCTGGAAATTAAAACATTTTTTAATATTTTTTAGAAAATAAAACACTTTTTGATTTTTTTGAAAATAAAATATTTATTTTTTTATTTATTAGAATATTATTTTATATTAAAATAACAAAATAAAATCGACCGGGTCGGATCCACGAGTTGGGTCCGACCTGAGTAAGGTGATGTCAGGGGTGATGTCGATATTATATTCTTGGTGAAAAACATGAATTATTTCCCTCCAGGTTTTAAGGGGACTAAATTTCCTGATAATGTACCATCGCAAGGCAGGGCCGGTCAAGCTCGATTGGTACGATTGAATCATCATTCGGACCAGGTAGGCCTGCAAGTAGGTCTCTGGGCGGGAGGTATCAGCATACCTTTCGCATTCAGGTGCTTTGAGCTCTTCAGGAATCTCAATGCCGGCGTAATTGGACAGGTCCATGGGATTCTGCTCTTGCAGTTGGCTTAACTTTTTCATGATCCTTTCAAACTGTCTATGGTACTGGCTATTTTCTGGCAAATTTGCAGGTGTCATGACGGTATTTGAGGTAACTATAGAGTTGGGCTAAGCTTGAGTGGAATTCATTTGTCTTGAGAGTTGTTGAAGGACAATGGACATCTGTCCTATGCCATCTTCAATGTTAATGAGGCGATTTTGTACATCATTCTAATCGGGCCCTAGTGCATGAGGCCATTCACGAGCTATTGGTGGCCGGCGATTCATAATTACTTACTCGTTGCGAAAACAATGAATGAGCACGAAAGTAAACAAAGATTGACCCATGGCAATGGTCTAACTGCTTTTTTATTTATCAAAAGAGGATTTGTAGACTGCCAACTCCTAACATCTAAAACTTGAAATTGAAATGACAGAATGAAATACTAGATATTTAAACAAAAGTCCCTAAACAATGGGACAAAACTTTCACACTATTAACACTAAGGGGCACAAGATTGTCAATTTATATGCGACGGGGAGTCTTGTGCTTGCGCAGATGCTTGCTTTCTTGGATCGGCTTTGAGGTGTGCATCCAGTCCATTCCTAAATCCCTCTCCATGAGCTCTGCTTGCTCATGCTGGTTGCTCTCGCTGATTGAGTGAGGGACTGATGGCTTCCATTTTGTCGGGATACGATGGTTGTGGATGTAGGACATGGAGGCGTGGTGGGCTTTTTCTTCTCCCTCAAGCCCTTCAGGTACCACGATCCTTTTGCGATGGCACTTGTCCCATGTTTCCTGAGCGGTAGAAACTTCGAATGCGTAGTCACGGCTTGTGTTAAAAAGAACTGAAGAGATCTTCCTATTGAAAGGCGATGGGATCTCTTGAAGGGCTCCATATTGTCGTGCCACTCGATAAGGGTGATAGAGAATGGCGCCGGTGAGGCCGAGCAACGAAATTGGGAGACAACACTTGTAAGCGAAGCGAGCTCTCTTTCATGGAACCAACTAGCACACCATTGGAATGCCTCAGGAGCTGGGTCTTTTAGGAAGTTTACCCAATTTAAACAGCTTTGTTGGGAATGTATAGTCCTAAAACCATAAATTTTTGTAATAGGTTTTCGAAAGCATTCGTTTTAGACGATCGCATAAAGTCTCGAAATTCGCTTAGGTGAGAAAAGAACTAGACTTGTAAAATTTCAGGAGAGGCTCACATGATTTTCTCCGTGTTGTCTTTAAAACGATTAAAAGACAAGAATGTTTCAGTTAAAATCATGTTGACATAATTTCCCATCCTCAAGATTTGATCAACTATCCATGCCATCTTAAGACTTATGGCATTTATTTGATGGGGGAAGATGATGAGCCCGAAAAAAGCCAGGAGGAAAATCTCACTTTTTTGGGTCATAGGTTGATTTTGGAAACATGCATTCATAAATTCCAGTGGACAGGTATTATGGTTATCTTCAAGAATTTGTATCATAGTATGGATTTCAGTTCTTAAAAGCCGTGCTAACCCATGCAGCAGGATGATGCCTGTTGATGGTTTGACGAGCTTTTTCTCAAGAGGCATTCCAGTGATGATGCTGTATTCTTCCAGGGTTGGGGTTAGCTCAAACCTACCAAACATAAAAGTAACCGTTTTCGGGCACCATAAATGTGCCATGGCTTGTATGACTTCAGGGCGAATAGTGATTTGGATCAACGATAGGAGATGACTGACTTTGGCCTTCACACACTCTTGGGCAAACTGATCTAATTGACCCCACCATCTGAAGAGCTCCGCCTTAGGAGTAGGAATGAACTGGATATCGTCTTTCCCCATCGCATATAGATTGGGACTTGAAAAGCTTATCCTAAATTGCTATGGGCCAAATAAAAAGACTGAGTAAAAGTAAAGAAATTACTTTGCTTTAAAAGAAAAATGGCAAGCATAAAGACATGCGCATGGGACGTGCGGCTCGATTTCTAACTAAGAAGGTTTGTTGAGATTAAAAGGATATCCACCCATCGCAGTCTCGCGTTAGCAGCATATCCTCATAACATCGGCTAAGAAATTCGGGGAAAAGAAAGGCAACCTCTACATCGCAGTTTCGCGTTCGAGGTCGTATCTTTCTTAACACCTGTGGCATCCCAAAATTCAAAACCAAGCCATAAGGTGTGTTAAAGTCTCTAATTAGGTGATAGAATTTCCATGGCTTATGCTTTAGCCATTAGCCTTTTTAATTAGATGATTTGTGCATATGAGTGTGGAAATTTAAATTCGATAGATTAATAATTTATGCTTGGCCATGTACCTTATAAATTAAATTTCGATAAATAAAATGCCCTAAGACTTTGGCCAAGATGAAAATTGAAATTTAAAAATATTTATAGAAGAAATCAAAAAAAAAAAAAAAGGGAAAAAGAGGGTCAAAATTCGATTGGGCCTTAAGCCCAAGAGTGGAACTTTAATGGGCCAAGTTGGCGGGCCCATTGAAGCCCACAAGTGGGCCGTCGACCAGCCCAAGAGGAGGCCCAAGCCCAAGAAGCCCAAACCCAAATTCAAAAATTCAATATGACAAGTGGCAAAAAGGGAAGGCCATGCATTGGTTGGTTTTTAGGCAATCTTGATTACTAATCATGAGAAGTTGGGGAAATAAGAAGGAAGAGAGAGAGGGTGGCCGGCCATTTGCTCGCCCAAGGAGAGAGAGAGAGAGAGAGTTGTGCGAGAGAGGAGGAGCAGCCGAGAGAGAAAGGAGGAGGGAACTGCCGTGTGCCGCCGTGTTCGCCGCCCTACGCCGTCGACCGTCCGTCCTAGAGGCAAGTGGAAGTCCTCTAGCTTCTCTTGCATGCTTATATGTCGTTTGCATGTTGAGTTTTTAGGTGTTAGATGAGCAATACCGAAGCATGGATGAGTTGTGTGTGAATGGTATGGCTGTTTGTGTTCGGATCGTGTGAGTCAGTAACTTGTTTGAGCTTGCATGTGTGTTTGGAGTCCGATTTTGGCTTCAATTTCTTCATGAGAGTTGTAGCTAACATCTTGAACTACAACATACTGAAATTTCGTGAAAAATGATGGAGATTTGATGGGTTAAAGTCTTATTCTACGGAGACCTCAGATCTGGAGAGTTTTTACTGACCTCTTGCTAGATTCGTGGTTGCATGTTGGTTTTTGTTGATAATCTCACTTCGGTTTCTTCATGAAAGTTGTAGGAGAGATCTTAAACTACAACATACTCAATTTTTAAGTGAAATTAACAAGTATATCCTAGTAAATCGACTAGATCTTGAAGAAGATGATTCTGGTGATGTATTTTGAGATACCCGAGACTTCAAGGACCTAAATGATGACTCTACTCTGGTTATTTGACCTAGATCTCCGCATGAAACTTGTAGAGGACACCTTGATGTATAACATATCTAAATTTCAGAGGAAAATAAAGAGAATAGCTAGGTGAAATCTCAATATTTCGGTGATGTGTACACTGGACGATGCGGTAATGGATCCAGAAGCTTCATGAGGTTGTATAAAATAATCTAAAAAGAATCTGGCTTGGAGTTCTTCAAGAAAGCTGTGCGAAAATGTCTTGGCTATTACTATGAAAAATTTCGTAATTTTTGGAGGCCGTATGGATATTTTAATCGAATTTATTCGGAAACTGTGCATTCTGGTTTTATCCGAATATTATGTGCTGTTTTGTGGAAATTATGAAATTGTGAGAAATTCAATTTGGCCATGAATTTTGCATGAAATTGTCATCCTATTGGTTTGTTTAATGATTGCTTGAATTTCTATAATTTTGGGAATTTATAGATATTGAATTGAATATTTATTTAATAATAATAATAATAATAATAATAATAATAATAATAATAAATAAATAAATAAAATAAAATAAAATAAAATGGATTATTTTATTGGCCATAAATTCCATTGATTTTATTAATAAATAATTATGCATTGTTGCATGTATGATGAGATATTGGTGTATGTATGACATTGAATTGTGATGCATGTGTGCCAAGTATGACTTGTTTGATGTCATGCCATATGCCATGTTAAATTGAGATCAAAATAATGGTAAATGTGGATAATGATAAGTGAGGAGGTGATTGTGGTGGAGGATGAGGCCGGAATGTACAGAGATGCATTGCCGGATTCCCTGGGAGATTCAGGATGCCCGGAATGTGGGGGGCCGAAAACCTTGTTGGAGGTCTTTGCCCAAAAGGAATGCCTCGCGATGCTAGGATTTGGGGTGTGAGATGCCTGGCCAGGGAGTGTAAATGCCGGAAGACCTGTCGGAGGTTTCTGCCCGAAGGGAATGCCTCGTGATGTTAGTTGAGATGCGAGATGCCCGGAATGTGGGGGGCGGATGCCGGTGGCTCGAGAGGCTGAATGCCGGAAGCCTCGGAGGTCTTTGCCCGATGGGATGATGAAATTGATGAATTGAGAAATGGGTGATGTGGTGATCAAATTGAAAACTAAAAGTGGAAATTAAATCATGACATGATATGCATGATATGATATGCATAATGATATGCATGACTATGATGATGATGATATGTGATGTGAAATAATGATGATCACCCATGATATGATATGCATGATGATATGCATGACTATGATGATGATGATATGTGATGTGAAATAATGATGATCACCCATGATATGATATGCATGATGATATGCATGACTATGATGATGATGATATGTGATGTGAAATAATGATGATCACCCATGATATGATATGCATGATATGATATGCATGACTATGATGATGATGATATCCGTGATATGATATGCATGATATGATATGCATGACTATGATGATGATGATATGTGATGTGAAATAATGATGATCACCCGTGATATGATATGCATGATATGATATGCATGACTATGATGATGATGATATGTCATGTGAAATAATGATGATCACCCATGATATGATATGCATGATGATATGCATGACTATGATGATGATGATATGTGATGTGAAATAATGATGATCACCCATGATATGATATGCATGATGATATGCATGACTATGATGATGATGATGATATGTGATGTGAAATAATGATGATCACCCATGATATGGTATGCATGATATGATATGCATGATGATATGCATGACTATGATGATGATGATGACATGTGATGTGAAATACTGATGATCACCCATGATATGATATGCATGATGATATGCATGACTATGATGATGATGATATATGATATGGCTCGATAACATGTGTAATGTGATGATGTCTTGATGACAATGACATGTGTAATGTGATGATGTCATGATGATGATGACATGTACGATACGATGATGATACACATGAATGTGTTATAAGTTGATATGATGATGCATGATAGTATGCGCATGGCTTTAAGGTAAGTAATGCCTGCAATGCATATATGATTGCATGATGCATTGAGTTGTTATTGGATTTCTCTATCTGCTGAGTGGTTGTACTCACCCCTTTGGGGACCAACATTTCAGATTAGAAGTATGCCACTTCCTGCCGTCACGCAGGGGGTATTTTATGGTCTACCATCCGATGTAGAGGTCGAGTGTGCTGAGATAGACTGTCCCTTTGTTCCCGGACTGATTTTTATTCGAGTACGCTGTCTAGTGATGTACGACGTAGGCCTGGCTGGGGGCCCTGTCATTCAGGAGTTCATATCCGTACACGTTCGTCGGGATAGAGCGTGCGAGGATGTTGCCGCCGCCACCGCCTCGATGCACCGGGTTGGGTGTGAGACCCGTGCGCGACGAGTAGGAGCTATTTCTTTTTTGGGATAGTTAGCCGACACCGATGATGGGGAATTGTGCACATGTGATGTAGAGGGTCGAGGTTTCTTTTTGAGGTTTTAGGCTGGACGTGGCTGAGTCCTAGCTTTTCCTTTTTGTTGTACCGACCCAAAAGGAATCCCATCATGGAATATATGTAAATAAAGTGTCGTGGCTTGTTTATAAAATGATGGTGATTAGTGGTGTGTATTTGTATCATGGTTGGTAGGGGGAGAGACGTGATGTTTTAATTTGCTTCCGCTAATGAGTCGCGCTGGGACCGCTTTGTTAAAAAAAAAAAAAAATGTGTCTACGAATTAGGACACTTCTTCAAGGAGAAAGGTAATAAGGTGTAACATTGGCGCTGGTGACGACCTGCGAAGGGTTCGGGGTGTCACAACACCATCCTAGAAATCCTATGGCGGCCCAGGTCCAGCGGCCGAGTTGTGTGTGCCATGTGTAGTACTAAAACATTTAAGGATGCACGGCAGTTTATAATCACAAAACATTTTATTTTCACAGAATAAAAAAAACTTTAAGCTATTACCCTCCACAAAAGAAAAAAATCCAAGTCAACAAAGCATTTAAAAAAAGATAAAATGGCCTAAGTCCTCAAAGTCCCCAGCGGATTCGCCAAGCTGTCGCAACCTCTTTTTTTCGGCGCCCGCGATTAAGTACAGGCGCCTAAGGAGGCTAATGGCTCAGCTGAAATTAGTTATGCTCGGACTTTCCCAAGTTCACCAATTCACGACTTAATGGTCCAAGTTTTTAACCTGTAAATCAATTTTTAAAATGGAGTCGCCACTAATCGATTTAGGGGTAGGTTGATTAGAAACCCAAGCGAAGTATCGGGAGAAATACTGACTCCTACGCAACTAGAGAAATTATGATCGGGGACTTGATTACTAGTTAATTACTAATGCCCTTTCGGTACCTAATCTTGTTTAAACCCTAAGGCTTTTTGGATGTTCGAGGGATTTTCCATGCATTTTTGGGAGGAAAACATTTTTTGAGTCTTTTTCTAATTTTTTGGACATAAAATGGATTTTTTGGTATTTTTTGGAAAAATACAAGTTTTTTTGGCTTTTTCTGAATTTTTTGGCTTTTTCATGAATTTTTGGATTTTTTTGGATTTTTGGCTTTTCTTGGAAAATATGGAATATTTTTTATTTTTTTCTTGGAAAATAAAATATTTTTTTAAATATTTTTCAAAATATTTTTTGGAAAATTATTTTTGATTTTTCTCGATTTTTTAGAAAATAAAACATTTTTCAACATTTTTTAAATATTTTTCGATTTTCTGGAAATTAAAACATTTTTTTATATTTTTTCGAAAATAAATTATTTTTGATTTTTTTGAAATAAATTATTTATTATTTATTACTTATTTAAAAATATTATAAAAACTGACCTAGGTCGGATCCGCGGGTTGGGTCCGACCTGGGCTGGCGACCCGCACATGAACGGGCTCGCATTGCGGGCCCGACTTGGATTTTATTTATTTTTTTATTTTTTCAAAACGACGCCGTGGCCGGGCGTTTGGGGACGCCCTAGCCCGGCCCGACGACCCGGGTTTCTAGCGGAACCCTACCCGGGTTCGACCCAACTTTCGCCGCGACTCGATTTCAGCAAAAACCTAACCGACCCAGCTCCGATTCCGACCCGGCCTCCAGCGCCGACCTGAATGCAAACCCTACCCAATCCAAGCCGAATCTGGGTCCGACTAGCGACCCGGCGAATCGCTAACCCTAGGGTTTGCGAATTCGCGACGCTGAGGGGAAAAGCCGAATCGTCTAGCAGCGACGGTGGCAATGGCGGCGACAGCAACGGCAAAGACGATAGGGCGACGGCGATCAAAGCTTTGGGTGGAAACGGGGATGGCATGAGCAGGAACCATCGTCACCTGTTCTCGACGTTGGCACGGTACGGCGGCACGGCTTGTGGTGACGACAGCGGCCTTTAGATTTGGACGGCGTCGAGGTGGCGTTGGAGCGGCGTTGGAGCTTAATCGACTCCAGATCCGAGCCTCGGCCGTCCCTCTCTTCAATTCCCTCCCTCTTATTTCCGCAAGCTCGTTTGCTCGCGGTCTCCCCCGATGTCTCTCAGTGGGAGGCCGTTTAAGCTCACGACCTGCCTCCAGCGGGCCTCAGATCTTCGGCTGCGCATCCTCGGACCCCTCTGAAGTCTCTCAATGGGGAACCCGAAGTTTGCAGCCCTAGATCCGACTCCCTCTCTCTCCGTTCGTCTCCTTCATGCGTCTCTATGCTCGCTTCTCCGGCTAGATTCAAAATCTCCGGCGGCTCGTCTTCGAGCCTCCCCTGAAGTCTCTCAGGGGAAGCTATCGAAGCTTACCGTCGGCGATCTCCTCTTTGCCGTCTGTTCGTTCTCCGACAAAGGTGGAGGGCCTATTTATAGGCGAGGGGCGACCGATCGACGGAGTTCGACCATCGATCGCCACGGCCTTTGCCGGCCGAACCGGTGTCCCATCCGACGCCAGCTACCCGTGCTCTACGTCCCATCATTGTCCGTCCATCCCCTTCCCCTCCATGGCGCCCCCTGCGCGTGTGCTGCAGAGGCGTGAGGAAGGAGACGACCTAGCGGGGTCGGGCCGAGGCAAGAATGGGCTCTAAGGGCCCTCGTGAGGGCTTTTTTGGCTTTTTTGCGCTTTTTCTGTTTTTTTTTCTTTGTTTATTTATCATCCGAAAAAAAGATAAAATAAATAAATAAAATAAAAATAAAAATAAAAAAGACAAAAGTAAAGCCCAATTAATTAAAAATGAAATTTTAGGCGTCAACACGAGGGATTCCTATTATCATCTGAGGAATTAGAGAGGCAGAAGAGAGAAGAGAACTCCATATTCCTCTTAAGCAACCTGTCTTTGGTGGTCAATCGATTATGCATAGCAAGCCAAGCAAGAATGCAAGATTTGTCATTTTCGAGAAATATAGGAAGACGTTCTTGTATAGGATAATAATTTTCTGAGAACATATTTCCTGAGAACAAATAGATCTTCAAATTAATAACAACTTTATTAAAAGAAAGAAGATTTGATAACCCTCTCTAAGATATAATCATTCCCCAAATCGCCATGTATGGTAACCAACATCCAACGAACTCTAATCACTTTTACTTATTGTGAAAGTCAAACTCGGGTATATTGCATTAGCGAGAGCATGTATAATTTGATAATAAAGCATAATACAAGATCCCTAACAAGGAAAAAGAGGAAGATGTATCATTATAGTACTACAATACACTTATTTCATAATAAGTAAATTGAGCTTTTATACAATTTTCACATTAGATGCTTGAAAATGGGAACATTGGCTATTAACTCATTCATTCTTTTTCTCTTCCTCTATGATTCTTCCTTTCAATTGGAACATGGGTTGGCTTAATATATCATAAAGAATTTCACTCGACCCATAATGCGTATGGATTTTTGCGTACCTTGCGAATTTGAATGCTGCTCCTTCAGAGTTCCATTGTGGTGGATTTTTCCATCGTTTACTCGTTTACACAGCTGATATATGCTCGGCGCGAAAGTGAATATAGTTAAAATAAAGAAGTATTGTAGATTCTAGTATTATAACTCTCACGTGAATGAAGTTTTTAGCTTGTTTTTAAGTCGTTTACACAACGAAACTAGACTGAAATATCCTCCGCTTGAAAGTGAATATCTAAGAGATTCTTTATATCTCACTTTAATTGTACATATATCCTTAATTGATATGTTACATAAATAATCATTTCATGAAGCTTATGAATAGGTCGATGTGTTTTTGTTTAATCATATTGAAATATACAAAAAATTCACATTTTCTCTCTTTGACATATACTTTATCTTGATGTGAGAGCTAAACTATCTTGAGGTGCATCTAGTACACATTGTAGTTAGTGAGCATCTAAGGCTGCATTTGGCTGCCACTTGTTTCTGTTCCCAGGAACAAAAATTTCTGTTTTCTTGTTCCTAGGAACAAAAAAGGAACAAAAACGCGTTTGTGTGCGTTTTTGTTCCAAAACTATTTTTTTGTTACCAGAAACACATTTGGAACAGAAACAAGAAACAAAAAAAAGTTGTTTCTTGTTTCTGGAACAAAATCTAGAAACACTTTTCCTTTTTCTTCTCTTTTTCTTCTTCTTTTTTCTTTCTTTTTTCTTTGGCTGGCGGCCTCTCCTGCCGCTGGGCGAGCTCGGCCTAACCGGATCTGGGCGAGCTTGAGCTGGCCCAGCCAAGGTGAGGCCGAGCCTCGCCAGGGGCCGGTGACGCTCGGCCTCGCCCAACCACGGCGAGCCTCGCCGGGGCTGTCGGCCCCCGTCGGCTGGTCGCCGGAGGCCGGCCACCGGCCAAAAGAAGAAAAAAAGAAAAAAGAAAAAAGAAAAAAGAAAGGAAAAAAGAAAAAGAAAATAAAAATATTAAAAAATTAAAAGAAATAAAAAAAGAATTGTTCCCGGAACAAGTTTACCAAACGCGTGTTTCGGTACAAAATTGTTCCCCAAAACAGAAACACTTTTTTTTTTTTTTTTTTTTTTTTTTTTTTTTTGTTACTTGGGACAATTTTTAAACAGAAACGTTACCAAACGCGCCCTAAGTGCACACTCGGAGTACACCTCTTATCTTGTGTGCTTTTCGTTTTCAATAACTACTAATAACTCCATCTCAACAATGATCCTCAACATTATTCGTCTCGTTCAATAGTCACTTCAATCTATTCGGTTATCACATTATTTACACGTTCGCCACAATGGTCGCCTACAACAACGGCCTTATGGCAATAGCAGCCTTTAGTGACAAAGACTGCCTCCTACTGCGTAGTCCGCATAGCAGTCATGACAACACACAACAACAACCATGTAAGTAGCCACATCAACGTCAGGCACTTTCTTCAGCTCACTGAATTGCTTTGACAATCCACTAGGCTTTTTTCAAATATTTTATTCAACCTCAAGTTGACTTTTTTCAAATTGACTTGTTTTACATCTAGTTGATTTTGAGAAGAGCTGTTAAAGATATTTAACATATTTCCCTTATCTTTTTATTACTCTCATGAAGGTGCATGTTCCTAAGAGATTCTCCATATTTTATTTTGATTGTGCATATTACATAGATAGTTATATAATAAAGTCCATAAATAATCTCACATACACTTTATCAAAACACATCAAAAAATTTAATTTTCACATTTCTTTCTTCCACGTATTTCTTTTCTGTTGGAATGGCATGAAATGCATGATTCGAGGCTTCATTGCCACCTCCAGGTCTTACATCGAAAAGAAAAGACAGACATAAATAGGAAGGAAACAACTTGTTCATTGAAGGAGAGAGGAGAGTTAATTAGTGTGATTACGAGGAGAAGGCTATAAGTACAATTACTTATTTTACCTCTAATTAGTTTTAATACATAGAGATAGAATCAATGGTAGGTTTTGCCGGGATTGGTTTACTCTACAAACTCCTTGTGCACCCTTGGTTTAGTACTAACCTATTCAAGAAAATTATATGTCTATTAAGATTTTAAGCAAACAAAGAATAACGCTATATTTTTATCTCATATGTCTATTAAAATCTTGAAATTTTTATAGGAAAAAAATCAATTTTTTATCTTTATACTCTCACTGATTTGTGTTCAAGTCCTTCCAGCACCAGATCTAATTGATGTGGCCAGCAAACGTTGTCTAATATGTTGCGAAAAAAAAAAAAAAAATTCAGTGCGGATGTTCACATGGTTGTGCACATTGACTAGATTTTATCCACATCATACTCCTATGTTTACATTGACTAAATTTTTCCCCACACGTCCATGTTGGCATCAGCATTTTTTATCTGCGTCATAGTTTAGCATCAATGTCAGTTAAATTCTGGTTGAACTAAGTATCTGAGGAACTTGGTTTATAATGTGACAATAGAAGAAGGTAATTAAACAAATTAAAAGTACATTAAGTTAAAAAAAAAAAAGTAAGGATGAAAAGTAGATCTTTTCCGATGTACATGCACCACCAGTTTACTCCACTCAGAGGTCTCTTTCATTAACATAGTCGAAATAAGAAATTGAAATAGAAAACTACGCATGAATAGGATCTGATGTTTATTCAAGTTTCTAAGTCGATACATAATGTATTTGAAAGAAGGTATTTTAGCAGCTGAATTGCAGTAACTATTGGAAATCTTCATTACCGCAATATTTTCTGTACAATTTCGATTAGTTTCCAAGCATCCGATTTGATCACTCTATTTAGGAAGTCCAGGGATAATGCAATAGATTCCCTAAAACCTTGAAGCAGTCACTCACTTTTGACTGTTATTCCAATTTGAGTATGCTTGATTAGTAGTTTACGCAAAAGTTATTTTAGAAGCTCTTTGTCGATCACCTTGTTTATTAGTTAAACTCAAGGACCTCATTAACCATAGTTATCAAAATTGTATGATTGTTGATTTGTATTGCGATTTGAGGCCTTTATGATATGTAACCATGAGGTGAATCGCTAATTTTCTTAATCGCAAGTGAATTTATTGATTCTCTAAGAAATTTATGACTCAATATGTATCTATCATTTCATCAATTCAACTTTTTATACTTTGACCTATGGAATGATTTACTTAAATCTGTATAATGTATTCCGATTAGTTACAAATTAATTAAAAGTAAACTTTACTCTTTATAATGAAATGGTAAATGAAAAGCCATACAGAAAATTATGATTAATATTTGAAGTAATAGTAATCCTATGATTCGATTCGATTTTCAATTCACAATTTACAGTTCATAAATTTAATATTTGGGTTTAAGATACATTATTTCGATGTAACAATAATGTTGTTAACCAAACTCTCAGTGGCCTCTACATCTCAGCAACTCAAGCAAGCATGCACGAGACTCATCGCACTTTCTCCATTGTAAGCGAGAGCATATATAAGTTAAAATGAGACAAGATGTGTGATAAGGAAGAAGATGTCTATAGTTCATGTATTTTGCAATACAACCCATGGAGAATAAAATCAACGAAAGCTACCGTGGTGCCATACATAAATATCAGTCTTTATACAATCTTTGTATTAGATACATGAAAAGTGAATCTATCAGCCATTAACTTGTCCCAAGTTCTCTTCCTCTATGATTCTACTTTTTCTTTTCCATAAGCAAAGGGAAACCT
The DNA here is from genome assembly GCA_016097595.1 of Eucalyptus pumila. NCBI lineage: Eukaryota > Viridiplantae > Streptophyta > Magnoliopsida > Myrtales > Myrtaceae > Eucalyptus > Eucalyptus pumila. The sequence continues at coordinate 24,312,328 of CM027850.1, read as the reverse complement.
ACGTTGCCCTTGCTCATGCTAGTTGCAGTAAGTAAAACACCTCACGGAATGGGGGAGCCCTAAACTTGCCACAAAGTAAACCTGTCATACAGGTGGCCAAGTCGGGGTTTGAGTGAATCAAAAATGGATCCGACCCAAATTAATCTACTTAACCCATATTAATCTATTTTTTATGTGATGCAATTTTAATGACTCATACCCGACCTAAAATCAACCCAACCGGCTCCAATTGAAACCAAATATCCAGCGAAACTAAATGAGGATTTGATACACATTTTTCTCATTGTCTAAACCGAGGTGCAAGAGAAACACTGGTGAGCAAATCACGCCATTTCTGCGAAATGAATTGAGGAACTGGAGTAGGTGTGGGTGAATCTGAGTTTCGAGGTCAAGGTGGGAGAAAGAAACTGGCCCGCTGATGAGGTCGATGTGGAATCCTAGGGTTTCACATGGACGACCACAGCCTTCCATTTAACAGGAACACTTTTTTGGTAAATCGCTAATCCGACGTTTATTCGCAACTCTGTTGCTGGCCGGGACTAGTGTGATGCATGATTCTCCGTTTGCTTGGCATCGCAAGGCTTCTGTCGAGGGAGCAGCAGCTTCTCCACACAGACATAGACCAAGAAGAGAGAATTTTTTCCCCTTGAGTGGCTAGGTTATGGCTGACCAATAGATGAAAGGCTCATTAAATAGGACAATAATTGGTCAAGCTCATTATTGCTGTGGATAGACTTGTACAATCCCAAGTAAGATATACATTACCATATTCAGAGATATTATCAATGGCAGGTCTTTTTTCTAGGATTTTTTTCCTCTATAAGCGAGACCAAATGCATCCCTTAGTGATTATTCAACTATTTGAGAAAATTGAAATCTGGACCTTTAGATTGTGAATAATTTTGATTGAATGCATGGTGGACGGCAATATTGCAATATTAAACGCAGCTCTTACGTGTATTTGATAAAGCTCAAGATAAGGTACACAACTGAATTAAAATAGATGATTATATAACAGAGTTATGACTCCCTTTGTTTTCGTAGTAGAAGTAATTGGACTTTAAATTGATTGGAAAAATTTTCAATAACGTTCAAACTCATTTGTCATCTCCACTTTTCTTTGATTTCGTAAAAGGATAGACACATATGTAACATGTGAGCAAGCAAAGGAAAAGATGTAGAGAAATAATGGTGTCACTACAGGAAATTTAGGGCGTGCATGGTTGCACTTTTATTTTTTGTTCATGAACAGATTTTCTATTTTTTTGTTCCCGGGAACAAAAAAAGAACAGAAACGCGTTTGTTTGTGTTTTTGTTCAAAATCTATTTTTTTACTCCCGGAACAAAATTGGAACAGAAATAAGAAACAAAAAAAAATTATTTTTTTGTTCCAGAAACACTTTTGAAGAACAAATTTTCTCTCTCCTTTCTTTTGTTCTCTTTTTTTCTTCTTCTTTTCTTCTTCCTTTTTTTGGCCGGTTGCCAGCCTCGGCCATGGCCGGCGACTAGCCATCGAGAGTCGGTGACCTCGCTGGAGGTCGCAGGCCCCCGGCGAGGTCGAGCGTCACCGTGGCTGGGCGAGGCCGTTGGCCCTCGTCGGCCGGTCGCTGGCCATGGCCGAGGCCGACGACTGGCCAAAAGAAGAAAAAAAAGAAAAAAGAAAGAAAAAAAGGAAAAATAAAATAAAAATATTAATTAAAAGAAACAAAAAAAGAATACAAATTTACCAAATGTGTTTCTATTCATTTTTTATTCACAGAACAAGTTTACCAAATGCGTCTTTTTGGTCAAAAATTGTTCCCCGTAATAGAAATAGTTCTATTCCCCAGAACAATTTTTGAACAGAAACACAAATAAATGCACCCTTACCCACTAGTGAAAATTCTCAAGCTAGGCCATTATATTAATATCCTCAGGTAAAAGCTTTTAGCATTGATTTACAATGACTTGGTATGTACTGTGTACTAATTGATTTTAAAAAATAATAATTGCTCTATTTGGAAAGGAAATTCAAGTAAAATTGTCCATTGCCTAGGAGAGGCCAATCGAGTTGCTGATTGGGTTGCTAAACCCCACCGAAACAAAACTTTTCCTATCAGTTGATTGCATTTACCTCCTCAACCTCTTTGGAATATTTTATGTTCAAAGAGTAAGCTAGTCAACCCTAGTAGAGATTGTGTTTGGTTTTTACGAATGAATGATAGTGTTTTTTCGACCCCAAAAAAAAAAGTAGAGAAATGGCTATATTTTTATAAGGCATATACCTCAATTATTGTTTCGTTTTCTATTTTGCATTTGAACCCTTCTTTGGTCATATTTCCCTTTTCTAGCATATGATGGAGTTCAACTGGAGCTACTCAACAAAATCCTCCTATGAACTACTTGAGCAAGCAACGTTAGTACCAAAAAATGCCCAAATACCTTGGTTGATAGTTTGATCGGTGGAAGCCACTTGGAAATCAATAGAAAACGCAGAAGATTGCAAATGTCGGAAATAGACAGTTAGTGACGTGAACTCAGTCATCAAGAAGACCCAATTTTGGTGGACAAAGATGTCAATTGTCAACAATGAGATGGCTAAGTGCTAAAGCAAGGGGTCAACGAATGAAATATATCATCTTGATCGACTGGGATGAGTATAGAATGTAACAGTCAAGTAAGGAAGTCGATGATTTGAGAAATTGTAACTATTTGTACATAAGTATTGCTAAATGGTAGGAGCCATGTAGGGCATGCTTAAATTCTGCTTTTTATGTAAATGTTTTTTTATAGGTTATCAATCCTTCAATTGTATTTTTTGTTGTAGAGTGTTGGAGAAGATGAAAAATAACAACTTCCGGGGCTTTCTTAAGGATAATTTCGACCATTAATTTACCAAACTTGGTGCAACATGCTCTAGCAACTATTCTCTTAGGACAAAGAAAACCTTCTCCTTTATGCCATGCAAAATAATAGAAGGAATAGGAACAATTAAATTGTGTATATAACCCAGCAAAAAAAGAAATGGTGAGGAGAAGATTTTCGGCATGTCTCGAATTATTGTGGTTTGGAGTTTCAATTTATAGGCAAATGAAAGAGATAGCCATTACAAAATCATTACAAATCCATTGGTAATAATTGAATTGATGATAGCCATTACTGAAAAATGAAAGATTTATGAATAAATAAACCATTATATAGGTGTTACAAAATTATGGCTTTCATGGCGGTCAATGGTCATGGTTCTTTTACAATAGTTACTTTCAAATATTTCAAAACTGTTAAAAAAAATCCAAACATTTTCTTACAAAGGACGCTCAATCCAAAGCACATGTTGAATGTCTTTATTTTCCACGTGTTTCACATTTTTAGTAAAATTTACATTGATCCCAATGATTGTTCCTGGAACTTTAAATTTCTTGCCATTTGCTTTCTCTATCCAAAAATTAACAATGGACGCTTGGAGCCTTTGTCGATCGAACTAGCTTTCAATTTGAAAGATCAAGCGAAACAAGTAACCTCCTGCGCTTATACACATTTAAATAAGTTAGTGAAACCATGTTATAACTCATATACGAAACAAAATAAACATAAATATCGAACGGGCATGTCAATTTGAGGGTGGGGAGCAGGGTGGGAGACGGAGAGACCTCTGGAATTGAGTGGGATATGATAGAAACTCCTGCATTATTATTTTTTTTTTTCATAAAGAACGGATTATACTAGAGAGTGCATTTTAGGTATTTAATGGGAAAAATGCCAAAAAAGTCCTAAACCTTTTGTTTTTGTGCCGATTTAGTCCTAAACCTTTTTTTTTGTTGCTGATTTAGTCCTAAACCTTTGTACGTTGTGCCAATTCAGTCATTTCCGGTCAATTTTGGCCGGATTTTGCTGATGACTGGATGCTAACCGGCTGATGTGGCATAACCGGTGCTGACGTGGACACATTTTAATAATATTTTAATATTTTTGAATTTTTTTTTTTTTTTTTTTATCTTTTTTTTTTCTTCTCCTCTTCTTCCTCCAGTCGGTCGCTGGACCTCGGTGACCGGCCAGGGCGAGGCCGCCCTCGCCGGCCACCTCGCGGGCGAGGGTTGAGCCTCGCGCTGGGCGGCGAGGCAAGAGGTCAAGCCTCGAGCCTCGCTGGCCACGGGCGAGGCTCGCCCTCGCCGGATCTGGCGAGGTCAAGCCTCGCCGGCATGGGCGAGGCTCGCCCTTGTCGGATCTGGTGAGGTCTAGCCTCGCCGGCCATGGGCGAGGTGGGAGGCTCGAGAGCGAGATACGAACTTTGAGAGAGAAAAAAAGCCCTGGGGGAGGGCAGATCCGAAGAGAGAGGGAGACCCCAGCCGCGTGAGGCCTCCGCCCCCCAACGCCTCCTGTTGCTACCGCGGCCTCACCTGTTGCCGCCTCGTCGACTAGCCGCGAGCCCTGCCGTTACCCCGATGCAGATCTGCCGCTGTTCTTACGCCCGGAGCCTGACGCAAACTGCCGTTGTTCCTCCCCGACGTCGGGCATGCCGTCCTGCCTACCGCCCAGCGCAGGGCTCGCCAGATCCGGTGAGGGTGAGCCTCGCCGCCCAGCGCGAGGCTCGACCCTCGCCCGCAAGGTGGCCGGTCGGCAGTCGCCTCGGCCGGTCGCCAAGGTCCGGCGACCGCCGCGGAGGAAGAAGAGGAGAAGAAGAAAAGAAAAAGAAAAAATGAAAACAAAAAATGAAAAAAAAATTTAAAAAAAGAAAAAAATTCAAAAATATTAAAATATTATTAAAATATGTCCACATCAGCGCCGGTCAAGCCACGTCAACCGATCGGCGTCCAGTCAGCAAAATCCGGCCAAAATTGGCCGGAAAGGATTGAATTGACACAACGTACAAATGTTTATGACTAAATCGGCACCAAAAAAAGGTTTAGGACTAACTCGGCACAAAGACCAAAGGTTTATGACTTTTTTGGCACTTTTCCCGGTATTTAATCATTTGCAGGTTGGGCAAACTATTACACACTTCCATAGGACAAATTTTACGAACAACATAAACCTGATCTTCTTTCAATTCAGTAGCACCGAGCGCATTGACACATCAGCCTCTGTAAACACGGGCTCCATCTTCACTTCTTGGAACTCCTTCATCAACCTCCTGGAATCGTCAAGAACGGGATCACTCAGGAATTGTGCACTCCCTGCAATTCTTGTCACGTAGTGTTAATCATATCGTGTCGAAATAATTATAGGGATAAGTCCATGGTACTCTTGACGCCCCGAATTCCAAGTCATCGTAATATATACCTTCACTTCATTTGAGCGTTTCCCTCCTTTAAAAGTTGAGCATGCCTAAGCTACCTGGGGCTAGATCAATGAGGTGAAGTTGCAGCAAAGATTTGCACACTTGCAAAAAGAAGGAACATCCCAAAAAGCAAAGGATTCCTATTATCATCAGAGGAACTAGAGAGGCAGAAGAGAGGAGAACTACATATTCCTCTTAAGCAACCTGTCTTTAGTGGTCAATCGATTATGCATAGCAAGCCAAGCAAGAATGCAAGATTTGTCATTTTCGAGAAATATAGGAAGACGTTGAGATCGTACTTGTATAGGATATTAAATACCTGCCGTTGGGGCTCTCTTTTAAGATAGAATCATGACCAGAATCGCCTTGCTTGGTAACCAAAATCCAATGAACTTCCCTAATATTATTGTTTATTGTGAAAGTGAGACTCGGGTGTACTTCAAGAGCAAGAGCGCGTATGAGTGGAAGATAAAGCACAATACAAGATCTCTAATAAGGTAAAAGAAGAAGACTCATCACTAATGGAACTACAGTAAACTTTTTATTCGATGATAAGTACATTGAGCTCTTATACAATTTTCATATTATATACTTGAAAGTGGAACTGATGGCTATTAACTCCTTCCTTTTTTTTTTCTTTACCAAAAAAAAAAACTCCTTCCTTTTTTTTCTTCCTCTATGATTTTCCCGAATTCCCCTCGACCCACTAGATTTTTCTCGTGCCACGCGGATTCGAAGACCTTTCCTTATGGACTTCAATTGCGGTCAGGCGTTGGACTCCCAGAACTCCAGTCCACGTGCTGCAAGTATTTATATCGTCAATAGGCTTCAAAATTGTTTTGAAACCAGAAAGTTCAGATTGGAGGAATCGCGTCCTCTCTTATTGTAACTTACTGGGAATGATATGCCAAGTGATGCTTTCGAAGTTACTTTTTATGATTTACCTTGATTTGGAAAAGGTACGTAAAAATAAAGCAATCTGATCATATTTCATCAATTTGTAATTCCATTGGATTCCAATATGACGTCTAGAGTGCACGACAATTTTGTCGAAGAAAAACATGGTGCGATTATTACTCCTTTGTCATTCTATTAAGCTCTCTTTCATGAGAAAGAGTAGCTTCCTCTTCTTGCATACACAGTGGCTTCAGTTTGTTTCGCTGTATACGCTCGTAGTAGTCCTCGATGCCTCTTCCCGTTCGGATAAACAGTGAGAGTATCGTTTTGTCCTCACATTTTCCTTCTGCCCAAGCAAAATAAAATATTAAATGAGAGAAGAGTCGTCATTCGGTAATCGAGAGAGAGAAATAGAGAGAGAGATGCTTACCGGGGATGAGGAAGCCTATTCTGGTAGATCATTCATCCGATTTTCGCATGCGTTGTGGGGGTATGTGAGAGATGTGTCGAAACTCATTCCCCAAAAATAGTTTGGACGACAGGAAATTCATGATCGTTGGCTTCTTGTTCATCACCAGCTCTTACATCATAAAAAAGGACACATAAAAAGGTCAAGGAAAACAATTTTTCATACGAGGGAGGAGAGCTAATTAGTGTGACCACAAGGGGAGAACAGAATTTGACAAAGGTTAAAAAGTGAAACACCAAAAGTTTAACGGCGTATTTATATGCAACATACTGATCATCCTCGTTATTGTTGTGGATACACATTTTGCCTCCATGGTAGGATTCGTAGGGATTGGTTTACTCTACAAACATGACCATGTGCACCATTGGTTTAGTGCTTACCGATTCAAGAGAACTAAAATCTAGACGTTAGATTTCCTTCATCATTTTGATAATGGGATCGCAGACAGCAATTTCATGCCATGTTGAACATGGTTAGTAGATCTATCTGATAAATACTTAAGCACATAAACCTAATGGCTAATATACACGGATGAAAGTTACAGCCGGCTTATAGTAGGGTTGCTTCTCTTATTTTTTGTTGTGTTTTAATGAACTTTACTCACTTTTATAGGGAAGAAAAGGTTGGAGATTGAGAATTGTTGTATCTGACTTACGTCTCTTCCCTTTTAAATCATCATAGTACAATTATTATATCGTATTGCTCATGAACAAATAATAAACTTAATGAGTTAGACCATGCTTTTAGTCATGCTAAACCAAATTAACATGGCTTATGTCGTCAACATTCAAGGAGCTAAGTATGGAATAATATGAGCTTCTCATAAGACGAAGAATTTCATATTCTCTCTATGCGTATGATAAATTGCTTCCACCGATAAAATCGAAATATGAGTCACTCCCCGTTTACATTTCTATTCTTTTAGCCTTTTCTACGATGCCTTATCGACTTCTGTGTCCGTTGATTTTTTTAGATTCCAACAGGAAATGTCGTACTTTTCATTCCTTATAATTTTATGATTATTTCTAATCAAATCCTCATAATTTTAATTTATCTAATTAAGTCCTTCTATTTTTACAAATTTAAAGATCAAGTCCCCATAATATCAAATTTGGCCAAATCCAGTGGACTTGGCCATCGGACATTATCATACTCTGACGTCGAATTTTTTTTCCCAATGTGGACATCCTGAAATGGATAAAATGTCCACGTTCGCTAGATTTTATCCATTTACTCGGACTTGCCTTAGAATGGCTAAGCTTCTCCAAACAACTCCATGTGGGCATTAGCATATTTTATCTACATCATACTCTGCCATCATCCGATGGTTATGTCAATTGAATTTAGTCGACTTCAATGTTCAATAGACTTGATTATAAAATTTGCGGAAACGGAAGGTTTTAATTAGATGAATTTATAATACATTAATTAGAAAAAGGCATGAGGATGAAAAGTAGCACCTATCTTATATGAACCATCAATATACTTCACTCAAAATTCTCTTCCATTAACGGAGTCGAAAAATAATATTGAAATGGAAAACTAAACATGAATGGCATCTGTTATTTATATCTGTTGGCATCTGATAAATTTTTTAATAATTTTTTCTTTTCCTTTTTATCTACGAAGTCTAGCAACCTCACCGGCCACTACTTCACACTTCCATTGGACAAGCTACAAAGCAACATAGTCTTGATCTCGCTTCCATCCTATTGCACCTGAGAGCATCAGCGCATCCTTCAGCTTCCCCAAACGGTTCTTCCATTTTCACTTCTTGGAACTCCTTCATGCTCCTCCTGCAAACTTCAAGAACAGGATTTACTAAGTGACAACAGCCAGCAGACGACATATTTGGTCGGTTCTCCGCATCTTTTTGCACGCACGACACTCCAATGCGGATACAATTCGACGCTTAAACTTCGTTACACGTATATGGATCCAATGATTTAATTTTTCATACATTTACCTAAATGTATATTTAGTATTTATATTGTATTTTCATACATATAAATTAATTAGAAGTAAATTTTATACTTTAACGCTATAATGGTAAATGAAAAATGACATTCAAGACATTAAAATTATATTGCAACGCTATTTTTATTTTTAAGAAAACAATAGGAAATTATATCATCTTATTCATAACAATCACCACATTTACATAAATTTACAATTAGTTTTTAAGATCATTATTCTTCCTCAAATATTAAGCGTAATTTGATTTTATCTATAAAATTTATAATTGTCGTCAACACAAAATACTAGTCTTCAAGTATTTTGCCAAATCTTACGATTCAATCCAATTTTCTGTTCACCATTCATAAATTTCAGATTTCTATTCACAATTTTTTTTCTCAATTTAACAATTATGCTATTAAACAATTCCAGATAGAGCATGCCAACATTTGAGGCCTCCGATTGTTAAGGTAAACTCTTAGCATGTCCTGCTATCTCAACAGCTTAGGCAGCCATGCATATAAGACTCATCACAGTATATGCTTTCTAAGGTAGAGCATATATAACTTGAAATGAAACGCAATATGAGATTGGTGATAAGGAAGAAGTATAAAATTCATGTAATCACAGAAAATTCATCACCTCATATGAAAAAGATCAATCCTTATACAATATTTATATTATATGAAACTTTATGAAGCAACTGTCAATTATTCTAAAAATTTAAGATGCTCAATGAATGTGTGATTTAATATGTAAATATTCTATCGCGTTAGATACATGAAAAATCAAATCTATCAACCATTAACTTGTCCCCATGTTCTCTTCCTCCATATTCCTCTTTTCATTTTTTGCGATAACCTTGGGAGAAATCTGTTTCCCGTGCGTAGGCCAATAGCGGTGTCTAAACCACGCACTGCGATTTCACAAGGACAAGCAACTTCCCGTGGGGCAATTCTCACTTCAATGGAAGCGAGGATGAGCATGGTAACAAAGCAAACCCCTACCCACTTCAATTGCCTTTGCCAACATAGAATGGCGGATATTTTGGTCCCCGGAACTTCATCCCACAGTAAGAGTTCATAACTGCAATAAAAGTGCGAGAGAACCTAAATTAGCCGTTTTCCTAGTGAGTAAAAATTATACACAGCTAGCTAGTTGGACCAACAAACAAATTGTTAAGCATAGATAGTTTAGTGGATCAATCAGTAACCATGTGAGGATGTACTATTGTGGCCAATCCAGATCTAGACATAGTGCTCTTTCACCCTCCCACCGTCCCGATGCCTGAGCAAGATTGAAGCAATTCTCTAGTAAATTGCTGTTCCGACGTCTGCCTGCAAGTTTGGACCACGTAGGACCTGATCGTCGAATGAAACTCAAAAGCAATTGGTGCGAAAGCAAGATATAAGCTACGATTCTTCCTTTCATGGGCATCACAAAGGTTTTATTGACGGAGCAACTTCTCTACATAGATAGAGACTATCCTGTGGCTAGGGCATGGAACACGAATTGATGAAAGACTGTACAAATATGCAGATATATAGTTACGTTCCTGTGGATAGACTTGCCCAACCTACCACGGATGGTACATACATTCCCATGCTCGGAAGTATTATCAAAGACAGGTTTTATTTCTAGGATTCCTTTCCTCTAGATGCCAGACCATATGCATCCCCTAGGTTGTTAGTTAACTATTTGAGAAACTTGAAACATGCATATTTAGATTGTTAACGATTTTGATCGATGGAACAGCGGAAGGGAATTTCACATTTTCGAACGTGGCCATAGATGTATCCTATAAAAAGGTGAAAGTACCATAAACAACCGAAAATGTTAGATCGTCGTATATCAAACTTATGACTCTTTCCTTTTTGGGATGTTATGAATGTTTAATCTACTGTTTTTGGTCAAGAAACGATTCTTTTTGTGAAGAGTGATCTCTAATATAGAATCTAAGTTTACCTCGTCAGGAATATGCAGATGTCAACACACATGAGATGCATGATTCTTGGCTTCGGTGTCAACATCCAAGCTTACATGGTCCAAAAAGATGGGCATAAAAAAGATCAAAAGAAGTTGGTCACCTACGTAGGGATGAGAGTTAATTAGTGTGACTATGAGGAGATACCAAAATTTGACTTGGGATAAGGTGTGAAGCACCAAATGTTGAAGGGCGCAAAAGTAAAACATACCGGTCATTCTCCATATTGCTGTATATACACTTGCATATTTGTCTTTAAATAGCTCTCATACTTAGAGATCGAATCAATGGAAGGTTTTTTGGGGATTGATTTACTCTAAAAACTTGACCACATTGATCCTTTGTTTAGTACTTACCTATCAAGAAAACTAAAATCTGGGCCGTTTGATTTTTTAATCGTTAATAAATGAGACTGAAGATCGTAATTTCATAATGTTGAACGTGGTTATTAGATGTATTAAATAAGTACTTAGAGTTCATAAATCTAACGGTTTACTATATACATATGAAAGTCAGACCAGCTCACGGCAGGGTTCCATCTTTTGCTTTTCGCTATGCTTTAACGAAAGAAAAATTAGTTTTAGATCAAGGATTGTTATATCGGACATACATTCTTTCATTTTACTTTATCATAGTTGAATTATATAATCTTATTGCACTTGAGTAAAAAAAATAAAATCGTTTGACCATGTTTTTATCCATATCAACCGAAATTATATACAGGTCATTCCCATTATTCTTGTAGATACACTTGCATAATTTGCCTCTAATCAAACTAAATTGAGCATGTTTAGGGAACCTTCACGATTATATTACCTTGTTGTACAATTTTGAGTGATCGTCCAATTAATGAGAATATTAACCGCAATTCCAATTTTGAGTTTTGTTGGTTGATAGTTCACGTAAAAGTTATTATGGATCACTTTGTGAATCACCTCATATGTTAATTAAACTCAAGAACCTCAATCAATTACTATTAATCATAGATATTAAAATCGTATTATTATAAACTCAACTCGTGTGATTTGATTAATTTTGACTCGAGGCCTTACTGATACGACACTATAAGATGAATCACTGATCTTCTTAATCTCAAACGAGTTTATTGATTCACCAAAGAATTTACACCTTGACATGTGTATATGGATTCAAAAATTCAATTTTTCATACATTTACCTAATTGTATGTTTACTATTTATATTGTATTTTCATAGTTACAGTTTAATTACAAGTAAATTTTATACTTTAACACTATAATGGTAATTGAAAAATGACATGCAAAATATTATAATTTATATTTGAACATAATCTTTATTTTTAAGAAAACAATGGGAAATTATCTTATATTGTTCATATTGTTCATAATGATCACCACATGTACTTGAATTTACGATTAGTTTACTAGATCTTTATTAGGCTCCAATTTTAAATATCATTTAATATTATCTATAAAATTTACAACTATCAATAACACAAAATATTATTCTTAAGTATTTTGTCAAATCTTACGATTCAATTCAATTTTCTATTCACTATTAATAAATTTAAGATCTCCATTCACAATTTTTTTTTCTTGATTTAACAATTATGCAATTAACCAAAGTCCAAATGGACTGTCCCGATAGAGCATGGGCACGCGTAGATTCGAGGCCTTTGCTTGTCAAGGAAAACTCTTAGTGTGTCCTACCATCCCAACAACTAAGGCAACCGTGCACGAGACTCATCTTGCTCGTGAGCAAGAGCATATATTGAAATTACACGCAATATGAGATATGTGACAAGGAAAAGATGTATACAATTCATGTGCTAATGGAAAGTTTGTCACATCATACAAAAAAGATCAGTTGTTATACAATCTTTACATTAGATACATGACATGTCGAATCCATTGACCATTAACTTGTTCCCATGTTTTCTTCTCCCGTGATTCTCTCTCTCGCTCTTTTTTTTTTTTTTTTTTTTTTTGGTTAAGGGGGGGATAACCTTGAGCGATTCCTGTTTCCTACGCGTATGCCACTTGCAGCGTGTATTCAACTCACGGAACATTCAAGAAGCTCCAAACTTGCCACTGGGTGAGTCCACTCCGGTTTGGCTAAGTTCCAAACCTCCCACAGCGATTTCCTCTGGACAAGCAACTTCCCGTGGGGCGATTCTCCCTTCAATAGATGCAAGGATGAGCTGGTGGATATCCTGGTCCCGGAACTACATCCCTCCGTAAGAGTTTTTACTGCAATAAAAGTGTGAGAATTAATAAACATGTGGCTAAGAATTATCCCGCTGTAAGTGTTCGTAAGTGGATCAATTAATAACCATGTGAGGATAAACTATTGCTGCCAAGCCAGATCTTGACATAATGCTCTTTCACCTTCTTCGCATGCGGATGTACCCACCAAATTGAAGCACTTCTCTGGTAAATCGCTGATCCGACTGTCTGCTTGTAGTTTGGATCATGCAGGGCATGATAAATGGATGCAAGTCAAAAGTGGTTTGCAAGGAAGCGAAACATGATCCATGATTCTTCCTTTCATCTGGCATCTTAGAGGTTTTGCACCGAAGGGGCAACGTCTCCGCATAGATAGAGACAATTAAGAAAGACTACCAACTGATGAAAGGCTGCATAAATACCCAAATATATGGTCATGTTCTTTATTGCTGTGGATAGACTTGCACAACCTACTTTATGTAGCACATTTATTCCCATGCCCAGAGGCATTATCAACGGCAGGTTTTTTATTCCAGGATTGCTTTCCTCACTAAGCGAGACTGTACGCATCCCTTAGGTTGTTCCTTGACTACACGAGGGAATTGAAACATGGACGTTCAGATTGTTAATGTTTTTGATCGATGGAATGGTGGGCGGCAATTTCACGATATCTAACTTGGCTATTACATGTATCCGATAAAAGCTCAAAGATATACAACTGCAAATTTTAGATCATTTTGTATCAGTGTGTATTTCAGTAAGTTTTGAAATATTGAAAACTCTAATTTTGTAATGATTTTTTAACGTCATCAATTTGTAACGGCTTGTTTCTGCCATTGATATAAAACGGTTTTGTAACGTTCTATAATAGTCATGTAACAACGATTATTTAACGGCCATGTAACGACTTTATTCCGATTTTGTAATGTTTTATTTATTTTTTCATAAATCCTTCATTATTTTACAACGGATTTGTAACGGTTTCTTAATGACTTTCTCTCTCTTTTTTGAATATAAAATAAACTTCAAATCACAATTTTTTAAGATACATAGAATTCTCATATCATTCCTTTTCTTTTCGCTAAGCATTACTCCTATTCATTCTAATATTCAGTGTGGTGTGTTGTATATTGAGAGGATGCTAGAACCTTACGCACTGAGTTTTGTACTCCAACAGACAGAATTATTCCTAGGGATAGTGATTACACTGAGTTTCATACTCCAACAGACATAATTATTCTTAAGGACAGTGATTACACATCTAGGATGATTAGGGGTGGCAAGTGAGTGGATTGGGTTGAAAATGGGTCGACCAATATTTGACCAATCTAACCCGTTTTGACGCATATTCTTGTAATGTAAATCTAGTAACCCATAATCGACCCGACCCATACCCGATCTAACCCGACTCGACCCGTATTGCTAAAACCTATTAATATTTTAGGAAAATCCACTTCTGCTATATGCTAATTGGATTAAAATTTCAAATTAAATTAAAAATAGTAAATAAAATAAAAAAAAGTTTATAAAAACCTATAAATTGAAATATTAATAAAAAAAGATTAGACTATGCACATGCTTCTCTTATTTGAAGTGAACATATCATTGAATAACTAAAAACTGTAACATGAATTTTTTTTTAACTAAACCTAAAAAAACTCATTTTTATGATTTTTTTAAAAAAAAAAGTATTGTTAAAACATTTTTATGCAATACAAATTTTTTAACAATTTTTATGCAATAAAAATTTAGGAAAATTTTATAATTGTTTTTTAAAAATAATATATTTTTTAAAAGTCAAATTTTTATTTTTAAAATATAATTTTTAATCATTTTTATTTTTAAAAATATAATTTTTAATAATTATTTTTCTTTTTATCTTTTATCTTTTCTTTTTTTTTCTTCTTCGGCTAGTCACCGACCATGACGATGACCAGCGACCGGCCATAAGCGAGATCGAGCTTGCTAGCGTCGGGTGATGCTCGATCTCGCCAATCTAGTGAAGTCGAGGCCCTGCTCCATGTCGGCAAGCTCGAGTCTCACCAGATCTGGCGAGGCTTGGCCTCACCAATCGTCAGCAACCTGCTAATGAGCTCGAGCCTCGCCTTGCCTATCGTTGGCCGGTGGCTGGCCATCGCCTTGTCGACCGTCGGCTAAGGAAGGAAGAAAAAGAAAGAAGAAAAAAGAAAAAAAGAAAAAAAGAAAAAAAGAAAAGAAAAAAATTGAAATATGAAATAATTATATTTTCGATTTTTTTAATAGAAAAACATTTTTATAAAGTTAAAAAAGGCCATGGGTTTAAACTTTAAAGTGGGTTTCCTAATAACCCATTTAGACTCATTTCTTTGTGCGTTTTACTTTCTATGGCCCAATTTTGATCTATATTTAACTTTTACTTGACCCATTTCTGACCCATCTTCTCAAGAGGGGTTGGGGTGGGGACGCATTAGTTTCATGAGTGGGTTTCGACTCCCACGTCCTGCAAAATGGGTAAAAAAAAAACTAAAAATAGGTCATAATATGAGTTTATGACCCACTTTGCCAGCTCTAAGGATGATTAATCTTATTTTATCATTTTTTCCAATAGTTTTCCAACATTTTTCATTTTTCATATTATATAGTATTTTTCCAACAAAACTTACGATTCCTTCCCTTTGTATGAACAAGCACAGACAAAAAAAAAAAAAAAAAACTAAAAATGGGTCATAATATGAGTTTATGACCCACTTTGCTATCTCTAAGGATGATTAATCTTATTTTATCATCTTTTCCAATAGTTTTCCAACATTTTTCATTTTTCATATTATATAGTGTTTTTCCAACAAAACTTACGATTCCTTCCCTTTGTATGAACAAGCAAAGGAAAAGACGTGAGGAATAAATGTGTTATTTTAGGAAATTTGCCTAGTAATGAAAATTCTCATGCCGTAAAAGTATTTATAGCACAGATCTACAAATGACTAGGTATGTTTTACGTATCGTTGATACTAATTTTTTTTTTTTTTTGTAAAAAAAATAGCTTCATTTGCAAAGGAATATCAAGTACAAAAATGGTTGTATTTTTTACAAGGCATAATACCATAATTGTTTCTCTCGTTTTCTATTTTGTATTTGAACACTTCTTTATCCCATTTACCGTTTGTTTAGTATATGATGCATTTGAACCGGAGTACTTCAACAAAATCCTCTTGTGAACTGCATCGACCTTTTGCCCAAAATGCACATTTATATAAGTTTGTGAAATCATATTATGGATCATATGTCAAACAAAATAAGCATAACTCACTTGTCTTACATAAATATTAAACGAGTGTGTTAGTCTAAGAGAGGGAGAGACCTCTAGGATTGAGCTTGATATTTTAAATTCCCTTGAATTAAGTCATAATTTTACTTTTTTGGTAAAGAAAGGATTATATTAAGAGAAAATGTCTGAAAATCTTGCATATACATCAGTTGGAGACATGCCTCCAATACAACCTATAAGCAAACTATTAGGAAAAACACCATAAAAGTTGTAAATTTATCACATTTGTATCAGTTTGATCATAAACCTTTTGATTTTACTAATTTAGTGTGAAATCTTTTAATGATTAATCAATTTTGGCAAAAAAATTGCTAACTTAGATGCTAGTGGTATCGTGTGAGACGATCGGTGCTGGCGTAATTTTCTAATTTTTTTAATAATTTTTTCTTTTCCTTTTTATCTACAAAGTCTGGCAACCTCACCGGCCCCTACTTCACACTTCCACTGGACAAGCTTCAAAGCAACATAGTCTTGATCTCGCTTCCATCCTATTACACCTGAGTGCATCAGCGCATCCTGCAGCCTCCCAAACAATTCTTCCATTTTCACTTCTCGGAACTCCTTCATGCTCCTCCTGCAAACTTCAAGAACAGGATTTAATAAGTGACAACAGCCAGCAGACGACATATTTGGTCGGTTCTCCGCATCTTTTTGCACGCACGACACTCCAATGCGGATACAATACGCTTGAACTTCGTCACACGTATATGGATCCAATGATTTGATTTTTCATACACTTACCTAAATGTATATTTAGTATTTATATATTGTATTTTCATAGTTACAAATTAATTAGAAGTAAATTTTATACTATAATGGTAAATGAAAAATGACATTCAAGACATTAAAATTATATTGCAACGTTAATTTTATTTTTAAGAAAACAATAGGAAATTATATCAACTTATTCATAACGATCACCACATTTACATAAATTTAAAATTAGTTTTTAAGATCATTATTCTTCCTCAGATATTAAGCATAATTTAATTTTATCTATAAAATTTATAACAGTCGTTGACACAAAATACTAGTCTTCAAGTATTTTGCCAAATCTTACGATTCAATTCAATTTTCTGTTCACCATTCATAAATTTCAGATTTCTATTCACAATTTTTTTTTCTCAATTTAACAATTATGCTATTAAACAATTACAGATGGATTTTCCCGATAGAGCATGCCCACATTTGAGGCCTCCGATTGTTAAGGTAGACTCTTAGCATGTCCTGCCATCTCGACAGCTTAGGCAGCCATGCATAAGACTCATCACAGTATATGCTTTTTGAGGGAGAGCATACTATCTTGAAATGAAACGCAATATGAGATTGGTAATAAGGAAGATGTATACAATTCATGTAATCACAGAAAATCCATCACCCCATATGAAAAAGATCAATTCTTATACAATATTTATATTATATGAAATTTTATGAAGCGACTGTCAACTATTCTAAAAATTTATGATATTAAATGAATGTGTGATATAATATATAAATAAAGATATTCAATGAATGTGTGATATAATATATAAATATTCTATCACATTAGACACGCCAAAAATCGAATCTATCAACCATTAACTTGTCCCCATGTTCTCTTCCTCCATATTTCTCTTTTCATTTTTTGCGATAACCTTGGGAGAAATCTGTTTCCCGTGCGTAGGGCAATAGCGGTGTCTAAACCACGCACTGCGATTTCACAAGGACAAGCAACTTCCCGTGGGGCAATTCTCACTTCAATGGAAGCGAGGATGAGCATGGTGACAAAGCAAACCCCTACCCACTTCAATTGCCTTTGCCAACATAGAATGGCGGATATTTTGGTCCCCGGAACTTCAACCCAAAGTAAGAGTTCATTACTGCAATAAAAGTGCGAGAGAACCTAAATTAGCCGTTTTCCTAGTGAGTAAGAATTATACACAGCTAGCTAGTTGGACCAACAAACAAATTGTTAAGCTTAGATAGTTTAGTGGATCAATCAGTAACCATGTGAGGATGTACTATTGTGGCCAATCCAGATCTAGACATAGTGCTCTTTCACCCTCCTACCGTCCCGATGCACTTCTCTATTAAATAGCAGATCTGACGTCTGCCTGCAAGTTTGGACGACGTAGGACCTGATCGTTAAATGAAACTCAAAAGCGATTGGTGCAAAAGCAAGATATAAGCTACGATTCTTCCATTCATGGGCATCGCCAAGGTTTTACATTGACGGAGCAACTTCTCTACATAGATAGAGACTATCATGTGGCTAGGGCATGGAACACGAATTGATGAAAGAGTGTACAAATAAGCAAATATATAGTTACGTTCCTGTGGATAGACTTGCCAAACCTACTATAGATAGTGCATACATTCCCATGCTAGGAAGTATTATCAAAGGCAGGTTTTATTTCTAGGATTCCTTTCCTCTAGATGCCAGACCATGTGCATCCCCTAGGTTGTTAGTTAACTATTTGAGAAACTTGAAACATGCATATTTAGATTGTTAACGATTTTGATCGATGGAACAGGGGAAGGGAATTTCACATTTTCAAACGTGGCCATAGATGTATCCGAGATAAGGTGAAAGTACCATAAACAACCGAAAATGTTAGATCGTCATATATCAAACTTATGAATCTTTTCTTTTTTAGATGTTATGAATGTTTAATCTACTGTTTTTGGTCAAGAAACAATTCCTTTTGTGAAGAGTGATCGCTAAGGCCTTGTTTGGTAACCATCCCAATAGTAACTGATTTTGATTTTTTGTTTCTAGGAACAGTTTCGTTACCAAACATGCCCTAATATAGAATCTGTCTAAGTTTACCTCGTCAAGAATATGCAGATGTCAACACACATGAGATGCATGATTCTTGGCTTCGGTGTCAACATCCGAGCTTACATGGTCCAAAAAGATGGGCATAACAAAATTAGTGTGACTATGAGGAGAGACCAAAATTTGACTTAGGATAAGGTGTGAAGCACCAAAAGTTGAAGGGTGCAAAAATAAAACATACCGGTCATTCTCCATATTGCTGTGGATACACTTGCATATTTGTCTTTAAATAGCTCTCATACTTAGAGATCGAATCAATGGAAGGTTTTTTGGGCATCGATTTACTCTAAAAACTTGACCGCATTGATCCTTTATTTAGTACTTACCTATCAAGAAAATTAAAATCTGGGCCGTTTGATTTTTTAATTGTTAATAAATGAGACTGAAGATCGTAATTTCACAATGTTGGACATGGTTATTAGATGTATTATATAAGTACTTAGAGTTCATAAATCTGACGGTTTACTATGTACATATGAAAGTCAGACCAGCTCACGGCAGGGTTTCATCTTTTGCTTTTCGCCATGCTTTAATGAAAGAAAAATTAGTTATAGATCAATGACTGTTATATCGGACATACATTCTTTCATTTTACTTTATCATAGTTGAATTGTATCATCTTTTTGCACTTGAGTAAAAAAAAAACTAGTTTGACCATGTTTTTATCCATATCAAACCAAATTATATACGGGTCATTCCCATTATTCTTGTAGATACACTTGCATAATTTGCCTCTAATCAAACTAAATTGAGTATGTTTAGGGAACCTTCATGACTATATTACTTTGTTGCACAATTTTGAGTGATTGTCCAATTATCGAGAATAATGACCGCAATTCCAATTTTGAGTTTTGTTGGTTGATAGTTCACATAAGAGTTATTATGGGATCACTTTGCAAATAACCTCATATGTTAATTAAACTCAAGAACCTCAATCAATTACTATTAATCATAGCTATCAAAATCATACTATTATAAACTTGACTCGTATGATTTGATTAATTTTGACTCAAGGCCTTAATGATACGACACTATAAGATGAATCACTGATCTTCTTAATCTCATGCGAGTTTATCGATTCACCAAAGAATTTACACCTTGACATGTGTCTATGGATTCAACAATTCAAATTTTCATATATTTACCTAATTGTATGTTTATTATTTATATTGTATTTTCATAGATACAGTTTAATTACAAGTAAATTTTATACTTGAACACTATAATGGTAGTTGAAAAATGACATGTAAAATATTATCATTTATATTTGAACATAATCTTTATTTTTAAGAAAACAACGGGAAATTATCTTATATTGTTCATAATGATCACCACATGTACTTGAATTTAAGATTAGTTTACTAGATCTTTATTAGGCTCTAATTTTAAATATCATTTAATATTATCTTTAATTTTTTTTTTTTTTTGTAACCTGGGGAACCCGCGCACTGTACCAACACGAACAGCCTGAAAGGCCCGGGATAAGAGGGATAAACCCTAGGGGCAACACGTGCTAGCCACCACACATGTGCCACCGGGTAAGTCATCCTACGACGCCTGGGGATCGAACTCCTCCCCTTGTGTTAGGGGGAGAAGCTCGCCGCCAGCAGCGCCACCTAGGTGGGTGGTAATATTATCTATAAAATTTATAATTGTCAATAAAACAAAATATTATTCTTAAGTATTTTGTCAAATCTTACAATTCAATTCAATTTTCTATTCATTATTAATAAATTAAGATCTCCATTCACAATTTTGTTTCTCGATTTAACAATTATGTTATTAACCAAAGTCCAAATGGACTGTCCCGATAGAGCATGGGCACGCGCACATTCGAGGCCTTTGCTTGTCAAGGCAAACTCTTAGCGTGTCCTACCATCTCAACAACTAAGGCAACCGTGCACGAGAATCATCATGCTTGTGAGCAAGAGCATATATTGAAATTACACTCAATATGAGATATGTGATAAGGAAAAAGATATATACAATTCATGTGCTAATGGAAAGCTTGTCACATCATACAAAAAAGATCAGTTGTTATACAATCTTTACATTAGATACATGACATGTCGAATCCATTGACCATTAACTTGCTCCCATGTTTTCTTCTCCCGTGATTCTCTCTCTCGCTCTTTTTTTTTTTTTTTTTTTTTTTGGTTAAGGGGGGGATAACCTTGAGCGATTCCTGTTTCCTACGCGTATGCCGCTTGCAGCGTGTATTCAACTCACGGAACATTCAAGAAGCTCCAAACTTGCCACTGGGTGAGTCCACTCCGGTTTGGCTAAGTTCCAAACCTCCCATAGCGATTTCCTCTGGACAAGCAACTTCCCGTGGGGCGATTCTCCCTTCAATAGATGCAAGGATGAGCTGGTGGATATCCTGGTCCCCGGAACTACATCCCTCCGTAAGAGTTTTTACTGCAATAAAAGTGTGAGAATTAATAAACATGTGGCTAAGAATTATCCCGCTGTAAGTGTTCGTAAGTGGATCAATTAATAACCATGTGAGGATAAACTATTGCTGCCAAGCCAGATCTTGACATAATGCTCTTTCACCTTCTTCGCATGCGGATGTACCCACCAAATTGAAGCACTTCTCTGGTAAATCGCTGATCCGATTGTCTGCCTGTAGTTTGGATCATGCAGGGCATGATAAATGGATGCAAGTCAAAAGTGGTTTGCAAGGAAGCGAAACATGATCCATGATTCTTCCTTTCATCTGGCATCTTAGAGGTTTTGCACCGAAGGGGCAACTTCTCCGCATAGATACAGACTATTAAGTGGCTAGGGCATGGAACACCAATTGATGAAAGACTGTATAAATACGCAAATATATGGTCATGTTCATAATTATTTTGGATAGACTTGCACAACCTACTGTAAATAGCACATACATTTCCATGCTTAGGGGTACTATCAAAGGCAGGTTTTTTATTCTAGGATTGCTTACCTCTATAAGCGAGACCATATGCATCCCCTAGGTTGTCACTCAACTATACAAGAGAATTGAAACATGGACATTCAGATCGTTAATGTTTTTGATCGATGGAATGGTGGACGGCAATATCACGATATCTAACTTGGCTATTACATGCATCCGATAGAAGCTCAAAGATGTACGTTCGAACATATTAGATCATTGCGTATCTAACTTCTATATTCCTATAAGTTTTGAAATATTGAAAACTACTAATTTTGGAATGAGTTTTCACTTACATCAATTTGTAACGGTATTTATCTGCAATTATTATAAAATATTTATGTAACGTTTGATAACGGTCATATAACAGCAATTCAATGGCACGATTTACAAATATTGATGTGGACAAACGATAGCTTTATTTTTTCTTAAACCCTCGGGTATTTTATATAACTATTTTTCAATGGCTCTCTCTCTCTTTTCCTTGATTAATAAATTAAACTTCAAACCACAATCTTTTAAGATACAATGAATTCTCATATCTTTCCTTTTCTTTTTATTTTTTTCCAAAAAAAAAAAATTGTATTCATGGCTTAAAAGGATACATGAGAAATACATAGACTTTCATGGTAAAGCAAACCAATGCAAAGCAAAAGCTAGAATACTATAAATCAAATTCAAATCCAGAAAACAAGGAGGATCATGTAGGGTTAAGCACACACTCGTTCCGAAAGAATGGATCTATCAAGCAAAATAATTGACGGCAAATCACTGGATGTCGTATCATTGTCAATGATGAGCACACATAGAAAATTCATTTTCCAATAACTATGGCGTTGCCAGTTGAAGGTGCGCGCCTAGGTTTGACTTCCTCTAGACCATTGTTGTCATGCCTCGATCCTCCGAGTGCGTGCCAATCCCTCAGCGGTCGAGTAAATAGTGATGTCCCAGGATGCATCGCCGATCCATTCATTTTAATGCGCATGCGGAAGCGAATAATAAATCCCCAAACAACAATAAGATGTGATAGGAAAGTAGGGTCATAAATTTTTCAAACAACAACACTATTATATACATATAGCAAACTATGTCATATGCAATACTAGCTGTTATATACAAGGTATGCAAAAAGGGGGATTTAGAGTACTACAGATCCTCTAATCATTTGAGTCTTCAACTGAATAGTCCTTGGATTCAAAAGATTCGGGTCTACCACTGAACCACCGAGAGGATTTGTCGAGCCTTTTCCAAAAGTAACCTCCAGCACATAAATAAGTATTTTGGATTCCGGTATGGGACTCTCTCTTTTTTCATTCCGCTCACAACGGTACCATGATCTATATTGATGTGGTACATTATGGAGAAGACCCGCATCGACCCAGACCATGGACCTCATGAGTTCATAGACCCATCTCTTTGGATTCCCATGAAGCGGAATATAAGACATCTGCTCGGTGACCTTCTTCAGTTGACCAAAATGCTCGGAAGAAGCTGCCATCTAGGAACCTGAAATTGTTATCCCACAACGGGGTGAGACGACGTCTTAGCAAGTTCACCCCCTAAACTCCGACTAGGAATGAAATACACCCTAAGAGCTGAAAGGGTTAGTATGTACACCTAGAGGGGGTGAATATGTGTAAATAAATTTTTTCACAATACTTAGTAAGAGTAAATTGCCTTTAGAAGATAGTAGACTAAAGACATAATTAGCTTTAAACAAATATATAAAGCTACGAATAAAAATAAGGAGTTAATGAAAGAGAATTGGAGCACAAGGTTTATAGTGGTTGGGCTTAGATCAAGCCTACATCCACTCTCCCACGCTGACAGCCCATTGGCTGATTCCACTATGAATCAAAAGAGATTTTACAACTTGTGATCTTCGACATTCTTAGTGAAGAGTCTCTACTAGTCTCTTACAAAGTCTCACTAAGAGTTTTTCTCTTTTGTATACAACTTTTGAGCTTGATGAATGAAAGAGCAAGGAACTAGAAAGCTTCAGACTTTGAAATTTTTTCCTTTACGCACTTCATCAAACAACTGGAGAGTTCGCCTTAAATACTCCTTCATGCCTTCATGACTGTTGGCACTTTCCAAAGGAATTCTTCCAATTTACCCGTTGGACAGAATCAATTAAGGTGATTTCGAGTTGTTAGATGATCTGTGATGAAGGCCCGTCAATCTCGTTTTCCCATACAATAAGGATCTTTGGTTTCCATAAATAGAACCTTCCAAGTTTGCTGGCCTTTCAAAAGATCTTCATATTAGAGTAGATTCCAATAAGAATAATCAATCATATAGATGCTAAATCCAGTCATAAGGTCTTCCAAAAAAAACATACGTATCGAATCCTTGAAGATAATCCCACATTTGGATAAGTCTTCATTTTTCGATCTGGAAACTGTTAATGAAGGCAGACTTTGAATATTGAGTCTAGTGGTCTTCAGACTTTGACGGTAGAGTCTGGAGTTCTTCAGACTATAACACTGAATCTGGAAGTCTTCAGACTAGACTTTTGGAAACATTTTTATCAATTTCAAAACAGTAAATGAGTTTTCTCTAATAATCTCCCCATTTCTTATAGTGACAAAATTTTCCGCAGATTGAAAACTTTTAACTTGCAAAATAACACTTAAGCAGTACACCTAAAATAGTGAAAGATTATGATAGCCAGGATATCACTGTTTATAAAACAAAGATTAAAGAACTCGAAGAGAGAGATAAGAAAAAGAAAAAGAAACCGTGAAAACCATGAGAAAAGGTGATATCTTATAAAAATAAGTTGATTAGGACTTGGATATCATCGATTTTGCAACCACATAAAATAAGTTAATCTTGCAAGATAAGATAACTATCTAGCCACAATCAATATCACAAGCTTAGTAACTGCATGCGTAAAAAGGATTCAAAATCAAATAGCAGTCAAAAGTCCAAGAGAATACGGATACACAATGTAACGCCATGAGAATGGTTGAAGCCCTCCTGATCACTATATCGCAAAGCATTCCACAGTGGAAGCGAAAAGGCAGATTATCGGGAAGTTGAAAAGGTCCCACTTATTTGCAATCACGAACAAGAGAATACAGATACACAATGAATCAGGGCGCAGAAAACAATTTCTTTGTTGATTAGCGTGTGAGACTGTATATCCAATCAGGGCCTTTATTTTTCCGACGGGCCCAAAAATTTAAGGGATGGATTGGACCCACCCGGCTTGACCACGGCCTGCCAAGAAGCACTTCGGACTAATGAAGAACATGCGAATCTTAAGTATTTTTATGTTGAAATAAGCAAACCAATGCGAATCATGTTTTACCGACTATAACAAGAATTTTATGAAAAATAAGTTACATGATTTAAACATGGCACTAACAATTCCAGAGTATCATGCTTCCCATATCTCATTGAAGAAATGAATTTTTCTCTATCGTATTTTGATGAAATTTCCAAAAGAAAATTATAAGAAATTTGAGATATTAACAATCGCATCTAACGGATTATACAAATATATTATTGGTAACCAATTGTAAAATAGAGGCGAACAATTTGACAGTTTTACATCACTGATGAGGTGAAGATGGAGGTTTTCAGCTATTATTTCCAAATTTATTACATAGATATCATTTTTTAAGACTATAAAATAATGTAAAATGAGTAAATATGACAGTCAAAGAAATGGAGAAGATGTATTTAGCATGTCATTGGAAGTTAAAGGCATTGCGAAAAACAAAATGAGAGCATCAAATATATATATCATTTGAAGCGGCGGCAAGCCGCCAAATGAGAAACTATACTTTAGGAATTAAGATGTCTCGACAAAACATCCCAATACAAAAATGAGGCTAAGGTACTCCTGACATGTCGTGCTCCGGGTCACCTTCACCTACGATAACAAGTCACCTTCCTTCTAAGAGATAAACGGGACCAAGCAACCCGGGGGGTCGATCGATGAGGTGAATTCGCAGTATAGATTTGCAGATTTGCAGAGGCAAGGAAAGTCTGAAAAACAGACTCGTTAACCATAGTTATCGGGCTTGTATGATTGTCAATTCGTATTGTATGATCGAGTCCTTTATGATATGTAACTACTGAGTGAATTGCTAGTCTTTTGAATAGTAATGAAATTTATCGGTTCTCTAAGAAATCTATGACTGAATATATATCTATCGACCCATCAATTCAACCTTTATACTTTAACTATGGAATGATGTATTTTGTATATTGTATTCCGATTAGTTACAGATAAATTAGAAGTGAATTTTATATTTTATAATGAAATGCCATACAAAAAATTATAAATAATATTTGAAGTAATATTAATCCTACGATTCAATTCAATGTTTAATTCACAATTTAAGCTACATAAATTTTAATATTTCCGTTCACGAATATGTTATTTTGATTTAACAATTATGCTGTTAACTAAAGTCGAAATGGACTTCCCTAGTGGAGTTTGGGCCTGCCCACAATTATGAAGTTTCAAACTTCACCAATAATTTCGTAAATTATATTTCATTCTTTTTAGAGCTGGTTCATAGCCTAACAAGCACCAGTTCCGATGCATTGTACTCCAATAACCCAACATCTTTATTAATTTTTTATTGGCATATGTTCAGCGAAGTCCTAAAACTTGTCAAGTTGGTTCAATTGAGTCCTAAAGTTAACACCGTTAAGAAAGTCAACGGAAATTGCGACGTGGTGCTAACGTCAATTTTTAAATGATTTTTTTATTGTTTATATGGCTTTTTAAAATTATTTTTTATTCAAAATCTTTAAAAATTAAATTAAAAACTAAAAAGGAAAAGCTAAATTTATTAAAAAAAACAAAACTATTAAAAAAAAAAGGCTGGAGCTTCCATCGTCGGAGGGCCTGGCGATGGTCGCCGGCCTTGGGCAGGGTGGTCGGCCCTCGCCGACCCCAAGTGAGGGCCGGCCATCCTCGCCAGGTCGGGCGAGGACACCCAAATCTGGGCACGCCAGCCCCAAGTGAGGGCTGGCCACCCTCACCAAGTTGGGCGAGGACGTCCAAATTTGGGCATGCCGGCCCTTGCGGGGGGTCGGCTACCATCGCCCGCCCTGGGTGAGGCCTCGCCAACCCTCGCTTGGGGTCGGTGATGCTCCCCAATATCTGGGCGAGCAAGCATCATTTGATGAGGCCATGTCAGATAGGTCTAAGGGGGAGGAGCAGCCGTAGCTCGACGAGCCGGTCAACGAGGAGGACGAGGAGGAGCTCGAGGCCGTCGCCCGCTCCGCCAACTCTACCGACGAGGAAGACGCCACCCCTGCCGCCGCCGCCGACGCCATCGAGAATGGCGAGGCCAAGGAGGAGGAGGATCATAAGGTTCGGTTGCTCGGCGCCTAGATTTGAGCAAGCATCACCAACCCAAGGCGAGGGCCGACAAGGCCTCGCCCCGGGCGAGCGATGGTCACTGGCCTCCCGTGAGGGCCGGCGTGCCCAAATCTGGGCATCCTCACTCGACCTGGCGGGGGTGGCCGGGGGTGGCCGGCGAGGCCTCGCCTAAGCGAGGGCTGGCCAACCCGCCTAAGGCTGGCAACCATCATCGGCCCTCCGGTGATGGAAGCTCCAACCATTTTTTTTTTGAACATTTAAAAAAAAATAAATTTAGCTTTTCCTTTTTAGTTTTTAATCTAATTTTTAAAGATTTTGAATAAAAAATAATTTTATAAAGCCATATAAAAAATAAAAAAAAATCATTTAAAATGTGATGTCAGCGCCACGTCAGCAATTTCCGTTAACTTTCTTGACGATGTTAATTTTAGGACTCAATTGAACCAACTTGACAAGTTTTAGGACTTGATTGCACTTTTTGTAAGTTTTAGAACTCAATTGCACTTTCTTGATAAGTTTTAGGACTTCTGCTGAACATATCCCTTTTTTATTTTCAAAATCTTTTGAAATATGTGGGGGTTTGTTGGATATTATATTTACAATAATAGCCTTGATAAAAGTTATGATCACATTGAAGACCATCATTATTTTTAATGGCCACATAATGGTTTCTTAATGGTCATATAATGGCTTTTCAATCACTTTGTAACGTTTAATTTATTTCCGAAATAAATCCTCCAATATTTTACAACGGCTCTATTTTGATTGCATATAAAAATAAAATCTTATAAGACAATCTTGACATATACACTGAATGAAAGAGAGAATATGCCATTTCTTTAAAAAAATCTTTCATTTCCTTTCTTTTTCCTTGTTGGGTTATGCACAACGTTGTTTCTGTTCATTCCAATATTTAGTACGAAATATAGAAGAAGGTCTATTGTATCTTGGGAGGATAGCCATCAGAAGCCTATCACACCAAGTTTTGCACTCCGATGGGCAGAATTATTCTTAAGGATAGTGCCTGCGCTTGCATGCCTCAGACAAATTTATTTATTCTCATTAGCTTTTTCAAGAAGTCATACTTAACTTAGATGCATCACTAATCATTTTAACTGCAAGTGAATTTATTAATTCACTAATGAATCTACGACTCGATAAGTACAATAATTTGGCAATTCAATTCTTTATGCATTTACCTATTGAAAAATATATTTTTACTATGCATAAAGTATATTGATAGTTCACGATCAATTATAATCCTAATTTGAATAAAACAACGGAAATTATATTGTCTTATGCATAGGATCATCAAATGTACTTAGAATGAAGATTTTGTTTTCCTGGATCATAAATTCTTACTCAAATATTTATATCTTATATAATTATTAATGAAATTTATAACTATCTTCGACATAAATACTAGTTTTAGGCATTTTACTGAATCTTAGGATTCCATTTAATTTTAAGTTGATGATTCACAATTAATAAATTTAATATTTCGATTTAAGATATGTTTTTCAATTCATTAATTGTGCTTTTAAACCAAAGACCAAATGGATTTTTGTGACAAAAGGTGGGCATGATGCGAGGCATAAGAGCATACATAAGTTAAAATGCAACGCACTGGGAGATTTGTGATAAGGAAGAAGATGCGTACATTTCATGTCAGTACAATAGAAACTCTTGGAGACTAAAACCAAGGAAAGCTCATCACACCACATACAGAAAAGATCCATTGCTATTGCATCTTTACATTACATACATGGAAAGTGAAATCCATCCACCATTAACTTTTGCCCATCTTCTCTTCCTCCATTATTTTCCTTTCGTTTTTGTAGGACCAGAAAACCTCGTATATTCATTGTAGCGTTCTTCTAACTACGCGCAGATCTACCCGAGTAATTTCAAAAAATGCCAGCCGGATGGTGTTCCGTATCTCCACTTTCAGGTTGATGCTTTAGGCGGCATTATGACATCGTCTTTTTTAATTATAAGGTTGATGGGGTTTAAAGGTAATGGACGCTTGCTCAGCTTGTTCTGAGCAACGGACAGTTTTAACACCAGCAGGTGGCCAACAAAGGTGGTGAGCGGTTTTTTTTTGCATGATGCACCCCGGGACCCTATCTTGGTCATTTTTAAAGAAAATATTGACACTGCTGCCTCTTCTGGCAATCCATGTTTTCCCTTTGTTGTAACTCTCTGTTTCCCGGGCCTCATTATAGCTTCCTCTTGTTGCATGTGTAGGGAAACTTGTTTGTTTCACTGTCAGTAGTAATGATAAGGTTTAGTTTAGCAAATCATAGCCGCATTTGATATCAGAGCGCACAAGAGAGAGAGAGAGAGAGAGAGAGAGAGAGAGAGAGAGAGAGAGAGAGAGAGAGAGACCATGGTTGAGAGCCTATTCTGGTGAATCATTGATTCGACTTTTTACAGGAATTATAGGTGCATGTGAGAGATGTGTCGAGACTCGTTCTCCAAAATGGGTGCGACAACATGAAATGCATGATCCTTGGCTTCATTGTAATCACCAGGGCTTACATTGGACAGAGAAACAGGACATAAAGAGGTCAAAGGAAACAGTTTGTTCATAAGGGGAGGTGTGACTGCGAGGGCAGAGTAGAATTTGACTTAGGCTAGGGTGTGAAGCACCAAACGTTGAAGGGCATATAAATATGCAAAATACCGGTCAATGTCATTATTGCTATGGATACACTTGCATATTTTGCCTTTAGTCAGTTCCCATAATTGGAGATCGAATAATTGGTAGGGTTTGTTGGATTGATTTACCATACGAACTTGACCATGTATATCCTTGGTATAGGACTTTACCTATTGAAGATAATTAAAATCTAGGCCTTTAAATTTTTTTAATCATTTTGAGAAATGAGATCACATATAGTAATTTCAAAATGTATATGATAAGTACTTAAAACACATAAACCTAATTAATATATATATGAGTGAAAGTAATAGGCCGACTTAAAGTAGGGTCAAATCTCTTTCTATTCATTGTGTTGGATCCAGATATCAGACATACATCTCTTTCTTTTTCTCAATCATAGTAGAATTATCATATCCTAGTGCACGTGAATAAATCGAAATAAACAAGCTCGACCACTGCTATTTATTCCAAATTAAATTAAATACAGATAATTCCCATTATTGTTGCGGAGACACTAGCATTTTTTTGCCTCTAATCAATTCACACTTGTAAATAGAATTAAAGGTAATTTTCCTTGGGATTGAATTACTCTACAAACTTGACCACGTACACCCTTGATTTAGTATTTAACTATTCAAAAAAAGAGAAATATAGGCGATTATATTTTATAATCATTTTGATAAATGAGATAATGAGCGTCAATTTCACATGTTGAACACGATTATTTGATATTTCCGAAAAGTACTTAAAGCACATTAACCTAGCACTTTACTCTATGCGGATAAAAGTAATGATCGGCCTATAGTAGTGTTACATCTCTTGCTTTTTCGTGCTTTTTAAATGAAATTTACTCACTTTTCTAAGGAAAAAACCTTATAGAACAAGAATGCGATATCAGCCTTTCATCTCTTTCTTTCATCTATGATAGTAGAATGATCATATCTTATTGCACATACATAAATCAAAATAAATTATTTGACCATGCCATGTACTTGCCAAACCAAATTAAAATGCTGGTCATTCTTAATATTGTCGTGGATAGACTTGCATATTTTGCCTTGAATCAGTTCTCATACTTAGAGACAGAATTAATGGCAGGCTTTTGTTGGGATTGATTAACTCTACAAACTTGACCATGTATACCTTGGTTACCTATTCAACAAAACTAAAATGGAGGCTGTTAAATTTTTTATTATTTTGATAAATGAGATCTGGACAGCATTTTCACATTGTCTAACATTGCTATCATATGTATAGGATATGTACTCTCTTTTTTTGGGCAAGTATAGGATATGTACTTAAAGCATCTAACAATTTACTATATACGAAGGAGAGTTTTAGACTGCCTTAGGGTACGATTACACCTCTTGCTTTTTGTTATGTTCTGATGAACTTTAGTCACCTATCTAAGTAAAAAAAGAATCAATATATATATTGAGCCTAGTTTAACGACCTCTTTTTTTTTTTTTTTTTTTACTTTTGTCATTACCCATTGGGGTATCACTCCATTGCAAATACATTATTTCTATTTGTCTACCTGATACTTTTCCATGCTTAGCTGCGTAGAAATACCTGAAAGCGCATCCCCTATGTGTTTTAATGAGCTAAGTCGAATCAAAAGCAATTGAAATTTGGGCAGCCACACTCCTTTTCCAGGGACAATGCCTCAACCCCCTCGTACACTAGAAAAATGGCATTAAGATAATTAAAAAAAATGAAAGAATTCTGGAAACTTTTGTTGGAAAAATTTAGAGAATATGAAATTGAGAACCATTGAAAATTTGTTGGAAAAGATGAAAAAGAAATCAATTGTTGGCAATCACTACCTAACCTTAAGGATAATTCCTTTTCTTGGAATATGAAACTTGGTGTGATAGGCTTTAATGACTATCCTCTCAAGATATGATATGCATTCTTCTTTGCCCTCCATAGAATAAAAGAAGGAACATGAACAACACAATTGCATGGATAACCCAACTAGGAAAGAAATGAAAAAAGAGGAAAAAAGTTCTCTTTTTATCTAGCATGTCTAAAAAGATTGTGGTTTGACATTTTGTTTAATAGGCAAATGAAAGAGAGAGAAACCGTTATAAATTAATCGGTAATTATTAAGTTGGTGATAGTTAGAAAGTCTTCAAATAAGTTGCAAAGCCGTTACAAACCATTGCACTGTTGTTACACAACAGTTCCAAATCGATGACTTTCATGGCGGTCATATAACTTTTAACAAAATTGTTACTTTCAAATGATTCAAAATTGTTGACATATCAAAAGGTGTTGTTGCTTCAAGTTTAAAGGCTTAAAGCTCACTTGTGCTCAATTGATGTGTTAGAAGGGGAAAGAGAGCGTGAAGCCAAAATAAAAAGTTTAGATGGCCAAATTACTTTCAGCGAAATACATTAAGGGATCGCCATCTCGGGACGCGCATGGCTGAATTCTCTCAAATTTGATCAAATAATACAGTATTACATCCATATTCTATAGTTGTGGACCAAATGATCCTTGTACACCTTTCTTTAAGGATGCTTTACTTTACCTTGAGACCCTCAACAAACTTTACTCTAATGAGCACTGTAAACCGGCAATTGACGCAGTTCTGACTCTTGCAGACTTTCTGGATATAGATTATTGTTCAGTGGTTGCTTTCTAGATAATTAAGTACATCGATTGCTTAATAGGCTCCAACTTCTCCCCTACTGCTCTTGATACATTTTGATTGATTGTCCAAAAACCACAGAATACATGGTGCTTGAATATATCTCCAGAAGAAGTGGCTCGCTTCTGTAACTTCCATGGAACTTGACTCTTCTACTTGTAAACACAGGTTGACTTTGCCATGGAGATTTAACCCGAACTGGTCAGTAAGCAGGGTTAAGACAAAAGAGGTTTTTTCAACCCGGTCGGAGAAAGAGTGAAGGTATCCTTTCATCCCCACATTTTCGTTCAGGTAAATAAATAAAGTAAATCGGACCCGTCGTAGATCACTGATCCAATTTTTGGCAGGCATTCGGGGTGCATGTAAAAAATGTGTCCAGACTCGTTCTGCAAAATGGTCGGGACGACATGAAATGCTTGATTCTTAACTCCCGTGTCCTTGGCAGGTCTCGTATTGGATAAAAAGACAGAGATTAGAAGGTCAAGGAAACAATTTGTTCATAAAAGGAGGGAGGAGAGTTAATTAGTGTGGCTACAACGAAATAGTAGAATTTGACTTGGGATAAGGTGTGAAGCAGTGAAAGTTGAAAGTTTAAAGATAATGCCTATGTCGTGAGCTGTGTCGAGACAAGTTTAAGATAATGCCTAAAAGCTTGATCGGCAGCTCGCTTGTGAAACAGGAGTTGCTACTAGTTTTGGCTGGGCTAGGAAGCGGGTGGGGCATAAAAGATTGCAAAATTAGAGACTTTATAAAATCGGGGATTTGATTCTCACACTAATAGAGGTATCTCTAACTTGATTCTGGATTGCTTATCTAAATGATTAAATGGCTTGAACCTAATTAAATTTCCATGCAATGTTTTTATGTTTATTATGGTCTAACATGTGACCTAACCAACCAAAAAGAAGTGAAGTAAAGGAATGGAAAAAAACGCATCAAATGGGGGTAATAAGAGGGCAAGTAAGAAATAGGGCGCCGAATGGAACCATATACGATGTTGGGTAGGCCTCCTTAAGATAGCAACCCATGAGCTTAGTGCAAATTGAATTCAATTTTTCTAAAGAGACTAATCTAATTAAAACTAAACTATAGAAAATCATGAATTTTCTTAAATCATGTGTATACTATGTAGATGAAACTAAACCAATTCTAATGCTAAAACCAGACAACCTAATTATGTCATTTTTTCTAACCATTTTCCATTTTTTTTTAAATTTTCAAATTCATTTATATATTTTTATATTATTTAATTTTTTGAACAAAATTTTTTATATATTCCGGAAAATAAGGGACTCGGGCTGTGGGCTCTTGGGTTCCCAAGATAGTGGGCAACTCGAGTCTATTATGGCAGTCGCCGTTAACCCTCACCGCCGTCGGCCGCTAAACGTTGCACAAATACGAACCGAGTAGCACCGATTTACGTGATGCGACCAAGCAGCAGTACCACTAACTTGATAGTTCCGTAAAAGTTATTATGGGATCACTTTTTGAATTACCTCATCTGTTAATAAAACTCAAGGACCAATTATTGGGATTTGTTCGAGTGGCCACCCTTCCAACATGAAAGGGGGAGGTGGGGGATTTGAATCCCCATATTTTCGAGGGTAAAGTTAGAGTAGAAATATAGTATGACTTGACAAAAAAAAAAAAAAAAAAAAAAAACTCATGGACCTCAGTCAATTACTATTAATTATAGTTATCAAAATGGTATTGTTATAGACTAATCTCGTAGGATTTGATTAATTTCGACTCATAGCCTTAGTGATATGAAATTGTAAGATGAATCGCTAATCTTCTTAATCTCAAGCAACTTTATTGATTCACTAAAGAATCTACACCTCGTCACATGTATATGGAATCAATGATTCAACTTTTTTATACGTTTACCTAATTTTATATTTACTATTTATATTGTATTTTCATAGTTACAATTTAATTAGAAGTAAATTTTATACTTTAACGCTATAATGGTAAATGAAAAATGACATACAAAACATTATAAATTTATTTGTACTTACTCTTTATTTTTGGGAAAACAACAGGAAATTTAGTCATCTTTATTTTACTCAAATCTTAATATTGTTTGATATTATCTGAAAATTTATAACTGTTGTCAACATAAAATACAAGTTTTAAGTATTTTGTCAAACCATACAATTCAATTTGCTTTTCTATTCACTATTCATAAATTTAAGATTCCGATTCATAATTCTTTTTCTCGATTTAACAATTATGCTCTTAATCAAAGTCCAAATGGACTTTCCTGATAGAGCATGGGCATGTGCACACTTGAGGCCTCCGATTGTCAAGGCAAACTCTTAGCATGTCCTACCATCTCAATAACTTAGGCATCCATGCACGAGACTCGTCGTGCTATATGCTTTGTGAGCGAGAGCATTACATTGGAATGATATGCAATATGAGATATGTGATACGGAAAAGACGTATACAATACATTTGCTTATGAAAAGTTCGTCACACCACACCCAAAAAAAAAAAAAAAGAAAAAAAAAAAGAAAAGAAAGAAGATTGGCTGTCATACAATCTTTTGTTCTCTTCTTCCATGTTTCCTACGCGTATGCCTATTGCGGCGTGTAAACGACCTCACAGAACGTGGTAGGAGCTCCAAACTAGCCACAGGGTGAGTCTGCTCCGGTTCGGCTCAGTTCCAAACCTTCACCTTGATTTCCGCTGGACAAGCAACTTCCCATCGGGCAATTCTCCCTTCCATAGAAGTCAGAATGAGCAGCTGGCTGTTTTCGTCCCCAGAACTTCATCCCCCCATAAGAATTCATTACTGCAAGAAAAGTGCAAGAATTAATAACCATGTGGCTAAGAATCATCCCACTGTAAGAGTTCGTTAGTGGATCAATAATAAACATGTGAGGATGAACTATTGCGGCCAAGCCAGATCTTGACATACTGCTCTTTCACCCTCTTACCATCACATTGCTTCAACCAAGGTTGAAGCACTTCTCTGGTAAATCGCTGACCCGACTGTCGGCCTGCAATTTTGGATCGTGCACGATCGCTGGAGGCAAATCAACAGTGGTTTGCGTGGAAACGAAACACGATCCATGATTCTTCCTTTCATTTGGCATCATAAAGGTTTTGCATCGAAGGCACAACTTCTCCGCATAGATAGAGACTATCAAGATAGAATACCAACTGATGAAAGGCTGCATAAATACCCAAATATATGGTCATGTTCATAATTGCTGTGGATAGACTTGCACAACCTACTTTATATAGCACATTTATTCCCATGCCCAGAGGCATTATCAACGGCAGGTTTTTCTATTCCAGGATTGCTTTCCTCAATAAGCGAGACCATATGCATCCCTTAAGTTGTTATTCAACTACACGAGGGAATTGAAATATGGATGTTCAGATTGTTAATGTTTTTGATCAATGGAATGGTGGACGGCAATTTCACGACATCTAACTTTGCTATTACATGCATCCGATAAAAGCTCAAAGATATACAACTGGAAATATTAGATCATTTTGTATCAAACTTGTTGTGTATTTCAATAAGTTTTGAAATATTGAGAACTATTAGTTTTGTAATGATTTTTTAACGTCATCAATTTGTAACGGCTTGTTTTTGCCATTAATATAAAACAGTTTTGTAATGTTTTATAACGGTCATATAATGGCTATTTAACGGCCATGTAACGACTTTATTACAGCTTTGTAATGTTTTATAATGGTCATATAATGGCTATTTAACGGCCATGTAACGACTTTATTACAGCTTTGTAATGTTTTTATTCCATAGACCCTTCATTATTTTACAATGGATTTATAACGGTTTCTTAACGACTTTCTCTTTCTTTTTTGAATATAAATTAAACTTCAAACCATAATCTTTTAAGATACACGGAATTCTCATATCATTCCTTTTCTTTTAGCTAAGCATTACTCCTATTCATTCTAATATTCAATGCGGTGTGTTGTATCTTGGGAGGACACTAGAGCCTTATGCACTAAGTTTCGTACTTCAACGGCGGAATTATTCTTAAGGATAGTGATTACACATCTCGGATGATTAATCTTATTTTATCATCTTTTCTAACGGATTTCCAACATTTCTTATTTTTCATATTATATAATATTTCTCCAAAAAAAACTTGTGATTCCTTCCTTTTGTATGACAAGCAAAGGAAAAGATGCGAGAAATAAATGTGTCAATGTAGGAAATTTGCCCAGTAATGAAAATTCTCACACTATAAAAGTATTTATAGCACCGATCCGCAAATGACTTAGTATGTTTTACGTATTGTTGAACTACAATTTTTTTTTTTTTATAGAAAAAATAAGAGCTTTATTTGCAAAGGAATATCAAGTACAAAAATGGTTGAATTTTCTGCGAGGCATAATACCGTAATTGTTTCTCTCGTTTTCTATTTTGTATTTGAACACTTCTTTAGCCCAATTACCGTTTGTTTAGTATATGATGCCTCTGAACTGGAGCTACTTCAACGAAATTCTCTTGTGAACTGCATCGACCTTTTGCCCAAAATGCACATTTATATAAGTTTGTGAACCATATTATGGATCATATGTCAAACAAAATAAGCATAACTTACTTGTCCCCACATAAATATCAAGCCATTGTGTCAGTCCAAGAGAGGGAGACTTCTGGGATTGAGCTGGATATTTTAAATTCTATCGAATTAAATTATAATTGTACTTTTTTGGTAAAGAAAGGATTATATTAAGAGAAAATGTCTGAAAATCTTGCATCTACATTAGTTGGAGACATACCTCCAATACAACCTGTAAGCAAACTATTGGGAAAAATACTAAAAAAATTATAAACTTATTGCATTTGTATTAGTTTGGTCATAAACCTTTTGATTTTAGTCAATTTAGTTTGAAACCTTTTAACAATTAACCAATTTTGGCCAAAAATAGTTAACATAGATGCCGATAGTATTGTGTGAGATGGCCGGTGTTGGCATAATTTTCTAAATTTTCTAATAATTTTTTCCTTTCCTTTTTCCTATAGAGTCCGGCAACCTCACCGGCCACTACTTCACACTTCCATTGGACAAGCTTCAAAGCAACATAATGGTCTTGATCTTGCTTCCATCCTATTGCACCTGAGTGCATCAGCGCATCCTTCAGCCTCCCAAACAATTCTTCCATTTTCACTTTTCGGAACTCCTTTATGCACCTTCTGCAAACTTCAAGAACAGGATTCAACAAGTGACAACAGCCAGCAGACGTTCATATTTGGTTGATTCTCCGCATCTTTTCGCAAGCACGACACTCCAATGCGGATACAATTCGACGCTTGAAATTCGTCACACGTATGTGAATCCAATGATTTGATTTTTCATACATTTACCTAAATGTTTATTTACTATTTACATTGTATTTTCGTAGTTACAAATTAATTAGAGGTAAATTTTATACTTTAACGCTATAATGGTAAATGCAAAATGACATACAAGATATTGGAATTATATTTCAACATTATCTTTATTTTTAAGAAGACAATGGGAAATTATGTCATCTTATTCATAACGATCACCACATTTACATAAATTAAAAATTAGTTTACTAGATCATTATTCTTCCTCAAATATTAAACATCATTTGATTTTATCTATGAAATTTATAATTGTCGTCAACACAAAATACTAGTCTTCAAGTATTTTGCCAAATCTTACAACTCAATTCAATTTTATGTTCACCATTCATAAATTTCAGATTTCTACTCACAATTTTTTTCTCAATTTAACAATTATGCTATTAAACAATTTCAGATGGATTTTCCCGATAGAGCATGCCAACATTCGAGGCCTCCGATTGTTAAGGCAAACTCTTAGCATGTCCTACCATCTTGACAGCTTAGGCAGCCATGCATAAGACTCATCACAGTATATGTTTTCTTAGGGAGAGCATACGTAAATATTATATCACGTTAGATACTTGTCCCCATGTTCTCTTCCTCCATATTCCTCTTTTCATTTTTTGCGATAACCAAAGTCCAAATGGGCTTCCCAGTGGAGTATGGGCTTGCCTACATTTACGGCCTCTAGTTGTTAATGCAAATTATAATTCACAAATTCACAAAAGAAATTTTTGGTTCATAAAAGTTTCAAACTTCACCAATAATTTTGTAAATTATATTTCATTCTTTCTAGGGCTAGTCCATAGCCCTAATAAGCACTAGTTCCGATGCATTATACTCCAATAACCGAACTGTGACATCCCAAATTTTCAACCCTGTCTTCTACTAAATTAATCGGGCATTTCATTGACGCGTCTATAGGGTTATTCTCGAGCACGATCACTCGAGATAACTAGACTAGCTTTTGGGGAAATTATTAAGGAATTTTAAGCATAAATAGATTGAGAACTCGATCGTGAATCGAACTTCTTGACCGTGTCTATCTTTAGAGGCCATTGCTGTTAAAGATAAAATCGATTAGAGATCGAGAGATAGGTCGGTTCGACCGAGATGTGTGGCTAATCGTGGGTGACACCACTAAATTAGAAAATTTAGTCGACCAAGGCACTAGACCGATTTCTTATTGTTTTGGTACTGTGTCCGTAATGAATCCTCGAGATTTTCACGACAATCAAGAGTCGCCATTGAGTCGAGTGGGTTTATAGTGGCTCGAAGAAAATCGACCACGGGTCATTTGCCTTAAAAAGTTTCAAAACTACCCGATAGTCTAGTCACGCTAAAACGCGCCGAATGAAAATTAACCGCCAATTCGAGTCGATTTCGAAATGAAGTTTTAGCCATGTCACAATAAATTTTAGGAGTATCGACTCGGTCTCGAAGATTTTTTCGACACCGACACTTTTTGGGAAAAAGTCGTCGCGGGGTTGTTTTAGTGCAGAAAATGCCGGAGATGGTTTTCGGTCGCAAAATGAGATGCAAGATGGGTTATTGGATGAGGAAAAATAAGCAAATGAAGCATTGATACGTCGATTGAAATTATGGTGGCCAATTTAAAATGAATCGAGAGAATAAGAAAGACTTGAAGCAAGCGGCCGAGAAATTCGTAACCCCCCATGCCACCTAATTTGGACCAATTGGAAGGTCATGGAGAGAGTGTCTTGCCATCGTGGAGGCCATGGGTTATACTTGGCCTAGGATAAATCTTAGAGAGCAAGATTGGAAAATATCAAGCTCTCGGTGGAGCCCTCCACTCTCTCTTATCCTCAAGACCGTGCGTGACCAGCAAAAAGGAGGCAGAACCAGCGAAGCTCCAAGTTCATTGAACGTCCAACTTCCCTGCAATTCCACCGAAGACTTAACCCCACAATCCTCTCTCTCCCGATTCCTTCGTGCGACACCAGCACCAGCAGAGAGAAAGGAGCCCAGCTTCTTCAATCTTCGGTCAGCTTGCACCAAAAGAAAGGCCACGTCCTCCCTCCACCGAAACCGCAGCTCCTTCGCACGCCTGCAACTAGCCCCCCTTGTCCACGTTTCTCTCCACTTGTTCTTGTCTCCTTACCGTTTGTTGACTGAAGACCATCGAGCGAAGCTCCACCGGGTGCAGACGTCTTCAGCCACGCGTCTCCACCGAATCAAACTCACGCGGTCAATCTTCAGCGAAGAAGACCACCTTGCTGCATCTGAGCGGCGCTGTGTCCACCTTGGTCGGCCACTCACGCCTGCTCTCCACCAACGTTGGTCTTTTCTCCTCAAGTCACCGAAATCCGCTCGAAGCCAGCATCATTCGGCCACCTCTTCTCCCTGCATGGTCAACAAACCGAGCCAGTGTTGACCTAGCAACAGACCAGCGAACTCCACATCAACTCCTCTTCATTCGTCCGCTTCTCTGCCGCTTCACACGCCCGCAGCAGTCCACGTTCCCAGCGAATCCTGCCGCGTCTTCCTCAACTCACGTCTTCAGCTGAAGCCGCGCCCTCTCTCCAGCTCGCCAGCACCACCGAAGGAAGAAGTCTCCACGCGTCCGAGTCTGCTCTTGGCTCGGTCAACAACGGCAGCAACCGAAGCTACTTGGTTGACCGCAAAAGCCCCACAACCGTGCAGCAGCTCCTTGGACCACCGAAGCCGCAAGCCCAGCCCAACGTCTCTTGCGGATTCCCTTGCTCGGCCCAGCAGCTGGACCACTTGAAGTCCACGCAAATTCCAGCCTAGTGAATTTCTTTTGGGCCACAAGTTAGGCCCAGCAAATTTAGCTCCAAAGCCCAGCAAGGCCAGCAGTTTTCAGCCCAAGAGATCAGCCCATTTTCAGCTTAGTTCAAGTCCAGCAAGTTGCAAGCCCAATTAAGTTCAGCCCAGTCCAAAGGAAGCCCAGTCAGAAGAACAAATCTCAGTTGGGCTGAGATTTGTTGGCCAAGTCAAAGCCCTAGGTCCAAGTTCGTGTCGTCGAAAGTCCGATTTGGCCGCCGTCAGCGTGTTGTCGCGGTGATTCGATCTCATTTTTGTCAAGTGAGTTTTACTCACTAATGCTTTATTAGTTTGCTAATTATGCTTAAGGTTGGTTAGATTTAATTAAGTACAATTAGGTGGTTAGATTAGGTTAGAACAATTAGTTTAGTGACTTAATGATGCATGTTAGGTGGTTAGACCTAGCTATTAGCAAGTAGAAATGTTTGGTTATTTATTGAATGCATCTCGGATTTTTCCCGACTGTTTTTCGTGCTCCAATAAGGCAATATGGGCCTAAATTGGATTTTCAATGTTTATTTATTTATTTTCGAAATTTATTTATTTAATTAATTATTTTTCCGGAAATTCAACCGGATGACCGGTGGACCGGAATTTCGTGCCGATTGTCAGAAATAGTGCAGTCCGTTTATTTAATTGAGCTTCAATTTTTATGGAATTGATTTAAATTGTGAAATTTGAGGAATTGTCCCAAATTGTTTGTTATTGAGTATTTGATTGGTAATGGCCGAGCATGAGTATATAGCGCCAGTACGTTGATGGGCTATATAGTAGGGAGAATGGTGAGAGCTAGCTGAGAATGTTATTGGCTGAGACCAATCAGGTACGATGTTATTGGACATACGTGGTTCGGTGATTGGAAGATATCACCCGCTTAAAACGCTTATTTTTAAAGAACGCACGTAAATGACTTATAGACAAACGTGGTTCGGTGGTTATGGGAATATCACTGGTGAAAACGGGCGCTTAAAGAACTCACGATGTTGTCTATAGCCGATGTCACCTTGGTGAAAACGGCGCCTTGAAAGGACACGTGGTTCGGTGATCAAGGTTATCACTGGTGAAAACGGCGCCTTAAAGAACGCACGGTGTCGGTGATCGGTATGTCATTGGCGAAAACGACGCCCGAGAAACACATGTGATTTGGTGAATGAGTACACCACTGGGAAATCGTGGTATGAGTGGGAATGACCGGAAAGGTCTGGTGACGACATGTAATCGACTTAGTCGATTGACCAGTGCTTGATCGGATGTCGTGAATTGTTTGAATATCTGTGTTTAGCCTTGAATTGCAGGTTGGAACTGAGGCCAATGTAAGTCCTCTGACTCGTGTTGTGCTTAGGCAACCGTATGGTGTATTAGTTACTAATCGAGTCGTAGGGGGTAGGACTCGCTGAGACGTGGTCTCATTGGTTATTGAATAACCATTTCAGGACCCTAAGGAGAATCTAAGGAAGAGGAACCTAAAGAGGAGAAAGACTTTTGAAGAAGAAGATGATCCAGAGAGGGATCTTAAATATAACCCGGATGTGGATTGAGATCCCATCCCTTTTGTAAACCCTGTCTTAGTATAGATAGGTGTGAGACAAGTATGTTGTGAATAGTATCGTAAATATACTATGAGTTGTGTTGTTAATGAAAGTGTGGTTGTGAATTTCAATATGAAAAATATGGCCTGCTTTCCTATCCCATTGTTTTATTGTCTAGGGATTTATAACTGCTTCCGCATGTGCTTAATAAAAAAAAAGGGTCGGCGATACATAGTCCTGGGATATCGCATTATAAAATCGACCAAGTAGAAGGATGTGCGCGCGTCCGAGGATCGGGGCGTGACACGAACATCATTATTAATTTTTTATTTTCAAAATCTTTTGAAATATGTGGGGGATTGTTGGATATTTCCATAATATTTTGAAATATTTACAATAATAACTTCGATAAAAGTTATGACCATTATTATTTATAATGGTCACATAATGGTTTCTTAACGGTCATATAACGACTTTTCAATTCCTTTGTAACGTTTAATTTATTTCCCAAATAAATCCTCTAGTATTTCACAATGGCTCTATTTTGTTTGTATATAAAAACAAAATCTCATAAGACAATCTTGACATATACATTGAATGAAAGAGAGAATATTCCCTTTCTTTAAAAAATCTTTCATTTGCTTTCTTTTTCCTTGTTGGGTTATGCATAACGTTGTTTCTATTCCTTCTAATATTCAGTGTGGAGTATAGAAGAATGTCTATTGTATCTCAGGAGGATAACCATCAGAAGCACATCACACTGAGTTTTTTGCGCTCGATTGGCAAAATTATCCTTAAAGATAGTGCCTGCGCTTACATGCCTCAGATAAATTTATTTATTCTCATTAGCTTTTTCAACAAGTCATACTTAACTTAGATGCATCACTAATCGTTTTAACCGCAAGTGAATTTATTAATTCACTAATGAATCTACGACTCGATAAGTACATCAATTTGGCGATTCAATTCTTTATGCATTTACCAATTGAACAATATATTTTTTATTATGCATAAAGTGTATTGATAGTTAACGATCAATTGTACTACTAATTTGAATAAAACAACGGGAAATTATATTGTCTTATGCATAGGATCATCAAATGTACTTAAATGAAGATTTTGTTTTCCTGGATCATAACTTCTTGCTCGAATATTTATAACTTATATAATTATTAATGAAATTTATAACTATCTTCGGCATAAAATACTAGTTTTAGGCATTTTACTGAATCTTAGGATTCCAGTTGATTTTAAGTTGACGATTCACAATTAATAAATTTAATATTTCGATTTAAGATACATTGTTCGATTTATTAATTGTGCTACTAAACCAAGGACCAAATGGACTTTTGTGACAGAGGGTGGGCACGATGCGAGGCGTAAGAGCATGCATAAGTTAAAATGCAATGTGCTAGGAGATTTGTGATAAAGAAGAAGATGCGTACATTTCATGTCAGTACAATATAAACTCTTGGAGACTAAAATCAAGGAAAGCTCATCACACCACATACAGAAAAGATCCATTGCTATTGCATCTTTACATTAGATACATGGAAAGTGAAATCCATCCACCATTAACTTTTGCCCATCTTCTCTTCCTCCATTATTTTCCTTTCGTTTTTGTAGGACCAGAAAACCTCGTATATTCATTCTAGCCTTCTTCTAACTACTGGCAGATCTATCTGAGTAATTTCAAAAAAATGCCAGCCGGATGGTGTTCCGTGTCTCCACTTTCAGGTTGATGCTTTTGGCATTATGACATTGTCTTTTTATCTATAAGGTTGATCATGGGGTTTAAAGGTAATGGACGCTTGCTCAGCTTGTTTTGAGCAACGGACAGTTTTACACCCGCAGGTGGCCAGCAAAGGTGGTGAGCCGTTTTTTTGGCATGACGCACCCCGGGACCCTATCTTGGTCATTTTTAAAGAAAATAATGACTCTATTGCCTCTTCTGGCAATCCATGTTTTCCCTTTGTTGTAACTCTGTTTTGGGCCCCATTGTAGCTTCCTCTAGTTGCATGTGTAGGAAATCTTGTTTGTTTCACTGTCAGTAGTAATGATAAGGACTAGTTTAGCAAATCATAGCCGCATTTGATATCAGAGCGGACGAGAGAGAGAGAGAGAGAGAGAGAGAGAATCATTGATCCGACTTTTTACAGGAATTATAGGTGCACGTGAGAGATGTGTCGATACTTGTTCTCCAAAATGGGTGCGACAACATGAAATGCGTGATTCTTGGCTTCTTTGTAATCACCAGGGCTTACATTGGACAGAGAAACAGGACATAAAGAAGTCAAAGGAAACAATTTGTGATGAGGAAGAAGATGCGTACATTTCATGTCAGTACAGTATAAACTCTTGGAGACTAAAATCAAGGAAAGCTCATCACACCACATACAGAAAAGATCCATTGCTATTGCATCTTTACATTACATACATGGAAAGTGAAATCCATCCACCATTAACTTGTGCCCATCTTCTCTTCCTCCTTTATTTTCCTTTCGTTTTCGTAGGACCAGAAAACCTCGTTTTTCATTGTAGCGTTCTTCTAACTACTGGCAGATCTACCTGAGTAATTTCAAAAAATGCTAGCCGGATGGTGTTCCGTATCTCCACTTTCAGGTTGCTTCTTTAGGCGGCATTATGACATCGTCTTTTTTAATTATAAGGTTGATCGTGGGTTTTAAAGGTA
This sequence comes from Eucalyptus pumila, assembly GCA_016097595.1. Taxonomy (NCBI): domain Eukaryota; kingdom Viridiplantae; phylum Streptophyta; class Magnoliopsida; order Myrtales; family Myrtaceae; genus Eucalyptus; species Eucalyptus pumila. Next base: position 24,267,461 of record CM027850.1, on the reverse strand, counting down.
ATGGACGCTTGCTCAGCTTGTTCTGAGCAACGGACAGTTTTAACGCCAGCAGGTGGCCAACAAAGGTGGTGAGAGGGTTTTTTTGCATGACGCACCCCGGGACCCTATCTTGGTCATTTTTCAAGAAAGTCAAACTCTGCTGCCTCTTCTGGCAATCCATGTTTTCCCTGTGTTGTAACTCCGTTCTTGGGCCTCATTGTAGCTTCCCCTTGCTGGATGTGTAGGGAGTCTTCCTTGTTTCACTGTCAGTTGTAATGATAAGGACTAGTTTAGCAAATCATAGTCACATTTGATATCAGAGCGCACACGAGAGAGAGAGAGAGAGAGAGAGATACCATGGTTGCGAGCCTATTATGGTGAATCATTGATCCGACTTTTTACAGGAATTATAGGTGCAAGTGAGAGATGTGTCGAGACTTGTTCTCCAAAATGGGTGCGACAACATGAAATGCATGATTCTTGGCTTCATTGTAATCACCAGGGCTTACATTGGACAGAGAAACAGGACATAAAGAAGTCAAAGGAAACAATTTGTTCATAAGGGGAGGTGTGACTGCAAGGGGAGAGTAGAATTTGACTTAGGCTACGGTGTGAAGCACCAAACGTTGAAGGGCATATAAATATGCAAAATACCCGTCATTGTCATTATTGCTATGGATACACTTGCATATTTTGCCTTTAGTCAGTTCCCATATTTGGAGATCGAATAATTGGTAGGGTTTGTTGGATTGATTTACCATACGAACTTGACCATGTATATTCTTGGTATAGGACTTTACCTATTGAAGATAATTAAAATCTAGGCCTTTAAATTTTTTTAATCATTTTGAGAAATGAGATCACATATATTAATTTGAAAATGTATCTAATAAGTACTTAAAACACATAAAATATATATATATATATATATATATATATATATATATATATTCGTTGGGTCAAATCTCTTTGTATTCGTGAAAGTATCTGAAAATGTATATGAGTGAAAGTAACAAGCCGACTTAAGGTAGAGTCAAATCTCTTTCTATTCATTGTGTTCTAATGGATTGAGATATCAGACATACATCTCTTTTCTTTTCTCAATCATAGTAGAATTATCGTATCTTAGTGCACGTGAATAAATCAAAATAAACAAGCTCGACCACTGCTATTTATTCCAAATTAAATTAAATACAGATAATTCCCATTATTGTTGCAGAGGCACTAGCATTTTTTTGCCTCTAATCAATTCACACTTGTAAATAGAATTAAAGGTAATTTTCATTGGGATTGATTTACTCTACAAACTTGACCACGTACACCCTTGATTTAGTATTTAACTATTCAAAAAAAGAGAAATATAAGCGATTAGATTTTATAATCATTTTGATAAATGAGATAATGAGCGTCAATTTCACATGTTGAACATGATTATTAGATATTTCCGAAAAGTACTTAAAGCACATTAACCTAGCACTTTCTCTATGCAGATAAAAGTAATGATGGGCCTATAGTTGAATTGTATCATCTTTTTGCACTTGAGTAAAAAAACTTGTTTGACCATGTGTTTATCCATATCAAACCAAATTATATACAGGTCATTCCCATTATTCTTGTAGATACACTTGCATAATTTGCCTCTAATCAAACTAAATTGAGTATGTTTAGGGAACCTTCATATTATATTACCTTGTTGTACAATTTTGAGTGATTGTCCAATTATCGAGAATATTTACTGCAATTCCAATTTTGAGTTTTGTTGGTTGATAGTTCACGTAAAATTTATTATGGAATCACTTTGCAAATCACCTTATATGTTAATTAAACTCAAGAACCTCAATCAATTACTATTAATCATTTCTATCAAAATCGTACTATTATAAACTCAACTTGTACGATTTTGATTAATTTTGACTCAAGACCTTAATGATATGAAACTATAAGATGAATCACTAATCTTCTTAATCTCAAGCGAGTTTATCGATTCACCAAAGAATTTACACCTTGACATGTGTATATGGATTCAACAATTCAATTTTTCATACATTTACCTAATTGTATGTTTATTATTTATATTGTATTTTCATAGTTATAGTTTAATTACAAGTAAATTTGATACTTTAACACTATAATGGTAATTGAAAAATGACGTGCAAAAAATTATCATTTATATTTGAACATAATCTTTATTTTTAAGAAAACAACGGGAAATTATCTTATATTGTTCATAATGATCACCACATGTACTTGAATTTACGATTAGTTTACTAGATCTTTATTAGGCTCAAATGTTAAATATCATTTAATATTATCTATAAAATTTATACTGTCGTCAACACAAAAAATTATTGTTAAGTATTTTGTCAAATCTTATATTCAATTTTCTATTCACTATTAATAAATTTAAGATTTTTATTCACAATGTTTTTTCTCGATTTAACAATTATGTTATTAACCAAAGTCCAAATGGACTTTCCTAATAGAGCATGGGCACGCACACATTCGAGGCCTTCGCTTGTCAAGGTAAACTCTTAGCGTGTCCTACCATCTCAACAATATAAGATATGTGATAAGGAAGAAGATGTATACAATTCATGTGCTTATGGAAAGCTTGTCACATCATACAAAAAAAGATCAGTTGTTATACAATTTTTACATTCGATACATGAAATGTTGAATCTATTGACCATTAACTTGCTCCCATGTTTTCTTTTTCCGTGATTCTCTCTCTCTCGTTTTTTTTTTTTTTTTTTTTTGGTTAAGGGGTGGATAACCTTGAGAGGTTCCAGTTTCCTACGCGTATGCCGCTTGCGGCGTGTAAACCAACTCACGGAGCATTCAAGAAGCTCCAAACTTGCCACAGGGTGAGTCCACTGCGCTTTGGCTAAGTTCCAAACCTCCCACAGCGATTTCCTCTGGACAAGCAACTTCCCGTGGGGTGATTCTCCCTTCAATAGATGCAAGGATGAGCTGGTGGATATCCTGGTCCCCGGAACTACATCCCTCCGTAAGAGTTTTTACTGCAATAAAAGTGTGAGAATTAATAAACATGTGGCTAAGAATTATCCCGCTGTAAGTGTTCGTTAGTGGATCAATTAATAACCATGTGAGGATAAACCATTGCAGCCAAGCCAGATCTTGACATAATGGTCTTCCTTCTTCTTGTCATGTGGATGTACCCACAAGATTGAAGCACTTCTCTGGTAAATCGCTGATCCGACTGTCTGCCTCTAGTTTGGATCATGCAGGGCATGATAAATGGATGCAAGTCAAAAGTGGTTTGCAAGGAAGCGAAACACGATCCATGATTCTTCCTTTCATGTGGCATCTTAGAGGTTTTGCATCGAAGAGGCAACTTCTCCGCATAGATAGAGACTATTAAGTGGCTAGGACATGGAACACCAATTGATGAAAGGCTGTATATATACGCAAATATATGGTCATGTTCATAATTATTTCGGATAGACTTGCACAACCTACTGTAAATGGCACATACATTTCCATGCTTAGGGGTACTATCAATGGCAGGTTTTTTATTCTAGGATTGCTTTCCTCTATAAGCGAGACCATATGCATCCCCTAGGTTGTTACTCAACTATACAAGAGAATTGAAACATGGACATTCAGATCGTTAATGTTTTTGATCGATGGAATGAGGGACGGCAATATCACGATATCTAACTTGGCTATTACATGCACCCGATAGAAGCTCAAAGATGTATATTCAAAAATATTAGATCATTGTTTATCTAACTTGTATATTCCTATAAGTTTTGAAATATTGAAAACTATTAATTTTGGAACGAGTTTTCACTTACATCAATTTGTAACGGTTTTTATTTGCAATTAATATAAAAATTTTATGTAACGTTTGATAACGGTCATATAACAGCAATTCAAGGTGTGCGTGGTAACGCTTCTACTTCAGGGAAAAGTTTATTTTCATAAATAATTCTTTTCAATTTCTACTATGGGAAACAATTTCTGAGTAAAATAAGATGTTTGGTAACTACACAATTTCTATTTTTGAAATAGAAAAAGAATATAAATGCGTTTGGTACAATTTTTTATTTTTTTTATTTATTCGTTTTTTATTCTTGCTCACAGATCACCGACTGTCGCTTGCCACCGCCCATCGCCGCTGCCCGCCGCTTGTGGCCATCGATCGCCGGCCGCAACCTCAGGACCATTGGTTGTCGTTGCTGACCGCCAACTCACGATCGCCGCCCACAGCCCACGATTGCCAGCGATTGGTGGCAGTTGATGGGCTGTGGCTAGTGATTATGGGCCGGCAGTCCTACAACGGTGGTGGGATGGCAGCGAGCGGCAGTTGGGCGGCGGCAATGGCTGCCAAGTCCCACGCTGCGTCTATTATGGCCGTCGCCGTTAACCCTCACCGCCGTCAGCCGCTAAACGTTGCACAAATACGAACCGAGTAGCACCAGTACGCACAGGATGCAAACGAGCCAAGCAGCAGTACCAATAACTTGATAGTTCCCGTAAAAGTTATTATGGGATCACTTTTTGAATTACCTCATCTGTTAATTAAACTCAGGTACCAACCACTAGAGTTTGCCCAAGTTGCCACCCTTCTAACATGGAAGTGGGAGATGGGGTTCGAATCCTCATCTTCTTGGGGGATTGGGATTGGGACGATTTAGTTTCAAGTGAAGATTTCCATTCTCACGCTCTCCAAGAGATAGGGCAAAAGTCTGAGAGTGAGAGTTAGAATAAAATAAAGTAGAATCGAAAAAAAAAAAAAAAGCTCAGGGACCTCAGTCAATTACTATTAATTATAGTTATCAAAATGGTACTGTTATAGACTAATCTCGTATGATTTGATTAATTTTGACTCATGGCCTTAGTGATATGAGATTGTAAGATGAATCACTAATCTTCTTAATCTCAAGCAACTTTATTGATTCACTAAAGAATCTACACCTTGTCACACGTATATGGATTCAATGATTCAATTTTTTTATACATTTACCTAATTTTATATTTACTATTTATATTGTATTTTCATAGTTATAGTTTAATTAGAAGTAAATTTTATACTTTTAAAGCTATAATGGTAAATGAAAAATGACGTACAAAACATTATAATTTATATTTGTACTTAATCTTTATTTTTGGGAAAACAACGGGAAATTAAGTCATCTTGTTCATGACTATCACCATATCTACTTGAATTTAAGACTAGTTTACCAGATCTTTAATTTTACTCAAATTTTAAATATCATTTGATATTATCTATAAAATTTATAACTCCGATTGTTAAGGCAAACTTTTAGTGTGTCCTACCATCTCAACAACTTAGGCATCCATGCATGAGACTCGTCATGCTATATGCTCTATGAGCGAGAGCATACATTGGAATGATAGGCAATATGAGATATGTGATACGGAAAAAGATGTATACAATACATTTGCTTATGAAAAGTTCGTCACACCACACACACAAAAAAAAAAAAAAAAAAAGATTGGCCGTCATACAATCTTTTGTTCTCTTCTTCCATGTTTCCTACGTGTATGCCTATTGTGGCGTGTAAATGACCTCACAGAACGTGGTAGGAGCTCCAAACTATCCAAACTAGACACAGGGAGAGTCCACTCCGGTTCGGCTCAGTTCCAAACCTCCCACCGTGATTTATGCCGGACAAGCAACTTCCCATCGGGCAATTCTCCCTTATTCCATAGAAGTCAAAATGAGCAGCTGGCTGTCTTCGTCCCCAGAGCTTCATCCCACCATAAGAATTCATTACTGCAAGAAAAGTGCAAGAATTAATAACCATGTGAGGATGAACTATTGCAGCCAAGCCAAATCTTGACATACTGCTCTTTCACCCTCTTACCATCACATTGCTTCCACCAAGGTCGAAGCACTTCTCTGGTAAATCGCTGACCCGACTGTCCGCCTGCAAGTTTGGATTGTGCAGGATCGCTGGACGCAAATCAACAGTGGTTTGCGGGGAAGTGAAACACGATCCATGGTTCTTCCTTTCATTTGGCATCATAAAGGTTTTGCATTGAAGGCACAACTTCTCCGCATAGATAGAGACTATCAAGATAGAATACCAACTGATGAAAGGCTGCATAAATACCCAAATATATGGTCATGCTCATAATTGCTGTGGATAGATTTGCACAACCTACTTTATATAGCACATATATTCCCATGTCCAGAGGTATTATCAACAGCAGGTTTTTTATTCCCGGATTGCTTTCCTCAATAAGCGAGACCCTATGCATCCCTTAGGTTGTTACTCAACTACACGAGGGAATTGAAACATTGACGTTCAGATTGTTAATGTTTTTGATCGATGGAATGGTGGATGGCAATTTTACGACATCTAACTTGGCTATTACATGCATCCGATAAAAGCTCAAAGATATACAACTGCAAATATTAGATCATTTTGTATCAAACTTGTTGTGTATTTCCGTAAGTTTTGAAATATTGAAAACTAAATTTTGTAATAATTTTTTAACGTTATCAATTTGTAACGGCTTGTTTTTGCCATTAATATAAAACGGTTTTGTAACATTTTATAACAGTCATATAACAACGGCTATTTAACAGCCATGTAACGACTTTATTACAACTTTGTAATGTTTTATTTATTTTTTCATAAATCCTTCATTATTTTACAATGGATTTGTAACGGTTTCTTAATGACTTTCTCTCTCTTGTTTGAATATAAAGGAAACTTCAAATCACAACCTTTTAAGATACACAGAATTCTCATATCATTCCTTTTCTATTAGCTAAGCATTCATATTCATTCTAATATTCAGTGTGGTGTGTTGTATATTGAGAGGATCCTAGAACCTTAGCACTGAGTTTCTTACACCAACAGACATAATTATTCTTAAGGACAATGATTACACGTCTAGAATCACGTCTAGGATGATTAATCCTATTTTATCATCTTTTCCAACAGTTTTCCAATATTTTTCATTTTTCATATTATATAGTATTTTTCCAACAAAACTTATGATTCCTTCCCTTTGTATAAACAGGCAAAGGAAAACACGTGAGGAATAAATGTGTTATTTTAGGAAATTTGCCTAGTAATGAAAATTCTCACGTCGTAAAAGTATTTATAGCACGGATCTGCAAATGACTAGGTATGTTTTACGTATCGTTGATACTACAAATCTTTTTTTTATTTATAAAAAAATAGCTTTATTTGCAAAGGAATATCAAGTACAAAAAATGGTTGTCTTTTTTACAAGGCGTAATACCATAATTGTTTCTCTCGTTTTCTATTTTGTTTTTGAACACTTCTTTAGCCCATTTACCGTTTGTTTAGCATATGATGCATTTGAACTGGAGCTACTTCAACAAAATCCTCTTGTGAGCTGCATCGACCTTTTGCCCAAAATGCACATTTATATAAGTTTGTGAAACCATATTATAGATCATATGTCAAACAAAATAAGCATAACTTACTTGTCTTCCCATAAATATCAAACCAGCGTGTCAGTCTAAGAGAGGGAGAGACCTCTGGGATTGAGCTAGATATTTTAAATTCGCTTGAATTAAATTATAATTGTACTTTTTTTTTTGTTAAAGAAAGGATTATAATAAGAGAAAATGTCTGAAAATCTTGCATCTACATCAGTTGGAGACATAACTCCAATACAACCTGTAAGCAAACTATTAGGAAAAACACCATAAAAGTTTTACAATTTATCATATTTGTATTAGTTCAATCATAAACATTTTGATTTAGCTAATTTAGTCTGAAACCTTTTAACGATAAATTAATTTTGGCAAAAAATCGCTAACGTAGACCCCAGTGGTATCGTGTGAGACGACCGGTGATGGCATAATTTTCTAAATTTTTTAATAATTTTTTATTTTCCTTTTTATCTACAAAGTCTGGCAACCTCACTGGCCACTACTTCACACTTCCATTGGACAACTTCAAAGCAACATAGTCTTGATCTCGCTTCCATCCTATTGAACCTGAGAGCATCAGCGCATCCTTCAGCCTCCCCAAACGGTTCTTCCATTTTCACTTCTCAGAACTCCTTCAAGTGAGCCATATTGCATATCTGACGTGATTTTTATATTTGCTGATATATATGATCGAAGTGAGCCATATTGCATATCTTTAATATTCGACTTACTTTGTAAATGCTGATTTTTTTTTTTTTGTGCAAGATATATTTGTTATCATTTTATATTATCTATGTGATACTATTTATATTATTATTGCTTTTTGATTATGACAAAAATGGGGAGAGAATATAAATATGCATATGTGTTAATTGGTTGATATTATTTATTCCATAATATTGAGCTACGATTATTTTTCTATATATTGTTATGCTCAATCTATTTGCTGTCTTTTGATTCAAATCACATTGAGCTGCGATTATTTTTCTATATATTATTATGCTCAATCTATTTGCTGTCTTTTGATCCAATTCACATTTTTCGAAAATCTAAAATTTGATGATTGATTTATCAATATTTTAGAAAGTGTGATTACACATTTGCATATTCAGAGATTGTTTTGTCATCATCAAAAATGAGGAGATTGTTAGGGAAATCCCTTATGATGTTTTGAAGATGACAAAATAAATCAAAGGATGCTGACGTGTTTAATTGTTGAGTAACAGACTATGCAGATGATAGAATATGTATCCAAAGTCTATTATGAAGATTTCCATACTTCTTTGTCAAAGTTTGAAGATTGCCAGACTGTAGTGTCAAAGTCTGTTATACATTAGAAGTTTGCCAATTTTGACAAATTCCAGACTGAATGTGAATAAAGAACCAAAAGACAAATTTTATGTTGAAGTTGAACTTATTCAAACTGTGTTCAGACCTTAGAACTAAATATGTTCAAAAGCAGAATATGTTCAGACTGACGTCTAGATTGTAAATTCTATTGCACTCAGACTCAGATTGTAAAGTCTATTACTTTCAGACTTTACATCCAAAACGAGACAAATCGTAACACAAGTCACAATCATATAACGGCTAGTGATCTGGTTTGGATTCTACATCAAGATTCATTTGATTGACTCGATTTAATTGATTGATGATTATATATTGAAGACAAGAACTTTCTATATGAAGAAGCTCTACTTATGGAAACCAAGATTCTGTTTGTATGGGCGATCGGAATCAATTTGGTATTCTACTTTTGTCACTCAATGGCTACCAAATTTTCTAGATACAAATCTGTCCAACAGGTAGATTGGAAGACGATCCTCAAGATACTGTCCAACGGCTAGTTTGGAAGTCGAGGAGTATTTAAGGAGATCAAGGACCGGTGAGCAAGTAAGAGACGGAGCGTAGACTTTATAATTCCAAAGTCTGAGTGATCTTCGATCATACATTTATCTTTTGTGAGCTTAAACGTTTGTGATCGTGAGAGAAATACCAAAAGAGTAACTTAGTGAGATAGTGTAATCTACTACTAAGTGTTTGCACTCAAAATTGTAATCTCTTGTTGATTGCATAGTAGAACCAGCCAAGAAGGCTGTTAGCGTGGAAGAGTGGACGTAGACTTGATTTAAGCCGAACCACTATAAACCTTGCGTTCTTATTCTTTTCCCTAAACTCTTTTATTTTGTTCGTAGTTATATTTAACTGCTAAAGTCTGATCTCGCTCAAAGTCCGCTGCTCTTTAGACTTAGTTTCAAAAGTCTATTGTTATTCAGACTCAAGTTAAAAGTAAAGGTTTTCACTGCATTTTGCAAAATCTGTTTTCACACATATTCACCTCCCCTCTAGGTGTTCTTACTAGCCCTATCACAACTGAATACTTCGGGGTCCCTGGATTCAAGAGATCCGGGTCTACCATTGAACCACCGAGAGGATTTGTCATGCCTTTTTCCAAAAGCAACCTCCAGCATATAAATAAGTATTTCGGATTCCGGTATGGGACCCTCTCTTTGTCCATTCCGCTCACGACGGTACCATGATCTGTATTGATGTGGTACCTTATGGAGAAGACCCGCATTGACCCAGACCACGGACCTTACGAGTTCATAGGCCCATCCCTTTGGATTCCCATGAAGCAGAATATAAGATACCTGCTCGGTGACCTTCTTCATTTGACCAAAATGCTCGAGAGGAGCTGCCATCTAGAGACTTGAAAATGTTATCCCACAACGGGGTGAGATGACGTCTCAGCAAGTTCACCCCCTAAATTCCGACTAGGAAGGAAATATGCCCCAAGGGCTGAAAGGGTTAGTATGTACACATAGAGGGGGATGAATATGTGTAAATAATTTTTTTCACAATACTTAGTAAGAGTAAATTGCCTTTAGAAGATAGTAGAATAAAGACGTAATTAGCTTTAAACAAATATATAAAGCTACGAATAAAAATAAGGAGTTAAGGAAAGAGAATTAGAGCACAATATTTATAGTGGTTCGGTTTAGATCAAGCCTACGTCCACTCTCCCATGCTGACAGCCCATTGGCTGATTTCACTATGAATCAAAAGGAATTTTACAACTTGTGATCTTCGACATTCTCAGTGAAGAGTCTCTATTGGTCTCTTACAAAGTCTCACTAAGAGTTTCTCTCTTTTGTATACAATTTTTGAGCTCGATGAATGAAAGAGCAAGAAACTAGAAAGCTTCAGACTTTGAAAATTTTTCCTTTACGCACTTCATCGAATAACTAGAGAGTCTGCCTTAAATATTCCTTCATGCCTTCATGACTGTTGGCACTTTTCAAATGAATTATTCTAATCTACCCGTTGGACATAATCAATTAAGGTGACCCTGAGTTGTTAGATGATTTGTGATGAAGGCCCGTCAATCTCGTTTGCCCATACTTCCAAGTTTGCTCACTCTTCAAAAGATCTTCATATCGGAGTAGATTCCAATAAGAATAATCAATCATATAGATGCTAAATCCAGCCATAAGGTCTTCCAAAAAAACCATACGTATCGAATCCTTGAAGATAATCCCACATTTGGATAAGTTTTCATTCTCTTGTCTGGAAACTGTCAGTGAAGGCAAACTTTGAATATTGAGTCTAGCGGTCTTAAGACTTTGACGGTAGAGTTTGGAGTTCTTCAGACTATAACACTTGAGTCTGTAAGTCTTCAGACTCGACTTCTGGAAACATTTTGTCAACTTTAAAACAATAAAGGAATACATGATCTCTTATAAAAATAAGTTGATTAGGACTTGGATAGCATCGATTTTGCAACCACAGAAAATAAGTTAATCCTGCAAGATAAGATAACTATCTAGCCACAATTAGTATCACAAGCTTAGTAATTGCAGGCGTCGAGAGGATTCAAAATCAAATAGCAGTCAAAAGTCCAAGAGAATACGGATACACAATGTAACACAGCCAGAATGGTTGAAGCCCTCCTGATCACTATATCGCAAAGCATTCCACAGTGGAAGCGAAAAGGTAGATTATTGGGAAGTTGAAAGGGTCCCCTTATATGCAATCACGAACAAGAGAATACGGATACACAATGAATCAGGGCGCGGAAAACAATTTCTTTGTTGCTTAGCGTGTGAGACTGTATATCCAATCAGGGCCTTTATTTTTCCGACTGGCCCAAAAATTTAAGGGATGGATTGGACCGACCCGGCTTGACCACGGCATGCCGAGAAGTGCTTCGGACTAATGAAGAACATGCGATTTTTATGTATTGTTACGTTGAAATAAGCAAACCAATGCGAATCATGTTTTACTGACTATAACAAGATTTTTATGAAAAATAAGTTACATGATTTAAACATGGCACTAACAATTCCAGAGTATCATGCTTCCTATATCTCATTGAAGAGATGAATCTTTCTGCCATCGTATTTTGATGAAATTTCGAAAAGAAAATTATAAGAAATTTGAGATATTAACAATCGCATCTAATGGATTATACAAATATATTATTGGTAACCAATTGTAAAATAGAGGCAAACAATTTAACAGTTTTGCATCACTGATGAGGTAAAGATGGAGGTTTTCAGCTATTATTTCCAAATTTATTACCTATACCTCATTTTTTAAGAGTATAAAATAATGTAAAATGAGGTAATATGACAGTCAAAGAAATGGAGAAGATGTATTTAGCATGTCATTGGAAGTTAAGTGTATTGCGAAAAAAAAAATGAGAGCATCAAATATATATATATATATATATATATATATATATATATCATTTGAAGCGGCGGTAAGCCGCCAAATGAGAAACTATACTTCAGGAATTAAGATGTCTCGACAAAACATCCCAATACAAGAATGAGGCTAAGGTACTCCTGACATGTCGTGCTCCGGGTCACCTTCACCTGCGATAACAAGTCACCTTCCTTGTAAGAGATAAACGGGACCAAGCAACCCGGGGGGTCGATCAATAAGGTGAATTCGCAGTATAGATTTGCAGATTTGCAGATTTGCAGAGACAAGGAAAGTCCGAAAAAAAGACTCGTTAACCATAGTTATCGGGCTTGTATGATTGTCAATTCGTATTGTATGATCGAGTCCTTTATGATATGTAACTACTGAGTGAATTGCTAGTCTTTTGAATAGTAATGAAATTTATCAGTTCTCTAAGAAATCTATGACTGAATATATATCTATCGATCCATCATTTCAACCTTTTATACTTTAACTATGGAATGATGTATTTTGTATATTGTATTCCGATTAGTTACAGATAAATTAGAAGTAAATTTTATATTTTATAATGAAATGCCATATAAAAAATTATAAATAATATTTTGAAGTAATATTAATCCTATGATTTGATTCAATGTTTAATTGACAATTTAAGCTTCATAAATTTAATATTTCGGTTCACGAATATGTTATTTCAATTTAACGATTATGCTGTTAACCAAAGTCCAATGTTCCCCAGTGGAGTATGGGCCTGCCCACATTTAGGGCCTCTAGTTGTTAAGGAAAATTATAATTCACAAAAGAAGTTTTTGGTTCATATAGGGGTGATTGGTGATATAGCTAGTATAAGCACCTAGAGGGGGTGAATAGGTGCACAAACAAATTCTCGAGATACAGAAGCAACTCTAGGCAATCGATAGAAAAGAAAATACGATCAAAGTAAAGTAAAAGATAGGGAAGAGAGAAATGAACACAAGATTTATAGTGGTTTGGCTTATTCCAAGCCTACGTCCACTCTTCCGCACTGACAGCCTACCGGCTGGATTTCACTATGAACAAAAGAGAAGTTACAGCACAGCTTTTCCATGATTATACAGTGTAGATGTTCTACCACACTTCCTCAAGGTTTCTCACAAGTATAGACTCTCTTTTGTTTACACGATTTTGCTCAACAAATGAATTGACTAGGAACAAGGAGCTTCAGACTTTGGAATTCTTCTATCGTGCACACTCTCGAACAACTGGAACGTCTTCCTTATATACTCCTTTATGCCATCATACCCGTTGGCACTTACCAAAGGAATTCCTCCAATCTACCTGTTGGACGAAATCAATTAGAAAGATCATTCGAACTATTAAATGAACATGTCGATAGCCCATCAATCCTGTTCACCCATACAATCAGGATCTCGGTTTTCATAAGTAGAACCTTCCAAGTATACTTTGCAAATCATCTGATCCTTAATCTTCAAGTCAATAAATGATTTCGTTATGTCATATCCAGCCAAGAGATCTTCTCCAGTCGATAAGGCCACATCTTTAGTGAAACATCCAGTCCTGGATAGTCTTTCTTCAACGGATTAGAAACTGTCAATGTGGATAGACTTTAAGTCTTGAGTCTGGCTGTTCGGAGGTCTTCAGACTTTAAATAGCAGAGTCTGCAAGCCTTCAGACTAGACTAATGGAAACATTTTGTCAACTTCAAAACACTTCAAGAGGATTTCTCCAACAATCTCCCCATTTTTGATGGTGACAAAACTTTCCTGCAGATTTGGAAAACTTTGACCTGCAAAACATTTCTCAAACACATATGCATATCTTATAGATAAATGGCTAAATGAATAACTCTAGAATCTGCACCCACAGAAAATAGGTTAGTCCAGTATGCAACAAAGCCATCCATAAGATAACAATAGTAGTTAATAATAAGCAGTCAAATCCAAATCCCAAATTTAGTCCATGTGACATCCTGAAATTCGACCCCGTTTCAATAAAATGAAATGTGCATTTCGTCGACGTGCCTATGGTCCTTTTTCTCTGAGCTGATCACTCATGAGTTAGCTAACCTATTGGGTGAAGCCGTTAAGGGATATAACCGCGGTAAAATCCCTAAAAGCTACCTAATTGGTTGGATTTGACTAAAATCACGTCCGATCGATTTTAATCATGAAACTTAATTCGGTTTTGGGGATCGAATATTCGGGATTGTCACAATTCATTTTTAGGACCGTCTCATTGTCCATCAATTTATTGCCGAGTCCGAAATTTCAAGAAAGAAATTATCGGAGGAAAATCGAAGACCGAAAGAAAATAGAAAGGGAAAGAGAAAAGAAAAAGAATAAAATAAGACTAATGGTATTAGGTTATTTTATTTCTTTTCTCTCCCTCTCTCTTCTTTTCTCTCTTTTCTCTCTCCTCTCCCCTCCCCCTTCGTGCGCAGCCCCTCCCCATCGCCGAATGCCCCTTGCCAAATTGAAATTGGCTTCTCTTCTCTCTCTCTCTTCTTTTTACTTTTGACCAGTCAAATTCTCTTATCTCTTCTCTCTCTTATCCCTTCTTCTCTCTCCTCTCTCTTCTCCCCCACTCTCCCTCGTAACCGACTTCTTCTTCTTCCTTCTTCTTTGTGCGAACCAGCCCTAAACCAGCAAAGAAGAACAGCAGCTCGCTGAAGCCATCGCCACCGCACCGGAGCTCGATCGCCACTCGCACCGCGCGCCCGCGCACGCCGTGCGCTCCGCCGCCTCCCACCTACGCTCGCCGTCCTCACCGTGCGCCGCCCAGCCCCTGTTTAGCCTCTGCTCAGCTCTCGTTTCGCCCCGTCCGGCCACCTCCGGCCGCCATTCGACCCCGCCAGACCTCCACCGGCCTTCCCCCGTGCCTTGCTGCGCTTGTGGAAGTGGTTCGTGGCTGTTTTGTGTCTGTTTTCAGCCATTGCAGCCACCCCACAAAGTGGGTTTCCAGCCCCTTTCGGGCTTGTTTTGGGACGTTTTCGGGCCTCGAACCTGAGCCATGCTTTGGGAAGAGTTGTTCCTCGCGTCGCCCCCGTCGGATTGATCCGATTTGCGCGCGATTTGGTGAGTAATCTCACTAATCCCGGATTAGTTGGCTAATTATGCAGAAGGTTGGTTTAGTTTTAATTAATTATGTTTAGGTTGTTAGATTAGAATAAATTAGCAATTATTAGTCAATTGTGATGCGATTTAGATAAATTGATTGCGCAATTAACAAGTAGACATGGTCTACTAATTATTGGAAGTGCCTCGGGATTTTTCCCGACCCTTAGTGGGCTTCAATTAGGCTTTTCGGGCCTAAGTGGAATTTTTGGTATTTAAATATTAATTTTCGGAATTTAATTAAATAATTATTTATTTTTCGAAAGTTCAACTGAGATGGCTCGAGACCGAAATTTTATGCTGATGACCGTGGTGAAGTTCGTTTATTTAATCGGGCTTTATTTTGAGCTAAATTGAATTTTTAATATTAATTATTTAATTTTCGAAATTAATAAATAAATTAATTATTTTTCGGAAATTAAGATTTTGATGGCTGATGACCGAAATCTCGTGCTGATCGTCTTGGCCCAATCTGTTTATTTATTTGAGCTCCATGTTGTATGGAATTGAATAAATTGTGATATTTTAGGGGTTTACCCTAAATTGATTGGAATTGATTGAGATTGAATTGTTGATTGGTAAATGGCCAAGTATGTTATTCAGCATTTTTAATGCTTTGTTGAGTTGATTTAATTATTTGATTAAGAAATCGTTGGGCATCGGTTGTCGGTATTGAAAGTAGATTGGTAATCACTTGAAAGAAAACACGTGGACTCGGTGAATTGGAATATCACCTGGAGAATGCACATGAATTCAGTGGTTGAATATGTCACCTTGGCGAAAAGGTCGCCTGAGAGAATGCACGTGGCTTGGTGACAGAGTTTGGCATCTAAAAGGGCACGTGGCTCGGTGAATTGATGCATCACTTTGGTAAGCGAGTACCTTAGAGAATGCACGTGGGCCCAGGCATTTAAAAGGACACGTGGCTCGGTGATCTGATGCGTCACTTTGGTAAGCGAGTACCTTAGAGAATGCACGTGGGTCCAGTGTTTGAGAATGGCATCTAAAAGGACACGTGGCTCGGTGATCTGATGCGTCACCTTGGCAAATGAGTGCCTTAGAGAATGCATGTGGGTCCAGTATTCGGAAATAGCATCTAAAAGGGCACATGGCTCGGTGACTTGATGTACCACCTTGGCGAAGAGGTCGCCTTAGAGAATGCACGTGGCCTCGCTTTTAGATACTCCTCCGTGGAGAATGATTTGTGTGACATGTAATCGACCGATTCGATTTGTCTTGAATAAATGGGTGCCTATTGTGAATTGTACTGACTTGTAGGTGGGATCTGAGGCCAAGGTAAGTCCTCCGCCCTGTGCGTGTTTAGGCAGCCTGTAGTATAATAGTTTTCTAATCTGGCCTTAGTGGGGTAGAACTCGCTGAGATGTAGTCTCATTTTGGTTTGGGGAAATCATTTCAGGACCCCACTGAGGAGATGAGGAGGAGGAGTCTGAGAAGGATTTTTGGGAGAAGAAGATAATCCCGAGAGAGGCCTTGAGTACGGCCCGGGTGAACTGAAATTCTATCTTCTTTTGAGGTCTCCATTTTGATATGAATAGAGATAGAGTAAAAAGTTGTGAAGTACTCTGGTTTGTGTTTTGTATAAAAGTTTGGTTATAAGTTTCAATATGAAAAATATGGCTCTGTTTTTTTATCCCATCGTTTTATTGTCTAGGGATTTTAACTACTTCCATATGTCCTTAATAAATGAAGGGTCGGCGATACATAGTCGTGGGATATCGCATTATAAAATCGACCAAGTGAGAAGGATGTGTGCGTGCCCGAGGATCGGGGCGTGACAGTCCATATCCAGACACACAAGTCAAGTCAAAACAAACCACAAAAACAAACCATAAGTTCGACAAATTTAAGTTCAAAGTTTTTTCAAGTCTCGCAACTCTCCCCCTTTTTGTCAGCATAAAAAAAGATTGAGATGAAGTCAAGGATTCTTGGGAACACGAACAAGCTGAAAATCTCCCATCGACTGAACAATGCCTTCCAGCCTTTTAAAGTCTTCCTTCAGCTGAGCAACATCCTCACCCTTAGCATTAGCCTGAATCTGAAGAGAAAGGGCTTGGATTTGATCATTTAAAGAACCCGAAGAGACTTGTCCTGCATTATGCAAGTTCTGAACTTCACATCCCAATGCATATATCTGACCTTGCATCTCCAAGAGAATATCCATCACTCTGCGAAAGTCTGTTGAATTGTCAGTCTGCGTACTGGCATTAGCACGATCTGATGGAGTAAATGCAGACGATGGTAGATCGGCATAATCACACAGATTTGGCGAAGAGACCTCATGACCTTCCTCAGGAAACTGAGAGGCAAAAACCTCCTTTGGATCAGCTGGGGATCGGTTGACTCCCTCACTGGCTGCAAGATTTGAGGTCATTCCTCTTTTCTCTTGGTCTCCCCCTGTGTCCATGCCTTCAGGTGGAGAGTGCTCCTCATGTTCTCCTTCTTCTTGATCTCTTTTCTCTTCTTCTTCTTTTTCAACTCTCTCTTGCTCAGCATCTCTTTCTTCTTCTTCTTCTCTTTCCTCCGTTTCTTTTCCCTCTGCTTCTTTCTCTGCTCTTTCTTCTGTCTGTTGTTTTGACTCTTTCTCTGGAACAGATCGACAGAGATAGTTCAAAGCCATTGCAGAGATAGTGATGTTATCCTCATCATCTTCATCCTCAACGAGAAGAGCTCTTCTTCTCTTAGATGGAGCATCCATGGGCTCCTTCCCTTTCCTTTTTCCTGCAGAAGAGAATTGATGAGATTTGACTGGAGTCTTCTCCTTAAATTTCTCCAATGCCTTGCTTAGTTCTTTCAGACGCATCTTGGTCACCATTTTCAGTCCTACCACCATATGATCGCATGATCGAGCACAAAGAATTTGCGGAGGCTGAATATTCAGATGTTTGAATAACTTCGTCACAAGACCTGATAAAGGAAGTTGTCCTCTGTCCTTCATCACAGCTCTATACATAAGGAACATAACAGTGTGAGGAAGTGAAAACATTTTCCCAGTGATGATGGCATACATTAGCTTTGCCTCTGAACTTAAGACATCAGTCTTGGAAGTTGATTTCGGTCTGAGGCAATTGATTACAATTTTGTGCAGCAAGATGTTAAATGCACTCATCCTTGAATATGAAGTATTTCCCTTTCTTCTCCTGTCCTTAACAAGTTCCAGAGTAGTAGGAGCAATAGAAACTTTGATCCGTTGATATCTTCCTCTCTCAACTCCTAACACATCTGCCAGCATATCCATATCCACAACAAAGTCTTGATCTTTGACACTGAAGGAGAATCTATTCAAATCCAAGAAACTCAGATTTGAATAGAAATAAGCAGTTAGATGAGGATAGACCTTTATGGAGTCAAAGCAGAATTTCTCAAGTTGAAGATGACTGAACTTTTCCCTTAAGTTCATATTGACGGCATCCAGAAAGTCAAAATCCACACTCCTAGGGTTTATCACCCCATGCTTCAGCAATTTTGAGTATAGATCCTTCTGTTCCTTTGATCTAAACAACTCTCCCATTTTTCCTCGATTTTCAACTGCAACTCCCATTCTTGGTTGAAATTCGCTGTATAATTTGTCATCATCATTTCCATCCACCGGATTAAATCCCCAATCACGAGGGTCACTTAGGATATTCGCAAGGGTTTCTTCTGCCATCCCTTACGAGCAATTCCAAAACTTTCCATTTTTCGCAAAAAGATATATTCATTTCCATATCCTTTGTCCTTAAGAAAATCATCCACATAGTTCAATGGAGTACCGGTTCCTTTTAAAGCACGATACAGCTTATAAATAAAAGAGGGCATTTGAACTCTTACAGGGTCTGCATCTTCAATGATTTCTTCATTTTGATGATGATCAGCATCTTCAAGACTAGATGGAGGAGAATGACGCTGCTGAGAATGTTGTGGGCTCTGCTATTGATTTGGAGACACTTCTTCTTCAGTGAGATCGAAGTGCGTAGGCCCCTCACTCATTCGCCGTGGTACCCTGCTTGCGATCCTCGAAGACTTTCTTGAAGACGACATCTTTCTTAGTCTTTGAAAGATTCTTTGCTTGACTTTCCCAAGAAAGATGACAACTTTTTTGAAGATTAAACAAGAGAAGAAAATAAGAATGGAAGATTGGTGCTTTTTAGGGTTTTGGAGTTAAGCGAGGAGAAACCGGCTGTATATAAGACAGTCGTAAAGAGAGGATACCAACCGTCGTAATGGTAAGTGAAAAGATGCCTTTTTAAAAATAATTGCCTTTTTCGAAAAATGGTCACATCAAAATAACTTCTTTTTCTAAAGGAAACGATGCAATAATTTCGTCAATTAAAGATAACGATTGAGATAACAATAATCAACACGGTTGATCAATGTACCTTTTCAAGATGAGATTAGAGAGAGAGAATAAATTACAGTCAAAGTCTTGCAGTCAAAGTCTTGCTTGTGAGAGTCTCTAGACTTTAACTTCTTCAAACCTCAAAATGTTGAGTCTGGAACGGATAATTTTAAATTGATTTTTCTCCAAGGGCTTTGTAAATATATCCGCCAATTGGTTCTTTGAGTCAACAAACTGAATCGAAATTTCTCAATTTTGAACATGATCTCTAATAAAGTGATGTCGTATCTCTATATGCTTTGCTCTTGAGTGAAGAATTGGATTTTTGGTGAGATTGATTGCGCTGGTGTTGTCACATTTAATCTCCGTGCATGATTCTTCAATTCCGAAGTCTCTTAGTTGTTGTTTTATCCACAGAATTTGTGAACAGCAACTTCCAAGAGCTACATATTCTGCTTCTGCTATAGAGAGAGCTAATGTACTTTGCTTTCTTGAAAACCAAGATACTATCCTGCCTCCAAGTAGTTGACAGGTACCTGATGTGCTCTTTCTATCAACTCTGCATCCGGCTAAGTCTGCGTCTGAGTACCCAAGAAGAGTAAAGTCTCCCTTTTTAGGATACTAGAGATCGAAGCTTGAAGTTGATGCAATATATTTGATAATACGCTTTGCAGCATTTAAATGTGATTCTTTAGGGTCTGCTTGAAATCTGGCACAAATGCAAACACTAAACAAAATATTAGGTCTAGAACCCGTAAGATAAAGGAGTGAACCGATGATACTCCTGTATAACTTTTGGTCGACTTTCTTTCCTCCTTCATCTTTATCTATCTTCACGGAGCTTGACATTGGTATATCGGCCTTTTTGCAATTGTCCAGTCCAAACTTCTTCACAATATCATTAGCATATTTTTCTTGATGAATAAAAGTTCCTTCCTTCAGTTGTTTCACTTGAAGTCCAAGGAAGAAGGTTAACTCACCCATCATGCTCATTTCAAATTCAACCTGCATAGTCTTAGAGAATTTCTTGCACAAACTTTCATTAGATGATCCAAAAATAATATCATCGACATATATTTGAACAAGTAGAAAACTCTTTCTTTCTCTTTTAATGAAAAGAGTAGTGTCTACTTTACCTTTAACAAATCCATTTTCAATTGGAAACTTACTCAGTTTGTCGTACCAAGCTCGAGGAGCTTGTTTCAAGCCGTATAAAGCCTTTTTGAGTTTGAATACTGAATCTGGTTTCCTTGGGTCTTCAAACCCAAGTGGTTGTTCCACATAGACTTCCTCTTGGATGAATCCATTTAGGAAAGCACTTTTGACATCCATTTGGAATAACCTGAAATTCTTATAACAAGCAAAAGCAAGTAATAATCGAATTGCTTCTAACCTTGCTACCGGGTGCGTAAGTCTCATCATAGTCTATCCCTTCTTCTTGTGTGTATCCCTTGGCCACGAGTCTTGCCTTGTTTCTTATAACTTTTCCTTTCTCGTTCATCTTGTTCCTGAAAACCCATTTAGCTCCAATAATAGACTTACCTTTTGGTTTAGGAGTTAATTCATCATTGATACCGAATTGCACGAGCTCTTCTTGCATAGCTTCAATCCAGCTTTCATCGATAAAGCTTCTTCTATGCTTTTGGGTTCTATTTCAGAAATAAGAGCCACAGCACTAGACTCTTCGCGCCTTTTGGATCTTGTGCGAATTCCTTCATTGATGTCGCCAATAATAAGATCTTTGGGATGACTGGACTTATGTTTCCAGTTGCTAGTTAATTTGTCAAATTGATGATCACTTCCTTCATTTGAATCTTCAACAGTCACTTGTTGTTGGTCCTTCAAAGTCTAAGCTATTTTAGACTTTGTAGAGTCTAGAGCAGGTTCAAATTCTTCAAGATGAGTCTGAATGGATTCATTTTGCATAGAGTCTTGGAATTTAACATTCATTGACTCTTCCACTGATTGAGTCTTCTTGTTGTAGACTCTGTACGCTTTGCTTGTGGTTGAATATCTAAGGAAGATGCCTTCATCTGACTTTTTTTCAAACTTACCAACTCGATCATTTGCATTTTTCAGTATAAAACATTTGCATCCAAATACATGAAAATATGAAACAATAGGTTTCTTTTCTTTGAATAGTTCATAGGGTTTTTTTTTTTTTTCCAAAATAGGCCTTAGAAAGACTCTATTTATAATGTAACATGCTGTAGAAACTGCTTCAGCCAAAAAACGTGAAGAGATGTTACTTTCAATTAAAAGAGTTCTAGCCATTTCTTGAAGAGATCTATTTTTTTTTCCACAACTCCATTTTGCTCTGGAGTATATGGAGAAGAGAATACATGCTGATGACCAGATTCATCACAGAACTTTGTAAAATCATGATTTTCAAATTCAGCTCCATGATCTGTTCTTATACTTGAGATAACGTACCCTTTTTCATTTTGAACCTTCTTAGCAAACTTTTCAAAGTAAGAGAAAGTTTCAAACTTACTTGCCAAGAAATATACCAAAGTAAATCGTGAGTAATCATCCACAATTACTAGGCAGTATTTCTTACCTCCAATGCTTTGTGTTCTGGTTGGTCCAAATAGATCCATATGCGTAAGCTGCAGACACGATTAGTGGAAACTTGATTTATTGGTTTAAAGGAATTTCTTACCTGTTTTCCCAATATACATGGTGTACATAGATCAGACTTTTGGTATGATAAATTGGGTAGACCACGAACAAGCTTCTTTGCTGAGATTTTGGCTATTTGCTTCATATTGACGTGCCCAAGCTTTCTGTGCCATAATTTTGCTTCGTCTTGGATTGAGATTAGACATTATGATTCATCTGGTTTCACATCCAAGAGGTAGATATTACCATGTCTTTGGCCCATGAATGACTGAGTAGAATCTTTACTAATTCCAGAACATATTCCCTCTTGAAAGTTGATTTTGAAACCAGTATCACATAGTTGACTAATACTGAGCAAATTGTAATTGAGCCCTTCCACTAAGGAAACATTGCTGATTTTGAGATTTCCAATCTTTACAGTTCCAAATCCCACAATTTTTCCTTTGCTGTTTCCTCCAAAAGAAACTTTTTCACCATTTACTCAAACAAGCTTTATGAAGTAATTTGAGTCTCTTGTCATGTGTCTTGAGCATCCACTATCCAGATACCATTTTACCTTTTTCTTGATAGTGACCTGCATTTAAAAAAGAAACTCAAACTTTCTTTGGTACCCATATTTTCTTGGGTCCATTGGTGTTAGTATGATATACGGTTTTTTCCCATACCTTTTTAACAGGTTTCCAAATCATAGGACATTCTTTTTTAAAATGATCTGCACTATTGCACTTTGAGCATTTGAGAGCATTGCGACCTACTAGCTTTACAAAGATTCTTTTAAAATGATTTTTATAAGCATCTCTTGAGGGTCTTTGTTTGATTCTTTCCTTCACCTTAGGAAAATCAATTAAAGGAATGGTTTCATCAGTCATTCCCAAACCAGATTTATTAAAGTAGGGTCTTTGAACAGAAAGAATTTTTTCTAGTTTCTCAGATCCTATAGAAAATCTTTTGGAAATATTTGAGATATCTCTTTTCAAGAATACATTTTCTTTTAACAAATTATCTTCACTTTCTTTAAGAGAAGAAACATTCTTGTCTAGACTTTTCACTTTTTCTTTCGAAATATTTTCCTGTTGTTTTAGAACAGAATTTTCTTTCTTGAGTTCGGAAATTCTTTTAAGAGAAGTCTTAAGACTAAAACACAATTCATCAATATACTTTGAAACCTTAATAGGGATTTTGAAGTTACTTACCTCAAATTCGCTTTCTGAGTCTGAATCTGTCTCGAAATTTGAATCTGAATCCGATTGTGCCATTAGGCATATATTGGCATAATCATCATCACTTTCTTCACACTCTGTATCACTCCAAGTTTTAGCTTTAAGAGCTTTTCGGTACTTTTCAGTTTTTCCTTTCTTCTTCCTCGAAGAGGACGGTTGGGTACGATGTGTCCCTTTTTCTTACATTCAAAGCAGACTAAATCTTTGTTTGATTCATCATCCTCAACAGACTTAGTCTGTTGTTTTTGAAAACTTTGTCTCTTTTGATTGAATCTTCTTCCTTTTCTGTTCAGCTTTCTGAATCTTCTTATCATGAGTTGCAAGTTCCTCATCATCCATATCGTCTTCAGAATCTGTAGCATCAGAATCATCATTAGATTTTAACGCAATGGATTTCTTACCTTTAGGGTCTTCGTCTTCATTGATTCGTTCCACTTCATAAGACTGAAGAGTCCCAACCAACTCATCAACATATAGTGGCATGATTCTTTCGGTCTCTCTGATTGAGGTCTTTATGTGATTCCAATCCTTGGAAAGTCCTCGCAATAGCTTGTTTAATTTCATGGGATCGGAAATTGGTTGACCTTGATTTTCAAGACCATTTACAATTTCAGTAAAGCGACTGAACATATCCGTTATAAATTCTCTTGGTTTCATTTTGAAGGCTTCATATTGACCGAGGAGAATGTTGATTCTGGTCTCTTTCACTCGATCGGTTCCTTCATAGGTAATATGTAATCTATCCCAGACTTTTTTAGCTGTAACACAAGAAGATATTTTGTTATATTCAGTAGGGGATAAAGCACAATATAAAGAATAAATTGCTTTTGCATCAAGAGCTTGTCTCTTGATTTTATCTTCCTGAGTCATTTCGCTAGACTCAACAGCATCTTTTCCTCTTTCTGAGACAGATGCAGCTTTAGGAATGATTCCTTTTTCTACAACGTCCCATTCCAGAGGATCCTTTGATCTTAGGAATGCTTTCATCTTGTTTTTCCATATGTTGTAATCATTTCCATCAAAGTAAGGTGGTCTGGTATTGCTTTGCCCTTCTACCAGTCCTGGAGCCAACATACTAGCCATGGATATTTAACTCTGAAGTAAAACACTTCAACAAAAGTGAGTACATAGGCTCTGATACCAATTGATATAGCTAGTATAAGCACCTAGATGGGGTGAATAGGGGCACAAACAAATTCTTGAGATACGGAAGCAACTCTAGGCAATCGATAGAAAAGAAAATACAATCAAAGTAAAGTAAAAGATAGGGAAGAGATAAATGAACACAAGATTTATAGTGGTTCGGCTTATTCCAAGCCTACGTCTACTCTTCCGCACTGACAGCCCACCGGTTGGATTTCACTATGAACAAAAGAGAAGTTACAGCACGGCTTTTTCCTGATTCTACAGTGTAGATGTTCTACCACAATTCCTCAAGGTTTCTCACGAGTATAGACTCTCTTTTGTTTACACGATTTTGCTCAACAAATAAATTCACTAGGAACAAGGAGCTTCAGACTTTGGAATTCTTCTATCGTGCACACTCTCGAACAACTGGAACGTTTTCCTTATATACTCCTTCATGCCATCATACCTGTTGGCACTTACCAAAGGAATTCCTCCAATCTACCCGTTGGACGGAATCAATTAGAAAGATCATTCGAGCTATTAAAGGAACATGTCAATAGCCCATCAATCTTGTTCGGCCATACAATCAGGATCTCGGTTTCCATAAGTAGAACCTTCCAAGTATACTTTGCAAATCATCGGATCCTTAATCTTCAAGTCAATAAAGGATTTCGTTATGTCATATCCAACCAATAGATCTTCTCCAGTCGATAAGGCCACATCCTTAATGAAACATCCAGTTCTGGATAGCATTTCTTCAACGGATTAGAAACTGTCAATGAGTATAGACTTTGAGTCTTGAGTCTGACTGTCCGGAGGTCTTCAGACTTTAAATAGCAGAGTCTGCAAGCCTTCAGACTAGACTAATGGAAACGTTTTGTCAACTTCAAAACAGTTCAAGAGGATTTCTCCAACAATTGGGTCCAGGGTGGGTAGGATCCAGACCTAGACCTTGTACTCGACCCTATTATAACCGGTTCCCTTTTTTGGATTATGTACCTAGACCATGTACCCGACCCACCCTATTTTTCCGGTTCAGGAACCGAGTTAACCCTCTTTATATTGGAACATGTTTTGCATAAAAACACATGCTACAAAGTAAAACTATATCCATTAGTGATTAGCACAGCACATACACTATCGATCACTATCCGAGCACCAATAGCAACATAGTAGTTTCAAATGTACACCAATAGCAGAATGGACAATTACCCTAATAAAACTACAGCAACACAACATATAAGAAAATAAAACTAAGAGAATTTCACACTTGCGTAAATAGGTCTGCAAGGCATGCTAACAGGTTATCTTCATCTCCAATGCTTTTGTTATTTGCATAGTAATCAAGCAATTGGTCTCGAAAGGGTACACAAAAATAGAGGGCCTAGCTAGGATTCAGCAAAACAACATAAGCAAAATCAAAGTGAACGGAAATTTAGAAAATCTAATGATCAAACTCCACAACAAAAGTCTGTCGTAATCTAACAAAAAAATCTACTTCCTTACGACAGATAACTTGCAGAATGCACATCAAATGACCAAACAGAACAACACACGGCTGTCTCCTGAAAAATTTCCAATAGGGTGATCATCCAACCATCAGAAGAGCCAAATGATCAGACGGATTATGTAATACCACCACAAGCATAGCTTTCAAAATCCATCCTAACCAGCAATCAACTCTACGACCACCCTTCACATCTTTGCAACATAAAGGACGTGCATGTTTTTGTTTCTTTTTTTTGTTTAAGAACAGATTTTTTGTTTTTTCTGTTCCCAGGAAAAAAAAAAGAACAGAAAATCGTTTGTTTGCGTTTTTGTTCCTGGAACAAAATTGGAACAAGAAAAAGAAACAAAAAAAACTTACTTCTCCATTCTAGAAACACTTCTTGATGGGCTAAAAAGAACAAAAATGAAAAGAACAAAAACGAAACACTTCTCGCTTCGTTCGTGCCCTTCTCCGTCCCTTCGTTCGTGCCCTTCTTCATTCACCATCGGCTAACTCTCCGACGCCTCTCACTCGGCTGACTCTCCGGCGACTCCCCACTCCGCTGACTCTCCGGCGCCTCCCCACTCGGCTAACTCTCCGACGCCAACAGCCGGTGCTCCTTCACCGGCTGCTCCTCCTTCGAGGTAAGTTTCGCTGGTCCTCCTTCTCCGTTTGACAAGGGCTTTGGCAAGAGCCAACCCTCGCAAATCTGGGCTACGGTTGCTCGGGGCTCGAGCGCGACAGCTTGCTCGAGCCCCCAGCGAGCGTTGCTCGCCCAGATCTGCGGTAGATCTGGGTGACGGCTGCTCGCTGGAGCTGCTCTGCCGAGCTCGAGCTGCTGTGGTCGCTCGAGCGGCAGAGCAACGTCTCTGCCAGCTCGAGCGAGCAAAATGAGCCCCAAGCGAGCGTTGGTCGCACAGATCTGCGGCAGATCTGGGCGACGGCTGCTCACTGGAGCTGCTCTGCTGAGCGAGAGCTGCCGTGGTTGCTCGGCAGAGCAGCGACGCTTGAGCAAGCGTCCCTGCGTTGGTCGCCCAGAGTTGATCTGCCGAGCTCGAGCTGCTCTACTCGCTCGGCAGAGTAGCGACGCTCGCTCGAGCAGCAGAGCAACGACGCTTGCTCGAGCTACTCTGCCAGCTCGCGCGAGCGTCGCTGCTCTGCTTGCTTGGCAAAGCAGCTCTACCAGCTCGCTCGAGCGGCAGAGCAATGACGCTCATTCGAGTTGCTCTACCACTTCGAGCAAGCGTGGCTGCTCTGTCGAGCGAGCAGAGCAGCGGAGCGACGCTCGAGCAAGCGTCGCTGCTCTGCTCGCTAGGCAGAGCAACGCAGCGACGCTCGAGCGAGCGTCCCTGCTCTGCTCACTCGGCAGAGCTGCTATGCTCGCTCGGCAAAGCAACGACACTTGCTGGAGCTGCTCTACTCACTTGAGCAAGCGTCGCTCCTTTGATTGCTTGAGTGAGCATCGCGAGCAGAGCAGTAACTTTTTGCTCGCTCGACCAACCCGGCTGTAAATTTCTTTTGTAATATGCTGAGTAACTTTGATCCAAAAGATCGCCCTACTGCTGAAGAGGTTGAGATCTTATTTGTCTTCATTTTATCCGATCATTTTAGTATGCTTGTTCTTTAGTTAGAGATACCCGATTGCCTATTATCTTCCCGTACTTTCCTTGGTGTTGTGTAGTCTGTACTAAAGAATATGACCTTTTTGTAGGCATTAGCAAATCCATATTTCAAAGGACTAGCCAACTTTACTGAATGCCAAATTGATGTCACTATTCCCTGCATTAACAAGACTTCTCTGGACCTTAATGCTGAAGTCTCATGATGTATTAGAAATTACTCTGGGTCTATTAAGAGGTAACTATGAATTTGTTCCATGGACAAGGGTCTCCAATATTCAGTAATTGATGTAATACATTCTTTTTGTTTGTTGTTACGAGTTCCTCCGCCATCTCCAAGGCTGATCTTTTTGGCAACAGTTCAGATTGTGCTCTGGACGTTTCTGCAAGTGACCTCATCAACAGGCTCTCTTTCCAGGTAATGTTCTACCATGCTGCAGCATTTGTCGTTTAATTGTGGTACTAGTTTTGGGCTAATTTTTTAGTAATATATACTGTAATCCTAATTGCAAGGTATAGATTTGCAACTTGGATATGGCTTTGTATGGCCTGGGCACTTTCTAGCTATTGAAGCAGTAGTCCCATCCTTGTGATGGGGGATCCAAGCCCCACACCTTGTGATTGAAATCATGTTCCCATGCCACCTCACTCCGATTTCTTTGGCTTCTCCAATTTAATTACTATTTCCTTTTGTGTCTTCATGAATTTCATCTCGAGTTTTCATCTCGCCACTAGTTTCGGTTTCTCTTTTTGGCTAAATCAGGTGGGTTTGTACTAAGTTTAGTTTTTCGCCTTCTGATTTTCACAAGCTCAGCAGGATATCTCTAAGAACATCGCGGGAGAGACTGGAAAGAAGCTAAGTTCCTTTGCGTCCTCCTTCATAAATGATCTCCAAGACAGAGTCCTCTAATTTGCAGGTCCTCTTGGTCCCGGAGAAGTGGAGTCCGACCCATCATCGCCCGATTATGTAATGGATGTGAAGGAGAGCTTTTAAGAAATTCTTTTCAGGAGACAAATAAAGAATTTACTTTGATCTAAGACAGTTTGAGAGTATTTTGTAGCACAGGTATTGCTTTAAAGAATGATATGTCGCCTTTTTGTCAGTTACACAACTGAGCTTTTTGTCGAGCCTCATACTATTGTGCATTGGCTTGATAATAAGTTTCTGATAAAGCATTGCCCATAGGTAGCGATTTGCTCAATTGCTTTGTGTGTAAAAGTGATGGTTTTTTGGTGGGCTTATGATTCGCGACCAAAATATTGTGCTTCTATCTAATTAGAGTTTGTCGTCAATCCGAACATTAGGCGAATGGCTTTGAATATGGTAGTGACTTTGGCCCCCGTCTCGTCAAAGCTAAATTATGAGGAGGAAGAGGAAAGGGCAAAATGTCTCTGTGGATGTAGAAACTAGAGCTCATGACATTTTTCTCTTTACAATTAACAAGGGCGATCTACGGACCAGGGCATTTCACATTAGAGCTGGAAAAGAAGTGTAGAAGGATTGGAGGTTTGTTAGACGAATGCTTAATCAGAGACACCGAGTTTACGTCCCATCATTAAATTGCTTTACTAGTGGAAGGGAGGAAGGCGATCACGATGCTCGTCGATAATGCCAATCAAGAGTCCTAAGTCAACCAAGAAGAGAAGATTACACGAGTTGGCATTTATCGTGTTTCCATCCTCTGTCAAGCAAAATGATCATTTTAGGGGAACACTAAATATGTTTTTCGCTTTTAAGGAAATGGTTGTTTACATATCACTATCGTTGCAAATGTCATTTGCAAGCCTTTAATGAGCATTTCATGAGAATGTGAATTCAATATCAAGTTTAAACTTTATTTTTTTTAAAAAAGCATTTTTTGAAAAATTTAAGACATAAATTTTGTACAGTTACCAAACGTGTTTTGTTCTTTTTATATTCTAGGAACAGAAATTGAGTGCAGTTACCAAACGTGTTTCTGTTCTTTTTTTATTTCGAGAATAGTTTTTTTTTACACTAACCAAACGCGTTCTTTTGTTCAAAAACTGTTTCCCAGAACAGAAACACTTTTTTTTTTTTTATTTCTGTTCCCTGGAACAATTTTTGAACAGAAACGTTACCAAACGCACCCAAAAAGAACCTCCCCACAAGCAATTGACTTTGCAAAAGGCGGCGGCGAAATCATTAGATTGAGGGAGAAGAATGTGGCATCCCGCACTTAAGGTGTGTTAAATGTCTTTAAAAAAGAACCTCCCCACAAGCAATTGACTTTGCAAACAAAGAAAGTCAAACAAGACCTAAATCAATAAAAACCAAACAAAACACATTTCATAATCGACACATTGATACATAACATACTCGAATTTCAGAGGAAACGAAAAGGATTATATGGGTCAAAAAGTTTTTCGGTGAACCCAATTCCGAATCATCATCATCATCATCTGATTATTTTATTGGCCATGAGTCCTATGGAATTATGATGCATTGCTACATGACATTGATACATGTATGATCATGAATTATGATGTATTGTTATATGGCACGATGTATGAATGTCCATGAATTATGATGCATTGCTATATGACATTGATGCATGTATGATCATGAATTATGATGTATTGTTATATGGCATCGATGTATGAATGATCATGAATTGTGATGCATGTATGTAAATCATATGCCATGAAATAACAAGATGAAAAGGATGATAAAAAGTGGAAAATGGTATGTGAGTAAGAGGTTGTGGCGGAGGATGATATCTGGTGGCGAGTGGCATAATTCCAGAGATTCCTGGGAGTTTCGGGATGCCGGAATGTGGGGGCGGCGGCCATCATTAGATTGAGGGAGAAGAAGGACGGAATGTGGGGGGGGGGGAGGGAAAACAACAACCTATGATATGACCTACAAGATGCATGGTTAATGATGATATGATGTGATACATGGTGATGCATGGCTAATGATGATATGATATGCATGGTGATGCATGGTTAATGATGATATGATATGCATGGTGATGCATGGTTAATGATGATATGATATGCATGGTGATGCATGGTTAATGAGATATGATGTGATATGTTGTCGAAGTTCTCGAGGTTGAAGTAGCACTCGCCCTCGAGGAACTGGTCGCCGAGGGCCTTCTCGAGCTTGGACCCTACTGCACCCATGACCCTCATACCGCGAATCGAGAGCAAGTGGAGGTGGGAAAGATGATGAGGAAACCGGCAATGGATGAAATAGAGTGACGGGGAGCTAGCAATGGCGCAAGTGGAGGTGGGAGAGATGATGAGGAAACCGGCAATGGATGAAATAGAGTGACGGGGAGCTAGCAATGGCGCGACTGGCAATGGCGCAACGAGGAGCTGGCAATGGCGCAACGAGGAAGCAAATGAACGCAGATGAGGAAGTAGCGCGACGGGGAGCTGGATCTGGCGATGGCGCGATGAAGGAAAACACTGTGAACTGTGAAGTTTGCGGGTGTGAAAGGTAAAGAAAAGAAGCAGTTGGGGGGAGCTCGTCAAAGGAAAACGCAGAGAACAAATTAGGGTTTTGGTACTTTTGGACTTTTGGGCCGCCTTAAAAACCGGTTCTCGAATCGATCCGATCGATCCGATTCTCGGGTGGGTAATCTCTCGGAACCAATTCTTGGACCGGTTCAAATAGGGTATGAATTTTGGGAACCAGTTCCCGACCCTATTTTCCAGGTGGGTCGAACCGGGAACCGGGTAAACCCGGTCTGGTTTCACACCCTTAGGTTCATAGAAGTTTCAAAATTTACCAATAATTTTGTAAATTATATTTCATTCTTTCTCGAGCTGGTCCATAGCTTAAAAAGCTCCAGTTCCAATGCATTACACTCCAATAATCCAACATCATTATTAAATTTTTATTTTCAAAATCTTTTGAAATATGTGGGGGATTGTTGGATATTTCCATAATATTTTAAAATATTTACAATTATAGCTTTGATAAAAGTTATGATTACATTGAAGACCATCATTATTTTTAATGTTCACATAACGGTTTCTTAACGATCATATAACGGCTTTTCAATCACTTTGTAATGTTTAATTTATTTCCCAAATAAATCCTCCAGTATTTTACAACGGCTCTATTTTGTCTGTATATAAAAACAAAATCTCATAAGACAATTTTGACATATACACAAAATGAAAGAGAGAATATTCCCTTTCTTTAAAAAATCTTTCAATTCCTTTCTTTTTCCTTGTTGGGTTATGTACAACGTTGTTTTTGTTCCTTCCAATATTTAGTGCAGAATATAGAAGAAGGTCTATTGTATCTTGGGAGGATTGTCATCAGAAGCCTATCACACTAAGTTTCGCACTCCGATGGGATGAATTATCCTTAAAAATAGTGCCTACGCTTGCACGCCTCAGATAAATTTATTTATTCTCATTAACTTTTTCAACAAGTCATACTTAACTTAGATGCATCACTAATCGTTTTAACCGCAAGTGAATTTATTAATTCACTAATGAATCTATGACTCGATAAGTACATCAATTTGGTGATTCAATTCTTTATGCATTTACCTATTGAACAATATATTTTTTACTATGCATAAAGTGTATTGATAGTTAATTATAATACTATTTTGAATAAAACAACGGCAAATTATATTGTCTTATGCATAGGATCATCAAATGTACTGAAGGCTTTATAAGAAATTGGGCTTAAGGCCCGTCCGCCCAAGTTGGGCCCAGAAAGCCCGGCCCACGGGAATAGGGCCCGTGGAAAGAAGGGGGTATAAAAGGGAGGAGAGAGAGAGAGAGAAAAATGTACCGTTTGATTAAAGAAAAAACGTACGCTGTTTTACGCTTCCTCTCTCCCTCTCTCTGTCGTTTTCCTCCAAAGGCAAACAGTGAAGCGCTCGAAGGATTTTTGCCCCCTCGGATCGAACAGAGTCTGATTTCTCTTCCTCCATTGGCGTCGGTGTTTAATTTGTGGCTAAAAGGTACGCTCGAATCTGTGGTGTGCTTTAGGATCGGTGATACGTGTTAGAATTCCCGGGCTTGTCTTCCGCTTGAGTTTAGGGGTTCGATTTAGTGTCGAATCCGGTTTTTCGGGGATCAGTCATTCCCAACATTGGTATCAGAGCCCTAGTTCACGTTTTCCCGATCAATTTGATGTTTTTTCATTGATTTTTCGCAAAACAATTTTCGGCCGTACGGATCGGGACAAAAATCTCGACACCCGAGCGTTCTTCGGCTATTTTACTGAGTTTTCGCAAGTCGAAACCATTTTCTGAAAAGATGGGGAGAAAGGGGACGTCGAGACGAGTCTGGCGATATGTCGTGCGCCGCCGGGCGACGCCGCACGCGCCCGGAAGCGTTGCCTCGCCCAGCGCGTGCGGCACACGCGCCGGTCGGCGAACCGGCGCGTGCGCATCGCCGGCCGGCGAGCCGCCACGCGCCGGTCCGCGGACCGACGCGTGTTGAGGTCAGCATGACGTCACCAAACGGTCAATAACCGCTAGGGTGACGTCAGCACGGCGACGTTTCGCCGGACGGTCACCGGCCAGCGACCCGACCAGCGAGCCGACACGCGGCGGCACGTACCGGGCGACGTGCGCATGACGTCGCCCGCGCGACGCGAGCGGCACGTGCCGTCGGGCGAGCCGGGCCCACCGGTCCGATCGGTCCGACCGGCCGACGACCGACGACCGTTGACCGTTGACCACCGATGACCGTTGACCGTTGACCGACGACCGTTGACCGTTGACCAAAAAAAAGAAAAGGGAAAAGAATATGTTTCTTTTTCAATTAAGTCTATGTGGATTATAATGTGATCCCTTATTTGTTCTGCATTTGTTGCAGGAACAATGCCTCCTCTTAGATTGCGAACACCTATTCGCACAATTACCGATGAACAATAAGATAGGCTGTCTAAGTTGATAGCTGAGCTGACTGATCATCGATGGGAGAAAGGTGACTTAATTGATCATGTCCTTGAAGTCAACGGGAAAATTCAACAGGCCATATGGAATGGTCGTCCAATGTCACAAGATCGAGATGGTGCGATTTTTCATAAACACTCTTCCACCTGAATGGCAAGATGTGTTGAATCGCATATGGGATGTCAACGGAGCTGCTTCCTATAAGAAAATTGTGATGGATTTTGTAAATGAATATTACTGTATTGTTTCAAGGGAAAAGATCAAGAAATTGAACAAAAGAGGATCTTTCCCAGTTCGTGTGCTGACTTGGTGTTAGTAGTATTGGCTGATGTATGTTAAGTGTGATTTGTGGACATATTATGTAATGATTACTATCTAATTGTGTTAATTGAAAGCATTATTGTTTTATTGGATATCTATAATATGTTGCTTTCATACATCGTTGGTTGTTCTTTGTGGGTAATTAGTTGTGGGTAGTTTTAGAAGTTTTTGTAGCTTCATAGAATTGATTTTGCATATGACAATCATATTAATGATAGTTTTAAGTTAGGATTTTGGAGGATGATTGGAAACGTAGTGACCTTTTGATTTTGAAGCCTTACTTGAAATTATTCATTAATATGATAGGTCTATGTAAAAAGGGATGCATAAATGATAGGCATTAATAATTCGTGCATATTTGTCTGATTTGTTCAGATCAATGGCTTCAGCCACAAAGAACATAGTTGCCGAGCTGAACAAAGGTGAAAAGCTCAATGGAGACAACTATGAGATTTGGCAAATGAAAATCCAGTATGTCTTTGGAAGAGCAAGAAGCACTTGAGGCTCTTATCCCGACCATGGTAGAACCCGAAGAGGGAACCACCGCACAAAGACAAAAGAGACAAAGAAGCTTTTTCTGCGTGGAAAAGAATGAACTCTCTAGCTCGCATCACGTTGTTGAGCAGCATGGAAAATGACGTCATGCGAGAGTTTCGGCATTTTGACAATACCAAGGAAATGTGGGAGGCATTGGCAGCTAGATTTGGTCATACTTCGGTGACTAGACTGAGGCAGCTCACTATCATATTTGACTCTTACAAGAAGCCTCATGGTCAGACCATGAAGCAACATCTTAGAAAGATGTCAAACATGATAACTGAGCTGAAAGATGCTGGCCATGTCCTCACAGATGAGCAGCAAGTGCAGGCAGTAATTCGTTCCTTGCCTCAGAGTTGGGAGCATATGAAGGTGCACCTGACCCATAATGAGAATATCAAAACTTTTGAGGATGCTGTGCGCCATCTTGAGCTGGAAGAGGACCGCCTCTTGGCGGCTAAGCCGGATGCTGAACTCTATCATGCTAGTTCTAGCTCACATGGAGCTTCGAACTCCAAGCGCAAGCGCCCTAACTGGTTTGATAAAGGGAAAGGCAGGGAAGAAGCAGGTCCTTCAGGAAAGAAACCCAAGTTTAACCAACCTGAAAGAGGAAAGCGTCCTCGCATGAAGAAGCTCGCAAGGGTGAAATGCTACAACTGTGACAAGAAGGGTCACTATGCTTGCGACGTCGTGAGCCAAAGAAGGTAAGCACCCTTGTACTTTTCAGAACTTTGCTTTTGTGTCGAGTTCGTGTTCTTAATCGAGTCTAATCCTTTGTGGACTGTGGATTCGGGAGCGACGGACCATGTAGCGAAGGATAGAGGATCCTTCGTGGAATTCCGACGAGTGCCAACTCGGAACTAAGTGGAACTATGTGGGAAACAACTCCAGAGCTGAAGTGAAAGGAATTGGCACATGCCAACTGAATATGCGTGGTGGACGCACTTTGTTCCTTCATGATGTATTGTATGCTCTGGAGATTCGTTGGAATTTAGTGTCTGTATTAGTGTTGGTTAAATTAGGTTTTAATATGAACTTTTATAGTAGATGTGTTAATTTGTTTTTGGATACAAATTACTATGGTTGTGGTTATTTTATGGATGGTTTCATTGTATTAGATATTGATTATGTTAATGCAAATGTTTGTTATCCCTTCTCACGTCTCCTAATACATATGATAATTATGTGAATGTGTGGCATGCTAGACTTGGTCACATTGGCCAACAACGTATGAATAGACTAGCCAAAGAGGGCTTGTTGGGCAACATTGAAAAAGTCGATTTGCCCATATGTAAGCATTGCCTAGAAGGGAAAACGACAAGGAAACCATTTGGAAAAGGTAAAAGAGCTGAATTTCCTCTGCATTTAATCCATTCTGATGTCTATGGTCCAATGAATGTGAGAGGAAGGCATGGGGTTGTTTATTTCATCACTTTTATAGATGATTATACTCGATTCGGATATGTCTATTTGATTTCTCATAAATCTGAAGCAATAAGTTGTTTCAAAAGGTTTATGAACCTGGAAGAGAATCAATTAGACAAGAAAATAAAAACATTGAGATCCGATGGAGGTCGAGAATATTTATCTGATGAG
The DNA here is from genome assembly GCA_016097595.1 of Eucalyptus pumila. Taxonomy (NCBI): domain Eukaryota; kingdom Viridiplantae; phylum Streptophyta; class Magnoliopsida; order Myrtales; family Myrtaceae; genus Eucalyptus; species Eucalyptus pumila. The sequence continues at coordinate 24,231,489 of CM027850.1, read as the reverse complement.
TTCAGAAAATTGTGTGATGAAAAAGGAATAGAAAGACAGTTGTCTATTCCATATACTCCTCAACAAAATGGTGTTGCGGAAAGAAGAAAAGAACCCTACGGAAATGGTTAGGTCCATGATGGCGCATGCTAACTTACCAATTACTTTTTGAAGTGATGCATTGTTAACTACTGCCTATATACTTAACCGGGTGCCTTCCAAATCAGTTACTTCCACTCCATATGAGTTATGGACAGGTAGAAAACCGGACTTGAGTTTTCTTAAGCCATGGGGTTGTGCTGCCTATACACATGAGTCCTCTCACAAGTTTGGGAAATTGGGTCCCAGAGGAAAGAAAAGTATTTTCATAAGATACTGAGAACACTCGAAAGGGTATGTGTTCATTGGTGAGCAGGAAAGTGGGAGTATAACTGAATTTGAATTACGAGATGTCACATTCTTAGAGGATGAGTTTCCTAAGAAGGGCGAAATAGGGGAAGATCACTCCCTATTTGAGACATTGGATCAAGATAATGATATTAGTGGAGTTCATCCAAGTGGGAGCATAATAGGGAATGGTGTGCAAAGTGTACAATCTCCTATATGGCGAACAAGTCGCCAAAGTATTCCCCGTCGACGTTTTGACATTGAAGGGGAAACTTTTATGGTTGCTCCACAAGATGAGGATGAGCCAAGAAATATTAATGAGGCTCTGAATTGCCCTAGTAAGGAAAAATGGATTCATGCAATGGAAGAGGAAATGGAGTCAATGAAATCAAACCAAGTCTGGGAACTGGTTGATCTTCCAAAGGGACGAAGAGCTATTGGGAACAAGTGGGTTCTCAAAATAAAGCGAAAGGCTGATGGCTCGATTGAAAGGCATAAGGCTCGCCTTGTGGTGAAGGGGTACAATCAACAGGAAGGAATTGATTATGAAGATACGTTTTCTCCTGTAGTGAGATTTACCTCGATTCGCATTATTCTGGCAATAGTGGCTAGTCTGGATCTTGAATTACATCAAATGGATGTAAAGACTGCTTTCCTCAATGGAGAATTAAAGGAAGAAATATATATGGAACAACCTGCTGGTTTCATAGTGAAAGGCCAAAAAGAAAAAGTATGTCGACTTTTGAGGTCGATATATGGTCTTAAGCAGTCATCAAGACAATGGTATATACGTTTTCATAATGCCATAATGGCATATGATTTTAAAATGATTGATGAGGATCATTGTGTATATATAAAAAAATCCAAGGATCAATTTGTGATCATATCATTATATGTTGATGATATACTAATTGCCGAAAGCAATATGGAGTTGGTTAATACTGTCAAGAGATGGTTGTCTTCTAACTTTGAGATGAAGGATATGGGTGAGGCTGCATACATTCTTGGAGTTAAGATTTCAAGAGATCGTTCGAAGAGATCATTGTCTCTTTCGCAAGAAACCTATATAAATAAGGTTCTTGAACGATTTCGTATGCAAGACCGTAAACCCATAGACACTCCTATTGCAAAAGGTGAAGGATTGAGCCATAGATCGTGTCCGGGACTCCACAAGAGAAGGAACAAATGAAACATGTTCCTTATGCTAGTGCTGTTGGGAGCTTGATGTATGCTATGATGTGTATAAGACCCGACATATGTTTTGCAGTTGGAATGGTGAGTAGCTACCAATCCAATCCAGGTCCAAGACATTGGAAAGCCGTCAAGAGAATACCGAGGTATCGAAGGAACCGCTGATTACAAGTTGAATTACCAAGGAAAGGATCTGCGACTTGAAGGCTATTCGAGATGCTGATTGGGGAGGAGATTTAGATGAAAGAAAATCTACCTCTGGATTTGCTTTCTTACTGAACAATGGCGCCATATTATGGAGCAGTAAGAAGCAAACTTGCATAGCCTTGTCCACGATGGAAGCTGAGTTCGTGGCATTATCGGCAGCGGTACAAGAAGGAGTTTGGCTTAAGAGATTTTTGGATCATTTCGGTGTTAATGAGAAAGCTGCGAATCTATTGTTGGTTAACTGTGATAGCCAAGCAGCTATAGCATACACCAAAGATCCAAAATATCATGGTAAGACCAAACATATAGATACCAAGTATAACTTTGTGAAAGATATGATTGCACGAAAGGATGTGAACTTACAGTATATATCTACGCATAGAATGGTAGCAGATCCTATGACAAAGCCAATACCTAGAGATGTGTTTTGTGGTCATGTAAATCTCTAGGATTGTGTAGAGTCTAATGTACTGGATATTGTAATTTCCCTGAGTTATTCACATCAATGAACTTGTGTTGTTTCATTATTAATGCCTATGAATCTTTGTATGATCTTTATGCATCTTAATGCTCAGTGCATTATTTTAAGTTGAGGAAGTATGTCGGACAGATAAAAGATTAGCCCACTCACACGGGTAACCGCCTCTATTTACTGTGTGATAAATAGAGATGAGACTGTTTTTAAGCTTATTATTTAGGTGATAATCGAGAGCTCAAGCTTAAAATACGTATGTCGCCTTAATCGAGTGTTAAGATGAGGACATAATACTTACTATGTCCGAAAGTAAAATACCCCACATATTTTACTTTATCTGTCTAAGATGCCAGATGTGAGTTCTGATGAATTTTGTAAAAAGAATAGATAGGTGAACTCAAGTTAGACATTGGGTATGTCTGAACTATCATCTGTACAGTATTGAAGGTGTAGACATACGCTCCATGGGAAAGGAGTTAATACCGTAATACGTATTTCATACTACGTATGCATGAGACGACCAATAAGAGTGGCAAAAAGTTTGATCTGAACTTTTATGACGTGTGAGACTCTTGAGGAAAAGAGTTCCTCAATTTTTTAAGTCCCCTCATGACTCTTACTTATTCTCTAAGATTTATATTTAGTGTTTGCTATCTTAGGGTGTTGCCAATGGTCATGAGATGATTTGATCTAATGGGGCATTTCTAGAAAAGCAAGCTGGATTGAAATTGAGAGTTTGAAGGAAAGAGGAAGATCGATTTTGGAGAATCACATTGTGGTTTTGTATTCACTGGTCGACCAATTATGAGTGTCTTTGTGATAATTATAATTGTGAATATAATATATATATATATATATATATATATATATATATATATATATATATATACATATCATGTTTAAAAGAGATCAAGAGAGATATAACATGTGATCGATCGATCTAGGGTACTGCATACTAAATCTACTCAAAGTGTGATGCCCAATTATGAGCTGCTACATATTCCTAACAGATGTATAGCAACGAGCTCTCAAAGTATGCTGGTCGCACGGATTATTCACCGGTATGAAAGTTGAAGAGAGGTAAAGAGAATCCTGTTCAGCCCACCATGTGCGAGTGGGAGATGAAGGCTTTATAAGAAATTGGGCTTAAGGCCCGCCCGCCCAAGTTGGGCCCAAAAAGCCCGGCCCACGGGAATAGGGCCCGTGGAAAGAAGGGGGTATAAAAGGGAGGAGAGAGAGAGAGAGAGAAAAGGTACCGTTTGATTAAAGAAAAAAACGTACGCTGTTTTACGCTTCCTCTCTCCCTCTCTCTGTCGTTTTCCTCCAAAGGCAAACAGTAAAGCGCTCGAAGGATTTTTGCCCCCTCGGATCGAACAGAGTCTGATTTTGCTTCCTCCATTGGCGTCAGTGTTTAATCTGTGGCTAAAAGGTACGCTCGAATCTGTGGTGTGCTTTAGGATCGGTGATATGTGTTAGAATTCCCGGGCTTGTCTTCCGCTTGAGTTTAGGGGTTCGATTTAGTGTCGAATCCGATTTTTCGGGGATCAGTCATTCCCAATATGTACTTAAATGAAGATTTTGTTTTCCTGGATCATAACTTCTTGCTCGAATATTTATATCTTATATAATTATGAATGAAATTTATAACTATCTTCGACATAAAATACTAGTTTTAGGCATTTTACTGAATCTTAGGATTCCAGTTGATTTTAAGTTGACGATTCACAATTAATAAATTTAATATTTCGATTTAAGATACATTGTTCAATTTATTAATTGTGCCACTAAACCAAAGACCAAATGGACTTTTGTGACAGAGGGTGGGCACGATGCGAGGCGTAAGAGCATACATAAGTTAAAATGCAATGCACTAGGAGATTTGTGATAAGGAAGAAGATGCGTACATTTCATGTCAGTACAGTATAAACTCTTGGAGACTAAAATCAAGGAAAGAGCATCACACCACATACAGAAAAGATCCATTGCTATTGCATCTTTACATTAGATACATGGAAAGTGAAATCCATCCACCATTAACTTGTGCCCATCTTCTCTTCCTCCATTATTTTCCTTTCATTTTTGTAGGACCAGAAAACCTCGTATATTCATTCTAGCCTTCTTCTAACTACCGGCGAGATCTATCTCGAGTAATTTCAAAAATGCCAGCCGGATGGTGTTCCGTGTCTCCACTTTCAGGTTGATGCTTTTGGCGGCATTATGACATTGTCTTTTTATCTATAAGGTTGATCATGGGGTTTAAAGGTAATGGACGCTTGCTCAGCTTGTTTTGAGCAACGGACAGTTTTAACACCCGCAGGTGGCCAGCAAAGGTGGTGAGCAGTTTTTTTGGCATGACGCACCCCGGGACCCTATCTTGGTCATTTTTAAAGAAAATAATGACTGCTGCCTCTTTGGCAATCCATGTTTTCCCTTTGTTGTAACTCTGTTTTTGGGCCTCGGTGTAGCTTCCTCTTGTTGCATGTGTAGGGAATCTTGTTTGTTTCACTGTCAGTAGTAATGATAAGGACTAGTTTAGCAAATCATAGCCGCATTTGATATCAGAGCGCACACGAGAGAGAGAGAGAGATACCATGGTTGAGAGCCTATTCTGGTGAATCATTGATCCGACTTTTTACAGGAATTATAGGTGCAAGTGAGAGATGTGTCGAGACTTGTTCTCCAAATGGGTGCGACAACATGAAATGCATGATTCTTGGCTTCATTGTAATCACCAGGGCTTACATTGGACAGAGAAACAGGACATAAAGAAGTCAAAGGAAACAATTTGTTCATAAGGGGAGGTGTGACTGCAAGGGGAGAGTAGAATTTGACTTAGGCTACGGTGTGAAGCACCAAACGTTGAAGGGCATATAAATATGCAAAATACCGGTCATTGTCATTATTGCTATGGATACACTTGCATATTTTGCCTTTAGTCAGTTCCCATATTTGGAGATCGAATAATTGGTAGGGTTTGTTGGATTGATTTACCATACGAACTTGACCATGTATATCCTTGGTATAGGACTTTACCTATTGAAGATAATTAAAATCTAGGCCTTTAAATTTTTTTAATCATTTTGAGAAATGAGATCACATATAGTAATTTCAAAATGTATCTGATAAGTACTTAAAACACATAAACCTGATATATATATATATATATATATATATATATATATATATATATATATATGAGTGAAAGTAATAGGCCGACTTAAGGTAGGGTCAATTCTCTTTCTATTCGTTGTGTTCTAATGGGTCGAAATATCAGACATACATCTCTTTTCTTTTCTCAATCATAGTAGAACTATCATATCTTAGTGCACGTGAATAAATCAAAATAAACAAGCTCGACCACTGCTATTTATTCCAAATTAAATTAAATACAGATAATTCCCATTATTGTTGCGGAGGCACTAGCATTTTTTTGCCTCTAATCAATTCACACTTGTAAATAGAATTAAAGGTAATTTTCCTTGGGATTGATTTACTCTACAAACTTGACCACGTACACCCTTGATTTAGTATTTAACTATTCAAAAAAAGAGAAATATAGGCGATTAGATTTTATAATCATTTTGATAAATGAGATAATGAGCGTCAATTTCACATGTTGAACATGATTATCAGATATTTCCGAAAAGTACTTAAAGCACATTAACCTAGCACTTTCTCTATGCTGATAAAAGTAATGATCGGCCTATAGTAGTGTTACATCTCTTGCTTTTTCGTGCTTTTTAAATGAAATTTACTCACTTTTCTAAGGAAAAAAATTTATAGAACAAGAATGGTTATATCAGTCTTTCATCTCCTTCTTTCTTCTATGATAGTAGAATGATCATATCTTATTGCACATACATGAATCAAAATAAATTACTTTGACCATGCTATTGTACATGCCAAACCAAATTAAAATGCTGGTCATTCTTAATATTGTTGTGGATAGACTTGCATATTTTGCTTTGAAACAGTTCTCATACTTAGAGACAGAATTAATGGCAGGCTTTTGTTGGGATTGATTTACTCTACAAACTTGACCACTTATACCTTGATAAATGAGATCTGGACAGCATTTTCACATTGTTGAACGTTGTTATCATATGTATAGGATAAGTACTTAAAGCACCTAACAATTTACTATATGCGAAGCAGAGTTTTAGACTGCCTTAGGGTACGATTATACCTCTTGCTTTTTGTTATGTTCTGATGAACTTTAGTCACCTATCCAAGTAAAAAAAAAGAATAATCCTAGTTCAACGACCTCTATTGTTTTTTTTTTTTTTTAAACTATTGTGGTTACCCGTTGGGGTATTACTCCATTGCAAATACATTATTTCCATTTGTCTACCTGATACTTTTCCATGCTTAGCTGGGTAAAAATACCTGAAAGCGCATCCGCTATGTGTTTTAATGAGCTAAGTTGAATAAAAAGCAATTCAAATTTGGGCAGCCACACTCCTTTTCCAGGGACAATGCATCAACACCCTCGTACACTGGAAAAATGGCATTAAGATAATAAAAAAAATGAAATAATTCTGGAAACTTTTATAGGAAAAATATAGAGAATATGAAAATGAGAACCATTGAAAATTTGTTGGAAAATATGAAAATGTAATCAAATATTGGCAACCACTACCTAACCTTAAGGATAATTCTATTTCTCGGAATATGAAACTTGGTATGATAGGCTTTATCGACTATCCTCTCAAGATATGATATGCATTTTTCTTTGCCCTCCGTAGAATAAAAGAAGGAACATGAACAACACAATTGCATGGATAACCCAACTAGGAAAGAAATGGAAAAAAAGGAAAAAAGTTCTCTTTTTATCTAGCATGTCCTGAAAGATTGTGGTTTGACGTTTTATTTTATAGGTAAACGAAAAAGAGAGAAACCATTATAAATCAATTGGTAATTATTAAGTTCTGATAGTTCGAAAGTGTTCAAATAAGTTGCAAAGTCGTTACAAACCGTTACGCTGTTGTTACACAACAATTCCAAATCGATGACTTTCATGGCAGTCATAACTTTTAAAAAAATCGTTACTTTCAAATGATTCAAAATTGTTGACATATCAAACGGCATTGTTGCTTCAAGTTTAAAGGCTTAAAGCTCACTTGTGCTCAATTGATGTGTTAGAAGGGGAAAGTAGAAGGGGAAAGAGAGCGTGAAGACAAAATAAAAAGTTTAGATGGCTGAATTACTTTCAGCAATATACATTAAGGGATCGCCATCTCGGGACGCGCATGGCTGAATTCTCTCAAATTTGATCAAATAATACAGTATTACATCCATATTCTATAGGTGTGGGGCAACTGATCCTTGTACACCTTTCTTTAAGGATGCTTTACTTTACCTTGAGACCCTCAACAAACTTTACTCTAACAAGCACTGTAAACCGGCAATTGACGCAGTTCTGACTCTTGCAGACTTTCTGGATATAGATTATTGTTCAGTGGTTGCTTTCTAGATAATTAAGTACATCGATTGTTTAATAGGCTCCAACTTCTCGCCTACTGCTCTTGATACGTTTTGATTGATTGTCCAAAAACCACAGAATACATGGTGCTTGAATATATCTCCAGAAGAAGTGGTCGCTTCTGTAACTTCCATGGAACTTGACTCTTCTACTTGTCAATACAGGTTGACTTTGCCATGGAGACTTAGCCCAAACTGGTCAGTAAGCAGGGTTAAGACAAGAAGTTTTTTCAATCCGGTCGGAGAAAGAGTGAAGGTATCCTTTCATCCCCACATTTTCCTTCAGGTAAACAAATAAATAAAATCAGACCCGTCGTTCATATCCGTCTTAGAGAGAGCGAGAGAGAGAGAGATGCTTGCTAATGATGAAGGCCTATTCCGGTGGATCACTGATCCAATTTTTGGCAGGCATTCGGGGCGCATGAAAAAAATGTGTCCAGACTCGTTTTGCAAAATGGTCGGGACGACATGAAATGCTTGATTCCTAAAAGGAGGGAGGAGAGTTAATTAGTGTGGCTGCAAGGAAATAGTAGAATTTGACTTGGGATAGGGTGTGAAGCAGTGAAAGTTGAAAGTTTAAGGATAATGCCTATGTCGTGAGCTGTGTCGAGACAGGTTTAAGATAATTCCTAAAAGCTTGATCGGCAGCTCGCTTGTGAAATAGGAGTTGCAACTAGTTTTGGCTTGGCTAGGAAGCAAGTGGGGCATAAAAGATTGCAAAATTAGAGACTTTATAAAATTGGGGATTTGATTCTCACACTATTAGAGGTATCTCTAATTTGATTTTGGATTGCTTATCTAAATGATTAAATGGCATTAACCTAATTAAAATTCCATGCAATTTTTTTATGTTTATTAGGGTCTAACATGTGACCTAACCAACCAAAAAGAAGTAAGTGAAGTAAAGGAATGGAAAAAACACATCAAATGGGGGTAATAAGAGGGCAAGTAAGAAATAAGGTGCCAAATGGATCCAGATACGATGTTGGGTAGGCCTCCTTAAGATAGCAACCCATGAGCTTAGTGCAAATTGAATTCAATTTTTCTAAAGAGACTAATCTAACTAAAACTAAACTATAGAAAATCATGTGTATACTATGTAGATGAAACTAAACCAATTTTAATGCTAAAACCAGACAACCTAATTATGTCCTACTTTTCTAACCATTTACCATTTTTTTTTAATTTTCGAATTCATTTATATATTTTTACATTATTTAATTTTTTAAAGAAAATTATTTCTGTATTCCGGAAAATAAGGGACTCGGGCTGTGGGCTCTTGGGTTCCCAAGATAGTGGGCAACAGAAACGAGGCAAACCCCATCGTCAAGCCCTCTTTTAGTCAAAAAGACCTTCAAAGCCCATCTTTAAATACAGCTAACCTAGGCCCCATTTCTCATTGCAGCCACGTCAAGCCCATTCCACTATAATCAAGCCAAGTCCCACGCTGCGTCTATTATGGCCGTCGCCGTTAACCCTCACCGCCGTCAGCCGCTAAACGTTGCACAAATACGAACCGAGTAGCACCAGTACGCACAGGATGCGAACGAGCCAAGCAGCAGTACCAATAACTTGATAGTTCCCGTAAAAGTTATTATGGGATCACTTTTTGAATTACCTCATCTGTTAATTAAACTCAGGTACCAACCACTAGGGTTTGTCCCAATTGCCACCCTTCTAACATGGAAGGGGGAGGTGGGGGGTTCGAATCCTTATCTTCTTGGGGGATTGGGGTTGTGACGATTTAGTTTCAAGTGAAAGTTTCGACTCCCACACTCTCCAAGAGATAGGACAAAAGTCTAAGAGTGAGAGTTAGAATAGAACTATAGTAAAATCGACCAAAAAAAAAAGCTCAGGGACCTTAGTCAATTACTATTAATTATAGTTATCAAAATGGTACTGCTATAGACTAATCTCGTATGATTTGATTAATTTCGACTCATGGCCTTAGTGATATGAGATTGTAAGATGAATCGCTAATCTTCTTAATCTCAAGCAACTTTATTGATTCACTGAAGAATCTACATCTTGTCACATGTATATGGATTCAATTTTTTTATACATTTACCTAATTTTATATTTACTATTTATATTGTATTTTCATAGTTATAGTTTAATTAGAAGTAAATTTTATACTTTTAAAGCTATAATGGTAAATGAAAAATGACGTACAAAACATTATAATTTATATTTGTACTTAATCTTTATTTTTGGGAAAACAACAGGAAATTAAGTCATCTTGTTCATGACTATCACCATATCTACTTGAATTTAAGATTAGTTTACCAGATCTTTAATTTTACTCAAATCTTAAATCTATAAAATTTATAACTGTCGTCAACATAAAATACAAGTCTTAAGTAGTTTGTCAAACCATACCTTTCAATTTGATTTTCTATTCACTATTCATAAATTTAAGATTCCGATTCATAATTTCTTTTCTCAATTTAACGATTATGCTATTAATCAAAGTCCAAATGGACTTTCCCAATAGAGCATAGGCATGTGCACATTTCAGCGTGTCCTACCATCTCAACAACTTAGGCATCCATGCACGAGACTCGTCGTGCTATATGCTCTGTGAGCAAGAGCATACATTGGAATGATAGGCAATATGAGATATGTGATACGGAAAAAAATGTATACAATACATTTGCTTATGAAAAGTTCGTCACACCAAAAAAAAAAAAAAAAGATTGGCCGTCATACAATCTTTTGTTCTCTTTTTCTATTTTACCTACGTGTATGCCTATTGTGGTGTGTAAACGACCTCACAGAACGTGGTAGGAGCTCCAAACTAGACACAGGGTGTCACGCACCGATCCTCGGGCACGCACACATCCTTCTCACTTGGTCGATTTTATAATGCGATATCCCAGGACAATGTATCGCCGACCCTTTCATTTTCAAGCACATGCGGAAGCAGTTAAAATCCCCAGACAATAAAATGATGGGACAGAAAAGCAAGGCCATATTTTTCATATTGAAACTTATAACCAAACTTTTATACAAAACACAAACCGGAACACTTCACAACTTTTTATTCTAAACTCTATTCACATCAAAATGGAGATATCAAAGAAGATAGCATCTTAGTCCACCGGGGCCGTACTCAAGGCCCCTCTCAGGATTATCTTCTTCTCCCAAAAATCATTCTCCGACTTCTCCTCCTCAGCTCCTTAGCGGGGTCCTGAAATGATTTCCCCAAACTGGGATGAGACTACGTCTTAGCGAGTTCTACCCCACTAAGCCCGATTAGTAAACCATTATACTAAAGGCTGCCTAAACACGCACAGCGATAGAGGACTTACCTTAGCCTCAGATCCCACCTGCAAGTCAGTACAATTCATAATAGGCACCCATTTACTTCAAACAAATCGAATCAGTCGATTACATGTCACACAAATCACTCTCCACGGAGGAGTATCTAAAAGCGAGGCCACGTGCATTCTCTAGGACGACATTCCAAGTCTCTGAGTCCACGTGCCTCGAACCTTGGGCCCACGTGCATTCTCTCAGCGACCTCTTCGCCAAAGTGATACATCAAGTCACCGAGCCCACGTGCCTTTTAGATGCCAGGCCCACGTGCATTCTCTTAGGTGCTATCTCACCAAAGTGATGCATCAATTCACCGAGCCCACGTGCCCTTTTTACGATGCTCGGGCCCACGTGCATTCTCTTAGATGCTATCTCACCAAAGTGATGCATCAATTCACCGAGCCCACGTGTCCTTTTAGATGCCAAACTCTGTCACCGAGCCACGTGCATTCTCCCGGAGGACATACCGAGTCTCCGAGCCACGTGCATGCTCTCAGGCGACCTTTTCGCCAAGGTGACATATTCAACCACTGAATTCACGTGCATTCTCCAGGTGATATTCCAATTCACCGAGCTCACGCATTTCCTTTCAGGTGGCTACGAATCTACTTTCAATACCGACAACCAACCCAATGATTTCTCAATCAAATAATTAAATCAACTCAACAAAGCATTATAAATGCTGAATTACATACTTGGTCATTTACCAATCAACAATTCAATCTCAATCAATTTAGGGTAAATCCCTAAAATATCACAATTTATTCAATTCCATACAACGTGGAGCTCAAATAAATAAACGGACTGTGCCCCAATGATCAGCACAAAATTTTGGTCGTCGGCCATCAAAATCTTAATTTCCGAAAAATAATTAATTTATTTATTTATTTCGAAAATTAAATAATTAATATTAAAAATTCAATTTAGCTCAAAATAAAGCCCGATTAAATAAACGGACTTCACCACGGTCATCGGCATAATTTTCCGGTCCCGACTCATCTCAGTTGAATTTTCAGAAAATAAATAATTATTTAATTTAATTCCGAAAATTAATATTTAAATACTAAAAATTTCACTTAGGCCCGAAAAGCCTAATTGGAGCCCACTAAGGGTCGGGAAAAATCCCGAGGCACTTCCAATAATTAGTAGACCACGTCTACTTGCTAATTGCGCAATCAATTTATCTAAATCGCATCACAATTGACTAATAATTGCTAATTTATTCTAATCTAACAACCTAAACATAATTAATTAAAACTAAACCAACCTTAAGCATAATTAGCCAACTAATCATGGATTAGTGAGATTACTCACCAAATCGCGCGCAAATCGGATCAATCCGACGGGGGCGACGTGAGGAACGATTCTTCCCAAAGTGACTCACGGATCCGGGGCCCGGAAACGGCCCAAAAGCGGGCTCAAAGGGGCTGGAAACCCACTCGTGGGTTTCTGCCCTTGGCTGGCCGGAGCAGATCCGGCGGCCAAAACAGCGAGGGGAGGCTGGCGGAGAGCAAGGGGGACGCCGGGGAGGTCCGGCGGAGCTGGGCGGTGGCCGGAGCTGGCCGGACGAGGCGGAACGGCGGCTGGGTCGCGCGGGGGGAGGCGTTGCAGCGGGCGACGGGCGCGGGGCGTGCTCGAACGGCGGGACGGCGGCGAGCGGCGGGCGTGCGAGCGGCGGTGCGGCGGCGGGACGGGCGGCGACGGCGAGCTGCAGCTTCTGGTCTTCCTCCAGCTTCTGGTTCGCACGAAGGAGAAGAAGAAAAAGGGAGGGTTCGGTCGTGTGCGGGAGGAAGAAGAGAGAGGAGAGAGAGGAGAGGATAGGCATTGACCGGTCAAAGAGGGAAAAGAAAGAGAGAGAGAGGGCAGGCGGTGGGGGATTCGCACGAGGGGGGGGAGAGAGAGAGAGGAGAGAGAAGAGAGAGAAAGAAAAGAAAGAAAAAGAAAGAAAAGAAAAGAGAGGGGGAGAGAGAAAAAGTAAAATAAAAATAATAGCATTATTCTTATTTTCTTATTTTTTTCTCTTTCCCATTTTATTTCCTTTCGGGCTTCAATTTTTTCTTTCGATAATTTCTTTCTTGAAATTTCGGACCCGTCAATAAATTGACGAGCGATGAGACAGGATCCTAAAACTAATAATTATGACGCGCTTAAAATTCGATTCCCGAAATCGAGTTCAATTTCGTTGTTAAAAATCGATCAGATGTGATTTTAGCCAAATCCAACTAATTAGGTAGCTTTTAGGGATTTTACAGCTGATACATCCCTTAACGGCTTTACCCAATAGGTTAGTTAACTCCTGAGTGATCACCGCTTAGAGAAAAATGGCCATAGGCACGTTAACGAAATGCCCATTTCACTTTATGGAAACGGAATCGAATTTCAGGATGTCACACAGGGAGAGTCCACTCCGGTTCGGCTCAGTTCCAAACCTCCCACCGTGATTTCCGCTGGACAAGCAACTTCTCGTCGGGCAATTCTCCCTTCCATAGAAGTCAGAATGAGCAGCTGGATGTCTTCATCCCCAGAACTTCATCACACCATAAGAATTAATTACTGCCAGAAAAGTGCAAGAATTAATAACCATGTGAGGATGAACTATTGCGGCCAAGCCAAATCTTGACATACTGCTCTTTCACCCTCTTACCATCACATTGCTTCCACCAAGGTCGAAGCACTTCTCTGGTAAATAGCTGACCCGACTGTCCGCCTGCAAGTTTGGATTGTGCAGGATCACTGGACGCAAATCAACAGTGGTTTGCGGGGAAGCGAAACACGATCCATGATTCTTCCTTTCATTTGGCATCATAAATGTTTTGCATTGAAGGCACAACTTCTCCGCATAGATAGAGACTATCAAGATAGAATACCAACTGCTGAAAGGCTGCATAAATACCCAAATATATGGTCATGTTCATAATTGCTGTGGATAGATTTGCACAACCTACTTTATATAGCAAATATATTCCCATGTCCAGAGGTATTATCAACAGCAGGTTTTTTATTCCAGGATTGCTTCCTCAATAAGCGAGACCCTACGCATCCCTTAGGTTGTTCCTCAACTACACGAGGGAATTGAAACATTGACGTTCAGATTGTTAATGTTTTTGATTGATGGAATGGTGGATGGCAATTTTACGACATCTAACTTGGCTATTACATGCATCCGATAAAGGCTCAAAGATATACAACTGCAAATATTAGATCATTTTGTATCAAACTTGTGTATTTCCGTAAGTTTTAAAATATTGAAAACTAAATTTTGTAATGATTTTTTAACTTATCAATTTGTAACGGCTTGTTTTTGTCATTAATATAAAACGGTTTTGTAAAGTTTTATAACAGTCATATAACAACGGCTATTTAACAGCCATGTGACGACTTTATTACAACTTTGTAATGTTTTATTTATTTTTTCATAAATCCTTCATTATTTTACAACGGATTTGTAACGGTTTCTTAATGACTTTCTCTCTCTTGTTTGAATATAAAGTAAACTTCAAATCACAATCTTTTAAGATACACAGAATTCTCATATCATTCCTTTTCTTTTAGCTAAGCGTTACTCCTATTCATTCTAATATTCAGTGCGGTTTGTTGTATATTGAGAGGATCCTAGATCCTTACGCACTGAGTTTCTTACTCCAACAGACAGAATTATTCTTAAGGACAGTGATTACACGTCTAGAATCACGTTTAGGATGATTAATCCTATTTTATCATCTTTTCCAACAGTTTTCCAACATTTTTCATTTTTCATATTATATAGTATTTTTCCAACAAAACTTATGATTCCTTCCCTTTGTATAAACAGGCAAAGGAAAACACGTGAGGAATAAATGTGTTATTTTAGGAAATTCGCCTAGTAATGCAAATTCTCACGTCGTAAAAGTAGTTATAGCACGGATCTGCAAATGACTAGGTATGTTTTACGTATCGTTGATACTACAAATCTTTTTTTTTTATATATAAAAAATAGCTTTATTTGCAAAGGAATATCAAGTACAAAAAATGGTTGTCTTTTTTACAAGGCATAATACCATAATTGTTTCTCTCGTTTTCTATTTTGTATTTGAACACTTCTTTAGCCCATTTACCGTTTGTTTAGCATATGATGCATTTGAACTGGAGCTACTTCAACAAAATCCTCTTGTGAACTGCATCGACCTTTTGCCCAAAATGCACATTTATATAAGTTTGTGAAACCATATTATGGATCATATGTCAAACAAAATAAGCATAACTCACTTGTCTTCCCATAAATATCAAACGAGTGTGTTAGTCTAAGAGATGGAGAGACCTCTAGGATTGAGCTTGATATTTTAAATTCCCTTGAATTAAGTTATAATTGTACTTTTTTGGTAAAGAAAGCATTATATTAAGAGAAAATGTCTGATTATCTTGCATATACATCGGTTGGAGACATGCCTCCAATACAACCTGTAAGCAAACTATTAGGAAAAACACCATAAAAGTTGTAAATTTATCACATTTGTATCAGTTCGATCATAAACCTTTTGATTTTACTAATTTAGTCCGAAATATTTTAATGATTAATCAATTTTGGCAAAAAATTGCTAACTTAGATGGTAGTGGTATCGTGTGAGACGACCGGTGCTGGCGTAATTTTCTAAATTTTTTAATATTTTTTTCTTTTCCTTTTATCTACAAAGTCTGGCAACCTCACCGGCCACTACTTCACACTTCCACTGGACATGCTTCAAAGCAACATAGTCTTGATCTCGCTTCCATCCTATTGCACCTGAGAGCATCAGCGCATCCTTCAGCTTCCCCAAACAATTCTTCCATTTTCACTTCTTGGAACTCCTTGATGCTCCTCCTGCAAACTTCAAGAACAGGATTTAACAAGTGACAACAGCCAGCAGACGACATATTTGGTCGGTTCTCCGCATCTTTTTGCACGCACGACACTCCAATGCGGATACAATTCGACGCTTGAACTTCGTCACACGTATATGGATCCAATGATTTAATTTTTCATACACTTACCTAAATGTATATTTAGTATTTATATTGTATTTTCATAGTTACAAATTAATTAGAAGTAAATTTTATACTTTAACGCTATAATGGTAAATGAAAAATGACATTCAAGACATTAAAATTATATTGCAACGTTATTTTTATTTTTAAGAAAACAATAGGAAATTATATCAACTTATTCATAACGATCACCACATTTACATAAATTTAAGATCATCATTCTTCCTCAAATATTAAGCATCATTTGATTTTATCTATAAAATTTATAACAGTCGTCCACACAAAATACTAGTCTTCAAGTATTTTGCCAAATCTTACAATTCAATTCAATTTTCTGTTCACCATTCATAAATTTCAGATTTCTATTCAGATTTTTTTTTCTCAATTTAACAATTATGCTATTAAACAATTACAGATGGATTTTCCCGATAGAGCATGCCCACATTTGAGGCCTCCGATTGTTAAGGCAAACTCTTGGCATGTCCTGCCATCTTGACAGCTTAGGCAGCCATGCATGAGACTCATCACAGTATATGCTTTCTGAGGGAGAGTATACATAACTTGAAATGAAACGCAATATGAGATTGGTGATAAGGAAGATGTATACAATTCATGTAATCACAGAAAATCCATCACCCCAATGAAAAAGATCAATCCTTATACAATATTTATATTATATGAAATTTTATGAAGACGCCTGTCAACTATTCTAAAAATTTAAAATGTTCAATGAATGAGTGATATAATATATAAATATTCTATCACGTTAGACACATGAAAAATCGAATCTATCAACCATTAACTTGTCCCCATGTTCTCTTCCTCCATATTCCTCTTTTCATTTTTTGCGATAACCTTGGGAGAAATCTGTTTCCCGTGCGTAGGCCAATAGTGGTGTCTAAACCACGCACTGCGATTTCACAAGGACAAGCAACTTCCAGTGGGGCAATTCTCACTTCAATGGAAGCGAGGATGAGCATGGTACCAAAGCAAGCCCCTACCCACTTCAATTGCCTTTGCCAACATAGAATGGCGGATATTTTGGTCCCCGGAACTTAAACCCAAAGTAAGAGTTCATTACTGCAATAAAAGTGCGAGATAACCTAAATTAGCCGTTTTCCTAGTGAGTAAGAATTATACACAGCTAGCTAGTTGGACCAACAAACAAATTGTTAAGCTTAGATAGTTTAGTGGATCAATCAGTAACCATGTGAGGATGTACTATTGTGGCCAATCCAGATCTAGACATAGTGCTCTTTCACCCTCCCACCGTCCCGATGCACTTCTCTATTAAATTGCAGATCTGACGTTTGCCTGCAAGTTTGGACGACGTAGGACCTGATCGTTAAATGAAACTCGAAAGCGATTGGTGCAAAAGCAAGATATAAGCTACGATTCTTCCTTTCATGGGCATCGCCAAGGTTTTACATTGACGGAGCAACTTCTCTACATAGATAGAGACTATCATGTGGCTAGGGCATGGAACACGAATTGATGAAAGACTGTACAAATAAGCAAATATATAGTTACGTTCCTGTGGATAGACTTGCCAAACCTACTATAGATAGTGCATACATTCCCATGCTAGGAAGTATTATCAAAGGCAGGTTTTATTTCTAGGATTCCTTTCCTCTAGATGCCAGACCATATGCATCCCCTAGGTTGTTAGTTAACTATGTGAGAAACTTGAAACATGCATATTTAGATTGTTAACGATTTTGATCGATGGAACAGGGGAAGGGAATTTCACATTTTCAAACGTGGCCATAGATGTATCCGAGATAAGGTGAAAGTACCATAAACAACCGAAAATGTTAGATCGTCATATATCAAACTTATGAATCTTTCCTTTTTGAGATGTTATGAATGTTTAATCTACTGTTTTTGGTCAAGAAACAATTCCTTTTGTGAAGAGTGATCGCTAAGGCCTTGTTTGGTAACCATCCCAATAGCAACTGATTTTGATTTTTTGTTTCTAGGAACAGTTTCATTACCAAACATGCCCTAATATAGAATCTGTCTAAGTTTACCTCGTCAAGAATATGCAGATGTCAACACACATGAGATGCATGATTCTTGGCTTCGGTGT
This sequence comes from Eucalyptus pumila, assembly GCA_016097595.1. Classification (NCBI taxonomy): domain Eukaryota; kingdom Viridiplantae; phylum Streptophyta; class Magnoliopsida; order Myrtales; family Myrtaceae; genus Eucalyptus; species Eucalyptus pumila. The sequence continues at coordinate 24,213,361 of CM027850.1, read as the reverse complement.
CAACATCCGAGCTTACATGGTCCAAAAAGATGGGCATAACAAAATTAGTGTGACTATGAGGAGAGACCAAAATTTGACTTAGGATAAGGTGTGAAGCACCAAAAGTTGAAGGGTGCAAAAATAAAACATACCGGTCATTCTCCATATTGCTGTGGATACACTTGCATATTTGTCTTTAAATAGCTCTCATACTTAGAGATCGAATCAATGGAAGGTTTTTTGGGCATCGATTTACTCTAAAAACTTGACCGTATTGATCCTTTGTTTAGTACTTACCTATCAAGAAAATTAAAATCTGGGCCGTTTGATTTTTTAATTGTTAATAAATGAGACTGAAGATCGTAATTTCACAATGTTGGACATGGTTATTAGATGTATTATATAAGTACTTAGAGTTCATAAATCTGACGGTTTACTATGTACATATGAAAGTCAGACCAGCTCACGGCAGGGTTTCATCTTTTGCTTTTCGCCATGCTTTAATGAAAGAAAAATTAGTTATAGATCAATGACTGTTATATCAGACATACATTCTTTCATTTTACTTTATCATAGTTGAATTGTATCATCTTTTTGCACTTGAGTAAAAAAAAAAAACTAGTTTGACCATGTTTTTATCCATATCAAACCAAATTATATACGGGTCATTCCCATTATTCTTGTAGATACACTTGCATAATTTGCCTCTAATCAAACTAAATTGAGTATGTTTATGGAACCTTCATGACTATATTACTTTGTTGCACAATTTTGAGTGATTGTCCAATTATCGAGAATAATGACCGCAATTCCAATTTTGAGTTTTGTTGGTTGATAGTTCACATAAGAGTTATTATGGGACCACTTTGCAAATAACCTCATATGTTAATTAAACTCAAGAACCTCAATCAATTACTATTAATCATAGCTATCAAAATCATACTATTATAAACTTGACTCGTATGATTTGATTAATTTTGACTCAAGGCCTTAATGATACGACACTATAAGATGAATCACTGATCTTCTTAATCTCATGCGAGTTTATCGATTCACCAAAGAATTTACACCTTGACATGTGTCTATGGATTCAACAATTCAATTTTTCATATATTTACCTAATTGTATGTTTATTATTTATATTGTATTTTCATAGATACAGTTTAATTACAAGTAAATTTTATACTTGAACACTATAATGGTAGTTGAAAAATGACATGTAAAATATTATCATTTATATTTGAACATAATCTTTATTTTTAAGAAAACAACGGGAAATTATCTTATATTGTTCATAATGATCACCACATGTACTTGAATTTAAGATTAGTTTACTAGATCTTTATTAGGCTCTAATTTTAAATATCATTTAATATTATCTATAATTTTTTTTTTTGTAACCCAGGAACCTGCATACCGTACTAACACGGACAGCCTAAAAGGCCCGGGATAACAGGGGATAAACCCTGAGGGCAACACGTGCTAGCCACCACACACGTGCCACCGGGTAAGTCACCCTACGACGCCTGGGAATCGAACTCCTCCCCTTGTGTTAGGGGGAGAAGCTCGCCGCCAGCAGCGCCACCTAGGTGGATGGTAATATTATCTATAAAATTTATAATTGTCAATAACACAAAATATTATTCTTAAGTATTTTGTCAAATCTTACAATTCAATTCAATTTTCTATTCATTATTAATAAATTAAGATCCCCATTCACAATTTTGTTTCTCGATTTAACAATTATGTTATTAACCAAAGTCCAAATGGACTGTCCCAATAGAGCATGGGCACGTGCACATTCGAGGCCTTTGCTTGTCAAGGCAAACTCTTAGCGTGTCCTACCATCTCAACAACTAAGGCAACCGTGCACGAGAATCATCATGCTTGTGAGCAAGAGCATATATTGAAATTAATATGAGATATGTGATAAGGAAAAAGATGTATACAATTCATGTGCTAATGGAAAGCTTGTCACATCATACAAAAAAGATCAGTTGTTATACAATCTTTACATTAGATACATGACATGTCGAATCCATTGACCATTAACTTGCTCCCATGTTTTCTTCTCCCGTGATTCTCTCTCTCACTCTTTTTTTTTTTTTTTTGGTTAAGGGGGGGATAACCTTGAGCAATTCCTGTTTCCTACGCGTATGCCGCTTGCAGCGTGTATTCAACTCACGGAACATTCAAGAAGCTCCAAACTTGCCACTGGGTGAGTCCACTCCGGTTTGGCTAAGTTCCAAACCTCCCACAGCGATTTCCTCTGGACAAGCAACTTCCCGTGGGGCGATTCTCCCTTCAATAGATGCAAGGATGAGCTGGTGGATATCCTAGTCCCCGGAACTACATCCCTCCGTAAGAGTTTTTACTGCAATAAAAGTGTGAGAATTAATAAACATGTGGCTAAGAATTATCCCGCTGTAAGTGTTCGTAAGTGGATCAATTAATAACCATGTGAGGATAAACTATTGCTGCCAAGCCAGATCTTGACATAATGCTCTTTCACCTTCTTCGCATGCGGATGTACCCACCAAATTGAAGCACTTCTCTGGTAAATCGCTGATCCGACTGTCTGCCTGTAGTTTGGATCATGCAGGGCATGATAAATGGATGCAAGTCAAAAGTGGTTTGCAAGGAAGCGAAACATGATCCATGATTCTTCCTTTCATCTGGCATCTTAGAGGTTTTGCATTGAAGGGGCAACTTCTCCGCATAGATAGAGACTATTAAGTGGCTAGGGCATGGAACACCAATTGATGAAAGGCTGTATAAATACGCAAATATATGGTCATGTTCATAATTAATTTGGATAGACTTGTACAACCTACTGTAAATAGCAGATACATTTCCATGCTTAGGGGTACTATCAATGGCAGGTTTTTTATTCTAGGATTGCTTACCTCTATAAGCGAGACCATATGCATCCCCTAGGTTGTCACTCAACTATATAAGAGAATTAAAACATGGACATTCAGATCGTTAATGTTTTTGATCGATGGAATGGTGGACGGCAATATCACGATATCTAACTTGGCTATTACATGCACCCGATAGAAGCTCAAAGATGTACGTTCGAACATATTAGATCATTGCGTATCTAACTTGTATATTCCTATAAGTTTTGAAATATTGAAAACTACTAATTTTGGAATGAGTTTTCACTTACATCAATTTGTAACGGTTTTTATCTGCAATTAATATAAAATATTTATGTAACGTTTGATAACGGTCAAATAACAGCAATTCAATGGCACGATTTACAAATATTGATGTGGAGAAATGATAGCTTTATTTTTTCTTAAACCCTCGGGTATTTTATATAACTGTTTTTCAATGGCTCTCTCTCTCTTTTCTTTGATTAATAAATTAAACTTCAAACCACAATCTTTTAAGATACAATGAATTCTCATATCTTTCCTTTTCTTTTTTTATTTTTTCCAAAAAAAAATTGTATTCATGGCTTAAAAGGATACATGAGAAATACATAGACTTTCATAGTAAAGCAAACCAATGCAAAGCAAAAGCTAGAATACTATAAAACAAATTCAAATCCAGAAAACAAGGAGGATCATGTAGGATTAAGCACACACTCGTTCCAAAAGAATGGATCTGTCAAGCAAAATATTTGACGGCAAATCACTGGATGTCGTATCATTGTCAATGATGAGCACACATAGGAAATTCATTTTCCAATAACTATGGTGTTGCCAGTTGAAGGTGCATGCCTAGGTTCGACTTCCTCTAGACCATTGTTGTCATGCCTCGATCCTCCGAGCGCGTGCCAATCCCTCAACGGTCAAGTAAATAGTGACGTCCCAGGACGCATCGCCGATCCATTCATTTTAATGTGCATGCGGAAGCGAATAATAAATCCCCAAACAACAAGATGTGATAGAAAAGTAGGGTCATAAATTTTTCAAACCACAACACTATTATATACACATAGCAAACTATGTCATATGCAATACTAGCTGATATATACAAGGTATGCAAAAAGGGGGATTTAGAGTACTACAGATCCTCTAATCATTTGAGTCTTCAACTGAATAGTCCTTGGATTCAAAATATTCGGGTCTACCACTGAACCACCGAGAGGATTTGTCGTGCCTTTTCCAAAAGTAACCTCCAGCACATAAATAAGTATTTTGGATTCCGGTATGGGACTCTCTCTTTGTTCATTCCGCTCACGATGGTACCATGATCTGTATTGATGTGGTACATTATGGAGAAGACCCGCATCGACCCAAACCATGGACCTCACGAGTTCATTGACCCATCTCTTTGGATTCCCATGAAGCGGAATATAAGACATCTACTCAGTGACCTTCTTCAGTTGACCAAAATGCTCGGAAGGAGCTGCCATCTAGGGACCTGAAAATGTTATCCCACAACGGGGTGAGACGACGTCTCAGCAACTCACCCCCTAAACTCCAACTAGAAAGGAAATACACCCTAAGAGCTGAAAGGGTTAGTATGTACACCTAGAGGGGCGTGAATAGGTGTAAATAAATTTTTTCGCAATACTTAGTAAGAGTAAATTGCCTTTAGAAGATAGTAGACTAAAGACATAATTAGCTTTAAACAAATATATAAAGCTATGAATAAAAATAAGGAGTTAATGAAAGAGAATTGAAGCACAAGGTTTATAGTGGTTGGGGTTAAATCAAGCCTACATTCACTCTCCCACGCTGACAGCCCATTGGCTAATTCCACTATGAATCAAAAGAGATTTTACAACTTGTGATCTTTGACATTCTCAGTGAAGAGTCTCTACTAGTCTCTTACAAAGTCTCACTAAGAGTTTTTCTCTTTTGTATACAACTTTTGAGCTCGATGAATGAAAGAGCAAGGAATAGAAAGCTTCAGACTTTGAAATTTTTTCCTTTACGCACTTCATCAAATAACTGGAGAGTCCGCCTTAAATACTCCTTCATGGCTTCATGACTGTTGGCACTTTCCAAATGAATTCTTCCAATTTACCCGTTAGACAGAATCAATTAAGGTGATCTCGAGTTGTTAGATGATCTGTGATGAAGGCCCGTCAATCTCATTTCCCCATACAATAAGGATCTTTAGTTTCCATAAATAGAACCTTCCAAGTTTGTTTGCCTTTCAAAAGATCTTCATATCGGAGTAGATTCCAATAAGAATAATCAATCATATAGATGCTAAATCCAGTCATAAGGTCTTCCAAAAAAAACATACGTATCGAATCCTTGAAGATAATCCCACATTTGGATAAGTCTTCATTCTTTGGTTTGGAAACTGTCAATGAAGGAAAACTTTGAATATTGAGTCTAGCGGTCTTCAGATTTTGAGGGTAGAGTCTGGAGTTCTTCAGACTATAACACTTGAGTCTGGAAGTCTTTAGACTAGACTTTTGGAAACATGTTGTCAACTTCAAAACAGTAAATGAGTTTTCTCTAACAATCTCCCCATTTTTTATAGTGACAAAATTTTCCGCATATTTGAAAACTTTTAACTTGCAAAATAACACTTAAGTAATACATGATATCTTATAAAAATAAGTTGATTAGGACTTGGATATCATCGATTTTGCAACCACATAAAATAAGTTAATCCTGCAAGATAAGATAACTATCTAGCCACAATCAGTATGACAAGCTTAGTAACTGCATGCGTCAAAAGGATTCAAAATCAAATAGCAGTCAAAAGTCCAAGAGAATACGGATACACAATGTAACGCCGCGAGAATGGTTGAAGCCCTCCTGATCACTATATCGCAAAGCATTCCACAGTGGAAGCGAAAAGGCAGATTATCGGGAAGTTGAAAAGGTCCCACTTATTTGCAATCACGAACAAGAGAATACGGATACACAATGAATCAGGGCGCGGAAAACAATTTCTTTGTTGATTAGCGTGTGAGACTGTATATCCAATCAGGGCCTTTATTTTTTCGACGGGCCCAAAAATTTAAGGGATGGATTGGACCCACCCGGCTTGACCACGGCATAAGCACTTCGGACTAATGAAGAACATGCGAATCTGAAGTATTTTTATGTTGAAATAAGCAAACCAATGCGAATCATGTTTTACCGACTATAACAAGAATTTTATGAAAAATAAGTTACATGATTTAAACATGGCACTAACAATTCCAGAGTATCATGCTTCCCATATCTCATTGAAGAAATGAATTTTTCTGCCATTGTATTTTGATGAAATTTCAAAAAGAAAATTATAAGAAATTTGAGATATTAACAATCGCATCTAACGGATTATACAAATATATTATTGGTAACCAATTGTAAAATAGAGGCGAACAATTTAACAGTTTTACATCACTGATGAGGTAAAGATGGAGGTTTTCAGCTATTATTTCCAAATTTATTACATAGATGTCATTTTTTAAGACTACAAAATAATGTAAAATGAGTAAATATGACAGTCAAAGAAATGGAGAAGATGTATTTAGCATGTCATTGGAAGTTACATGTATTGCGAAAAACAAAATGAGAGCATCAAATATATATATCATTTGAAGCGGCGGCAAGCCGCCAAATGAGAAACTATACTTTAGGAATTAAGATGTCTCGACAAAACATCCCAATACAAAAATGAGGCTAAGGTACTCCTGACATGTCTTGCTCCGGGTCACCTTCACCTGCGATAACAAGTCACCTTCCTGCTAAGAGATAAACGGGACCAAGCAACTCGGGGGGTCGATGAATGAGGTGAATTCGCAGTATAGATTTGCAGATTTGCAGAGGCAAGGAAAGTCCGAAAAACAGACTCGTTAACCATAGTTATTGGGCTTGTATGATTGTCAATTCGTATTGTATGATCGAGTCCTTTATGATATGTAACTACTGAGTGAATTGCTAGTCTTTTGAATAGTAATGAAATTTATCGGTTCTCTAAGAAATCTATGACTGAATATATATCTATCGATCCATCAATTCCACCTTTATACTTTAACTATGGAATGATGTATTTTGTATATTGTATTCCGATTAGTTACAGATAAATTAGAAGTGAATTTTATATTTTATAATGAAATGCCATACAAAAAATTATAAATAATATTTGAAGTAATATTAATCCTACGATTCAATTCAATGTTTAATTCACAATTTAAGCTTCATAAATTTTAATATTTCCTTTCACGAATATGTTATTTCGATTTAACAATTATGCTGTTAACTAAAGTCGAAATGGACTTCCCTAGTGGAGTTTGGGCCTGCCCACAATTATGAAGTTTCAAACTTCACCAATAATTTCGTAAATTATATTTCATTCTTTCTAGAGCTGGTTCATAGCCTAACAAGCACCAGTTCCGATGCATTGTACTCCAATAACCCAACATCTTTATTAATTTTTTATTGGCATATGTTCAGCAGAAGTCCTAAAACTTGTCAAGGAAGTACAATTGAGTTCTAAAACTTACAAAAAGTGCAATCAAGTCCTAAAACTTGTCAAGTTGGTTCAATTGAGTCCTAAAGTTAACACTATTAAGAAAGTTAACAGAAATTGCTGACATGGTACTAACGTCAATTTTTAAATGATTTTTTTATTGTTTATATGGCTTTTTAAAATTATTTTTTATTCAAAATCTTTAAAATTTAAATTAAAAACTAAAAAGGAAAAGCTAAATTTATTTAAAAAATAAAACTATTTAAAAAAAAGGCTAGAGCTTCCATCGTCGGAGGGCCCGGCGATGGTTGCCGGCCTTGCGCAGGTGGTCGGCCCTCGCTAACCCCAAGTGAGGGCCGGCCATCCTCGCCAGGTCGGGCGAGGACACCCAAATCTGGGCACGCCAGCCCCAAGTGAGGGCCGGCCACCCTCGCCAAGTTGGGCGAGGACGTCCAAATCTGGGCATGCTGGCCCTTGCGGGGGGTCGGCTACCATCGCCCACCTTGGGTGAGGCCTCGCCAACCCTCGCTTGGGGTCAGCGATGCTCCCCCATATTTGGGCGAGCAGGTATCGTTTGATGAGGCCATGTCAGATAGGTTTAAGGGGGAGGAGCAGCCGTAGCTCGATGAGCTGGTCAACGAGGAGGACGAGGAGGAGCTCGAGGCCGTCGCTCGCTCCACGAACTCTACCGATGAGGAAGACGCCACCCCTGCCGCCACCGCCGACGCCATCGAGAATGGCGAGGCCAAGGAGGAGGAGGATCATAAGGTTCGGTTGCTTGGCACCTAGATTTGAGCAAGCATCACCAACCCAAAGTGAGGGCCGACAAGGCCTCGCCTCAGGCGAGCGATGGTCACTGGCCTCCCGTGAGGGCCGGCGTGCCCAGATCTGGGCATCCTCACTCGACCTGGTGGGGGTGGCCGGGGGTGGCTGGCGAGGCCTCGCCTGAGCGAGGGCTAGCCAACCCGCCCAGGGCTGGCAACCATCATCGGCCCTCCGGTGATGGAAGCTCCAACCTTTTTTTTTATTTGAACATTTTTTTAAAAATAAATTTAGCTTTTCCTTTTTAGTTTTTAATCTAATTTTTAAAGATTTTGAATAAAAAATAATTTTATAAAGCCATATAAAAAATTAAAAAAATCATTTAAAATGTGATGTCAGCGCCATGTCAGCAATTTCCGTTAACTTTCTTGACGGTGTTAATTTTAGGACTCAATTGAACCAACTTGACAAGTTTTAGGACTTGATTGCACTTTTTGTAAGTTTTAGAACTCAATTGCACTTCCTTGATAAGTTTTAGGACTTCTGCTGAACATATCCCTTTTTTATTTTCAAAATCTTTTGAAATATGTGGGGGTTTGTTGGATATTTCCATAATATTTTGAAATATTTACAATAATAGCCTTGATAAAAGTTATGATCACATTGAAGACCATCATTATTTTTAATGGCCACATAACGGTTTCTTAATGGTCATATAATGGCTTTTCAATCACTTTGTAACGTTTAATTTATTTCCGAAATAAATCCTCCAATATTTTACAACGGCTCTATTTTGATTGTATATAAAAATAAAATCTTATAAGACAATCTTGACATATACACTCAATGAAAGAGAGAATATGCTATTTCTTTAAAAAAATCTTTCATTTCCTTTCTTTTTCCTTGTTGGGTTATGCACAACGTTGTTTCTGTTCATTCCAATATTTAGTACGAAATATAGAAGAATGTCTATTGTATCATGGGAGGATAGCCATCAGAAGCCTATCACACCGAGTTTTGCACTCTGATGGGCAGAATTATTCTTAAGGATAGTGCCTGCGCTTGCATGCCTCAGACAAATTTATTTATTCTCATTAGCTATTTCAAGAAGTCATACTTAACTTAGATGCATCACTAATCATTTTAACTGCAAGTGAATTTATTAATTCACTAATGAATCTACGACTCGATAAGTACAATAATTTGGCAATTCAATTCTTTATGCATTTACCTATTGAAAAATATATTTTTACTATGCATAAAGTATATTGATAGTTCACGATCAATTATAATCCTAATTTGAATAAAACAACGGGAAATTATATTGTCTTATGCATAGGATCATCAAATGTACTTAGAATGAAGATTTTGTTTTCCTGGATCATAAATTCTTACTCAAATATTTATATCTTATATAATTATTAATGAAATTTATAACTATCTTCGACATAAATACTAGTTTTAGGCATTTTACTGAATCTTAGGATTCCATTTGATTTTAAGTTGACGATTCACAATTAATAAATTTAATATTTCGATTTAAGATACGTTTTTCAATTTATTAATTGTGCTATCAAACCAAAGACCAAATGGACTTTTGTGACAAAAGGTGGGCACGATGCGAGGCGTAAGAGCATACATAAGTTAAACGAGGCGTAAGAGCATACATAAGTTAAAGTGCAACGCACTGGGAGATTTGTGATAAGGAAGAAGATGCGTACATTTCATGTCAGTACAGTAGAAACTCTTGGAGACTAAAACCAAGGAAAGCTCATCACACCACATACAGAAAAGATCCATTGCTATTGCATCTTTACATTACATACATGAAATCCATCCACCATTAACTTGTGCCCATCTTCTCTTCCTCCATTATTTTCCTTTCGTTTTTGTAGGACCAGAAAACCTCGTATATTCATTGTAGCATTCTTCTAACTACTGGCAGATCTACCTGAGTAATTTCAAAAAATGCCAGCCGGATGGTGTTCCGTATCTCCACTTTCAGGTTGATGCTTTAGGCAGCATTATGACATCGTCTTTTTTAATTATAAGGTTGATCATGGAGTTTAAAGGTAATGGACGCTTGCTCAGCTTGTTCTGAGCAACGGATAGTTTTAACACTAGCAGGTGGCCAACAAAGGTGGTGAGCGGTTTTTTTTTGCATGACGCACCCCGAGACCCTATCTTGGTCATTTTTAAAGAAAATATTGACACTGCTGCCTCTTCTGGCAATCCATCTTTTCCCTTTGTTGTAACTCTCTGTTGCCCGAGCCTCATTGTAGCTTCCTCTTGTTGCATGTGTAGGGAAACTTGTTTGTTTCACTGTCAATAGTAATGATAAGGTCTAGTTTAGCAAATCATAGCCGCATTTGATATCAGAGCGCACACGAGAGAGAGAGAGAGAGAGAGAGAGAGAGAGAGATACCATGGTTGAGAGCCTATTCTGGTGAATCATTGATTCGACTTTTTACAGGAATTATAGGTGCATGTGAGAGATGTGTCGAGACTCGTTCTCCAAAATGGGTGCGACAACATGAAATGCATGATTCTTGGCTTCATTGTAATCACCAGGGCTTACATTGAACAGAGAAACAGGACATAAAGAGGTTAAAGGAAACAATTTGTTCATAAGGGGAGGTGTGACTGCGAGGGCAGAGTAGAATTTGACTTAGGCCAGGGTGTGAAGCACCAAACGTTGAAGGGCATATAAATATGCAAAATACCGGTTATTGTCATTATTGCTATGGATACACTTGCATATTTTGCCTTTAGTCAGTTCCCATATTTGGAGATCGAATAATTGGTAGGGTTTGTTGGATTGATTTACCATACGAACTTGACCATGTATATCCTTGGTATATGACTTTACCTATTGAAGATAATTAAAATCTAGGCCTTTAAATTTTTTTAATCATTTTGAGAAATGAGATCACATATAGTAATTTCAAAATGTATCTGATAAGTACTTAAAACACATAAACCTAATTAATATATATATATATATATATATATATATATATAAGTGAAAGATACAGACTGACTTAAGGAAGGGTCAAATCTATTTCTATTCGTCGTGTTTTAATGGATCGAGATATCAAGCATACATCTCTTTGCTTTTCTCAATCATAGTAGAATTATCATATCTTAGTGTACGTGAATAAATCAAAATAAACAAGCTCGACCACATTCCAAATTAAATTAAATACAGATAATTCCCATTATTGTTGCGGAGACACTTGCCTCTGGTCAATTCACACTTGTAAATAGAATTGAAGGTAATTTTCCTTGGGATTGATTTACCCTACAAACTTGACCACGTACACCCTTGATTTAGTATTTAACTATTAAAAAAGACGAAGAGAAATATAGGCGATTAGACTTTATAATCATTTTGATAAATGAGATAATGAGTGTCAATTTCACATGTTGAACATGATTATTAGATATTTCCGAAAAGTAGTTAAAGCACATTAACCTAGCACTTTACTATATGCGGATAAAAGTAATGATTGGCCTATAGTAGTGTTACATCTCTTGCTTTTTCGTGCTTTTTTAATGAAATTTACTCACTTTTCTAAGGAAAAAAACTTATAGAACAAGAATCGTTATATCAGTCTTTCATCTCTTTCTTTCTTCTATGATAGTAGAATGATCATATCTTATTGCACATACATGAATCAAAATAAATTACTTTGACCATGCTATTGTACATGCCAAACTAAATTAAAATGCTGGTCATTCTTAATATTGTTGTGGATAGACTTGCATATTTTGCTTTGAATCAGTTCTCATACTTAAAGACAGAATTAATGGCAGGCTTTTGTTGGGATTGATTTACTCTACAAACTTGACCATGTATACCTTGGTTACCTATTCAACAAAACTAAAATGGAGGCTGTTAAAGTTTTTATTATTTTGAAAAATGAGATCTGGACAGTATTTTCACATTGTCGAATATTGTTATCATATGTATAGGATAAGTAATTAAAGCACCTAACAATTTACTATATACAAAGGAGTTTTAGACTGCTTTAGGGTACGATTACACCTCTTGCTTTTTGTTATGTTCTGATGAACTTTAGTCATCTATCCGAGTAAAAAAAAGAATTATATATATTGAGCCTAGTTTAACGATCTCTATTGTTTTTTTTTTCTTTTACTTTTGTGGTTACCCATTGGGGTATCACTCCATTGCAAATAGATTATTTCCATTTGTTTACCTGATACTTTTCCATGCTTAGCTGGGTAGAAATACCTGAAAGCAATAATGAGCTAAGTTGAATCAAAAGCAATTGAAATTTGGGCAGCCAAACTCCTTTTCCAGGGACAATGCATCAACCCTCTCGTACACTGGAAAAATAGCATTAAGATAATAAAAAAATGAAATAATTCTGGAAACTTTTGTTGGAAAAATTTGGAGAATATGAAAATGAGAGCCATTGAAAATTTTTGGAAAAGATGAAAAAGAAATCAATTGTTGGCAACCACTACCTAACCTTGAGGATAATTCCATTTCTCGGAATATGAAACTTGGTATTTATTACTATCCTCTCAAGATATGATATGCATTCTTCTTTGCCCTCCATAGAATAAAAGAAGGAACATGAACAACAAAATTGCATGGATAACCCAACTAGGAAAGAAATGGAAAAAAAAAAAAAGGAAAAAAGTTCTCTTTTTATCTAGCATGTCTTAAAAGATTGTGGTTTGACGTTTTATTTTATAGGCAAACGAAAGAGAGAGAAAATGTTATAAATTAATTAATAATTATTAAGTTGGTGATAGTTACAAAGCGTTCAAATAAGTTGCAAAGCCGTTACAAATCATTGCACTGTTGTTACACAACAGTTCCAAATTGATGACTTTCATGGCTGTCATAACTTTTAACAAAACCGTTACTTTCAAATGATTCAAAATTGTTGACATATCAAACGGCGTTGTTGCTTTAAGTTTAAAGGCTTAAAGCTTACTTGTGCTCAATTGATGTGTTAGAAGGGGAAAGAGAGCGTGAAGCCAAAATAAAAAGTTCAGATGGCCGAATTACTTTCAGCGAAATACATTAAGGTATCGCCATCTTGGGATGCGCATGGCTGAATTCTCTCAAATTTGATCAAATAATACAGTATTACATCCATATTCTATAGGTATGGGGCAACTGATCCTCGTACACCTTTCTTTAAGGATGCTTTACTTTACCTTCAGACACTCAGCAAACTTTACTCTAACGAATACTGTAAACTAGCAATTGACGCAGTTCTAACTCTCGCAGACTTTCTGGATATAGGTTATTGTTCAGTGGTTGCTTTCTAGATAATTAAGTACGTCGATTGCTTAATAGGCTCCAACTTCTCTCCTACTGCTCTTGATACGTTTTGATTGATTGTCCAAAAGCCACATAATACATGGTGCTTGAATATATCTCCAGAAGAAGTGGCTCGCTTCTGTAACTTCCATGGAACTTGACTCTTCTACTTGTAAACACAGGTTGACTTTGCCATGGAGATTTAACCCAAACTGGTTAGTAAGCAGGGTTAAGACAAAAGAAGTTTTTTCAACCCGGTCGGAGAAAGAGTGAAGGTATCCTTTCATCCCAACAGTTTCCTTTAGGTAAATAAATAAAGTAAATCAAACCCGTCGTTCATATCCGTCTTAGAGAGAGAGAGAGAGAGAGAGAGAGAGATGCTTGCTAATGATGAAGGCCTATTCCGGTAGATCACTGATCCAATTTGTTGGAGAAATCCTCTTGAAGTGTTTTGAAGTTGACAAAACATTTCCATCAGTCTAGTCTAAAGGCTTGCAGACTCTGCTATTTAAAGTCTGAAGACCTCCGGACAGCCAGACTCAAGACTCAAAGTCTATCCTCATTGACAGTTTCTAATCCGTTGAAAAAAGGCTATCCAGAACTGGATGTTTCATTAAGGATGTAGCCTTATCGACTGGAGAAGATCTCTTGGCTGTACATGACATAACGGAATCCTTTATTTGATCATAATTGATTCGAAGATTAAGGATTCGATGATTGACATAGTATACTTGGAAGGTTCTACTTATGGAAACCGAGATCCTGATTGTATGGACGAACATGATTGATGGGCTATCGACATGTTCCTTTAATAGCTTGAATGATCTTTCTAATTGATTCCGTCCAACGGGTAGATTGGAGGAATTCCTTTGGTAAGTGCCAACGGGTATGATGGCATGAAGGAGTATATAAGGAAGATGTTCCAGTTGTTCGAGGAAGTGCACGATAGAAGAATTCCAAAGTCTGAAGCTCCTTGTTCCTAGTCAATTCATTTGTTGAGCAAAATCGTGTAAACAAAAGAGAGTCTATATTTGTGAGAAACCTTGAGGAAGTGTGATAGAACATCTACACTGTAGAATCAAGGAAAAGCTATGCTGTAACTTCTCTTTTGTTCATAGTGAAATCCAGCCGGTGGGCTGTCAGTGCGGAAGAGTGGACGTAGGCTTGGAATAAGCCGAACCATTATAAATCTTGTGTTCATTTCTCTCTTCCCTATCCTTTACTTTACTTTGATCGTATTTTTCTTTCTATCGATTGCCTAGAATTGCTTCCGTATCTCGAGAATTCGTTTGTGCACCTATTCACCCCACTCTAGGTGATTATACTAGCTATCTCAATTGGTATCAGAGCCTGTGTACTCACTTTTGTTGAAGTGTTTTACTTCAGAGTTAAAGATCCATGGCTAGTATATTGGCTCCAGGACTGGTAGAAGGGCAAAGCAATACCATACCACCTTACTTTGATGGAAAAGATTACAACATATGTAAAAACAAGATGAAAGCATTCCTAAGATCAAATGATCCTCTGGAATGGGACGTTGTAGAAAAAGGAATCATTCCTAAAGCTGCATCTGTCTCAGAAAGAGGAAAAAATGTTGTTGAGTCTAGCGAAATGACTCAAGAAGAAAAATCAAGAGACAAGCTCTTGATGCAAAATCAATTTATTCTTTATATTGTGCTTTATCCCCTACTGAATATAATAGAATATCTTCTTGTGTTACAGCTAAAGAAGTCTGGGATAAATTACATATTACCTATGAAGGAACCGATCGAGTGAAAGGGACCAGAATCAACATTCTCCTCGGTCAATATGAAGCCTTCAAAATGAAACCAAGAGAATCTATAACAGATATGTTCAGTCGCTTTACTGAAATCGTGAATGGTCTTGAAAATCAAGATTAACCAATTTCTGATCCCATGAAAGTAAACAAGCTCTTTGCGTGGACTTTCCAAGGATTGGAATCACGAGACCTCAATCGAGAGACCAAAGAATCATGCCACTATCTATTGATGAGTTGGTTGGAACTCTTCAGTCTTATGAAGTGGAGCGAATCAATGAAGATGAAGATCCTAAAGGTAAGAAATCCATTGCATTAAAATCTAATGATGATTATGATGTTACAGATTCTGAAGACGATATGGATGATGAGGAACTTGCTCTCATGATAAGAAGATTCAGAAACCTGAATAGAAAAGGAAGAAGATTCAATCCAAAGAAACAAAGTTTTCAAAAGCAACGGACTAAGTCTATTGAGGATGATGAATCAAACAAAGATGTAGTCTGCTTTGAATGTAAGAAAAAGGGACACATCGACCCTAACCGTCCTCTTCGAGGAAGAAGAAATGAAAAACTGAAAAGTACCGAAAAACTCTTAAAGCTGAAACTTGGAGTGATACAGAGTGTGAAGAAAGTGATGATGATTATGCCAATATATGTCTGATGGCACAATCGGATTCAGATTCAAATTCCGAGACAGATTCAGACTCATAAAGCGAATTTGAGGTAAGTAACTTCAAAATTCCTATTAAGGTTTCAAAGTACATTGATAAATTGTGTTTCAGTCTTAAGACTTCTCTTAAAAGAATTTCCGAACTTAAGAAAGAAAATTCTGCTCTAAAACAACAGGAAAATATTTCGAAAGAAAAAGTGAAAAGCTTAGACAAGAATGTTTCTTCTCTTAAAGAAAGTGAAGATAATTTGTTAAAAGAAAATGCATTCTTGAAAAAAGATATCTCAAATATTTCCAAAAGATTTTCTATTGGATCTGAGAAACTGGAAAATATTATCTCTGTTCAAAGACCTTATTTTAATAAATCTGGTTTGGGAATGACTGCTGAAACCATTCCTTTAATTGATTTTCCTAAGGTGAAGGAAAGAATCAAACAAAGACCCACAAGAGATGCTTACAAAAATCATTTTAAAAGAATCTTTGTAAAAAAAGAGGTCGCAATGCTCTCGGATGCTCAAAGTGCAACGGTGCGAGATCATTTTGAAAAAGAATGTCCTATGATTTGGAAACTTGTTAAAAAGGTATGGGCAAAAACCGCATACCATACTAACACCAATGGACCTAAGAAAATATGGGTACCAAAGAAGGTTTGAGTTTCTTTTTTTAATGCAGGTCACTATCAAGAAAAAGGTAAAATGGTATCTGGATAGTGGATGCTCAAGACACATGACAGGATACTCAAATTACTTCATAAAGCTTGTTCGAGTAGATGGTGGAAGAGTCTCTTTTGGAGGAAACAACAAAGGAAAAATTGTAGAATTTGGAACTGTAAAGATTGGAAATCTCAAAATCAGCAATGTTTCCTTAGTGGAAGGGCTCAATTACAATTTGCTCAGTATTAGTCAGCTATGTGATATTGGTTTTAAAATCAACTTTCAAGAGGGAATATGTTCTGGAATTAGTAAAGATTCTACTCAGTCATTCATGGGTCGAAGACATGGAAATATCTACGTCTTGGATGTAAAACCAGATGAATCACAATGTCTAATCTCAATCCAAGACGAAGCAAACTTATGGCACAGAAAGCTTGGGCACGTCAATATGAAGCAAATAGCCAAAATCTCAGCAAAGAAGCTTGTTCGTGGTCAACCCAATTTATCATACCAAAAGTCTGATCTATATACACCATGTATATTGGGAAAACATGTAAGAAATTCCTTGAAACCAATAAATCAAGTTTCCACTAACCATGTACTGCAGCTTCTGCATATGGATTTATTTGGACCAACCATAACACAAAGCATTGGAGGTAAGAAATACTGCCTAGTAATTGTGGATGATTACTCACGATTTACTTGGGTATATTTTTTGGCAAGTAAGTCTGAAACTTTCTCTTACTTTGAAAAGTTTGCTAAAAATGTTCAAAATGAAAAAGGGTATGTTATCATGGAGGTGAATTTGAAAATCATGATTTTACAAAATTCTGTGATAAATCTGGTTTCCAGCATGTATTCTCTTCTCCATATACTTCAGAACAAAATGGAGTTGTGGAAAGAAAGAATAGATCTCTTCAAGAAATGGCTAGAACTCTTTTAATTGAAAGTAACATCTCTTCACACTTTTGGGCTGAAGCAGTATTTACAACATGTTACATTATAAATAGAGTTTTTCTAAGGCTTATTCTGGAAAAAACCCCCTATGAACTATTCAAAGAAAAGAAGCCTATTGTTTCATATTTTCATGTATTTGGATGCAAATGTTTTATACTGACAAATGCAAATGATCAAGTTGGTAAGTTTGAAGAAAAATCAGATGAAGGCATCTTCCTTGGATATTCAACCACAAGCAAAGCGTACAGAGTCTACAACAAGAAGACTCAAACAGTGGAAGAATCAATGAATGTTAAATTCCAAGATTCTATGCAAAATGAATCCATTCAGACTCATCTTAAAGAATCTGAACCTGTTCCAGACTCTACAAAGTCTAAAATAGCTCAGACTTTGAAGGACCAGCAACAAGTAACTGTTGAAGATTCAAGTGAAGGAAGTGACCATAAGTCTGATAAATTAACCAGCAACTGGAAACATAAGTCCAGTCATCCCAAAGATCTTATTATTGGCGACATCAATGAAGGAATTCGCACAAGATCCAAAAGGCGCGAAGAGTCTAGTGCTGTGGCTCTTATTTCAGAAATAGAACCCAAAAGCATAGAAGAAGCTTTATCTGATGAAAGCTGGATTGAAGCTATGCAAGAAGAGCTCAGGCAATTCAGTATTAATGATGTCTGGGAATTGACTCTTAAACCAAAAGGTAAGTCTGTTATTGGAGTTAAATGGGTTTTTAGGAACAAGATGAACGATAAAGGAAAAGTCATAAGAAACAAGGCAAGGCTCATGGCCAAGGGATACACACAAGAAGAAGGGATAGACTATGACGAAACTTACGCACCAGTAGCAAGGTTAGAAGCAATTCGATTATTACTTGCTTTTGATTGTTATAAGAATTTCAGATTATTCCAAATGGATGTCAAAAGTGCCTTCCTAAATGTATTCATCCATGAGGAAGTCTATGTGGAACAACCACCTGGGTTTGAAGACCCAAGAAAACCAGACTCAGTATTCAGACTCAAAAAGGCTTTATATGGCTTAAAACGAGCACCTCGAGCTTGGTATGACAGACTGAATAAGTTTTTAATTGAAAATTGTTTTGTTAAAGGTAAAGTAGACACTACTATTTTCATTAAAAAAGAAAGCAAGAGTTTTCTACTTGTTCAAATATATGTCGATGATATTATTTTTGGATCCTCTAATGAAAGTACGTGCAAGAAATTCTCTAAGACTATGCAGGATGAATTTGAAATGAGCATGATGGATGAGTTAACCTTCTTTCTTGGACTTCAAGTGAAACAACTGAAGGAAGGAACTTTTATTCATCAAGAAAAATATGCTAATGATATTGTGAAGAAGTTTGGACTGGACAATTGCAAAAAGGCTGATATACCAATGTCAAGTTCCTTGAAGATAGACAAAGATGAAGGAGGAAAGAAAGTTGACCAAAAGTTATACAGGAGTATCATCGGTTCACTTCTTTATCTTACGCTTCTAGACCGACATTTTGTTTAGTGTTTGCATTTGTGCCAGATTTCAAGCAGACCCTAAAGAATCATATTTAAATGCTGCAAAGCGTATTATTAAATATATTGCATCAACTTCAAGCTTCGGTCTTTGGTATCCAAAAAGGGGAGACTTTACTCTTCTTGGGTACTCAGACGCAGACTTAGCCGGATGCAGAGTTGATAAAAAGAGCACCTCAGGTACCTGTCAACTACTTGGAGACAGGATAGTGTCTTGGTTTTCAAGGAAGCAAAGTACAATAGCTCTCTCTATAGTAGAAGCAGAATATGTAGCTCTTGGAAGTTGTTGTTCACAAATTCTGTGGATAAAACAACAGCTAAGAGACTTTGGAATTGAAGATTCATGCACGAAGATTAAATGTGATAACACCAGCGCAATAAATCTCACCAAAAATCCAATTCTTCACTCAAGAGCAAAGCATATAGAGATTTGACATCACTTCATTAGAGATCATGTTCAAAATGGACAAATTACGATTCAATTTGTTGACTCAAAGAACCAACTGGCGGATATACTTACAAAGCCTTTGGAGAAAAATCAATTTGAAATTATCCGTTCCAGACTCAACATTTTGAGGTTTGAAGAAGTTAAAGTCTAGAGACTCTCAGACTTAGACAAACAAGACTTTGACTGTAAGTTATTCTCTTTCTCTAATCTCATCTTGAAAAGGTACGTTCATCAACCGTGTTGATTATTGTTATCTCAATCGCTATCTTTAATTGACGAAATTATTGCATCGTTTCCTTTAGAAAAAGAAGTTATTTTGATGTGACCATTTTTCGAAAAAGGCAGTTATTTTTTTAAAAGGCATCCTTTCACTTTCCATTACGACGGTTGGTATCCTCTCCTTACGACTGTCTTATATACAGTCGGTTTCTCTTCGCTTAACTCCAAAACCCTAAAAAGCACCAATCTTCCATTCCTGTTTTCTTCTCTTGTTTAATCTTCGAAAAAGTTGTCATCTTTCTTGGGAAAGTCAAGTAATGAATCTTTCAAAGACTAAGAAAGATGTCGTCTTCAAGAAAGTCTTCGAGGATCGCAAGCAGGGGACCACAACGAATGAGTGAGGGGCCTACGCACTTCGATCTCACCGAAGAAGAAGTGTCTCCAAATTAGAGAGAGCCCACAACATTCTCAGCAGCGTCATTCTCCTCCATCTAGTCCTCAAGATGTTGATCATCATCAAAATGAAGAAATCATTGAAGATGCAGATCCTGTAAGAGTTCAAACGCCCTATTTTATTTATAAGTTGTATCGGGCTTTAAAAGGGACTGGTACTCCGTTGAACTATGTGGATGATTTTCTTAAGGACAAAGGATATGGAAATGAATATATCTTTTTGCGAAAAATGGAAAGTTTGGGAAGTGCTCGAAAGGGGGTGGCAGAAGAAACCCTTGCGAATATCCCAAGTGACCCTCGTGATTGGGGATTTAATCCGGTGGATGGAAATGATGATGATAAATTATACAACAAATTTCAACCAAGAATGGGAGTTGTGGCGGAAAATCGAGGAAAAAATGGAGAGTTGTTTAGATCGAAGGAACATAATGATCTATACTCAAAATTGCTGAAGCGTGGGGTGATAAACCCTAAGAGTGTGGATTTTGACTTTCTGGATGCTGTAAATGTGAACTTGAGGGAAAAATTCGATCATCTTCAACTTGAGAAATTCTGCTCTGACTCCACAGAGGCCTATCCTCAACTAACTGCATATTTCTATTCAAATCTTAGTTTCTTGGATGCGAATAGATTCTCCTTCAGTGTCCAAGATCAAGACTTTGTAGTGGATATGGATATGCTTGCAGATGTGTTAGGAGTGGAGAGAGGAAGATATCAATGGATCAAAGTTTCTATTGCTCGTACTACACTGGAACTTGTTAAGGATAGGAGAACAGAGGAAAAGATTTCCTATTCAAGGATGAATGCATTCAACATCTTGCTGCACAAAATTGTAATCAATTGCCTCGGACCGAAATCAACTTCCAAGACCGATGTCTCAAGTTCGGAGAGGCAAAGCTAATGTATACTATCATCCTTTGGGAAAAGGTTTTCACTTCCTCACACTGTTATGTTCCACATGTATAGAGCTGTGATGAAGGACAGAGGTCAACTTCCTTATTCAGGTCTTGTGACAAAGTTATTCAGACATGTGAACATTCAGCCTCCGCAAATTCTTTGTGCTCGATCGTGCGATCATATGGTGGTAGGACTGAAAATGGTGACCAAGATGTGTCTGAAGGAACTAAGCAAGGCATTGGAGAAATTTAAGGAGAAGACTCCAGTCAAATCTCATCAATTCTCTTCTGCAAGAAAAAGAAAAGGGAATGAGCCCATGGATGCTCCATCCAAGAGAAGAAGAGCTCTCCTCGTTGAAGATGAAGATGATGAGGATAACATCACCATTTCTGCAATAGCTTTGAAGAATCTCAGTCGATCTGCTCCAGAGAAAGAGTCAGAACAGCAGACAGAAGAAAGAGCAGAGAAAGAAGCAGAGGAAAAAGAAACGGAGGAAAGAGAAGAAGAAGAAGAAAGAGATGCTGAGAAAGAGAGAGTTGAAAAAGAAGAAGAAGAGAAAAGAGATCAAGAAGAAGGAGAACATGAGGAGCACTCTCCACCTGAAGGTATGAACATAGGGGGAGACCAAGAGAAAAGAGGAATGTCCTCAAATCCTGCAACCAGTGAGGGAGTCAGTCGATCCCCAGCAGATCCAGAGGAGGTTTTTGCCTCTTAGTTTCCTGAGGAAGGTCATGAGGTTTCTTCGCCAAATCTACGTGATTATGCTGATCTACCATCGTCTGCATTTACTCCATTAGATCGTGTTAATGACAGTACGTAGACCGACAATTCAGCAGACTTTCGCAGAGTGATGGATATTCTCTTGGAGATGCAAGGTCAGATATATGCATTGGGATGTGAAGTTCAGAACTTGCAGAATGCAGGACAAGTCTCTTTGGGTTCATTAAATGATCAAATCCAAGCCATTTCTCTTCAGATTCAGACTAATACTAAGGGTGAGGATGTTGCTCAGCTGAAGGAAGACTTTAAAAGGCTGGAAGGCATCCTTCAATCGATGGGAGATTTTCAGCTTGTTCGTGTTCCCAAGCATTCTTGACTCCATTTTCATCTCAATCTTTTTTATGCCGACAAAAAGGGGGAGAGTTGCGAGACTTGAAAAACTTTGAACTTTAATTTGTCGAACTTTTTTGGCGTATTTGGTTTGTGGTTTGTTTTGACTTAACTCGTGTGTCTGGATGTGGACTAAATTGGGATTTGGATTTGACTGCTTATTATTGATATCTTATGGATGGCTTTATTGCAAACTGGACTAACCTATTTTCTGCGGTTGCAGATTCTAGTGTTATTCATTTATCTCTATAAGATATGCATATGTGTTTGAGAAATGTTTGCAGGTCAAAGTTTTCCAAATCTGCAAGAAAGTTTTGTCACAATAAAAAAGGGGGAGATTGTTGGAGAAATCCTCTTGAAGTGTTTTGAAGTTGACAAAACGTTTCCATCAGTCTAGTATGAAGGCTTGCAGACTCTGCTATTTAAAGTCTGAAGACCTTCGGATAGCCAGTCTCAAGACTCAAAGTCTATCATCATTGACAGTTTCTAATCCGTTGAAGAAAGGCTATCCAAATTTGGATGTTTCATTAAGGATGTAGCCTTATCGACTAGAGAAGATCTCTTGGCTGGATATGACATAACGGAATCCTTTATTTGATCATAATTGATTCGAAGATTAAGTATCCGATGATTGGCATAGTATACTTGGAAGGTTCTACTTATGAAAACCGAGATCCTGATTGTATGGGATAACATGATTGATGGGCTATCGACATGTTCCTTTAATAGCTCGAATGATCTTTCTAATTGATTCCGTCCAATGGGTAGATTGGAGGAATTCCTTTGGTAAGTGCCAACGGGTATGATGGTATGAAGGAGTATATAAGGAAGACGTTCCAATTGTTCGAGGAAGTGCACGATAGAAGAATTCCAAAGTCTGAAGCTCCTTGTTCCTAGTCAATTCATTTGTTGAGCAAAATCGTGTAAACAAAAGAGAGTCTCTATTCATGAGAAACCTTGAGGAAGTGTGATAGAACATCTACACTGTAGAATCAAGGAAAAGCTGTGCTGTAACTTCTCTTTTCTTCATAGTGAAATCCAGCCGGTGGGCTGTCAGTGCGGAAGAGTGGACGTAGGCTTGGAATAAGCCGAACCACTATAAATCTTGTGTTCATTTCTCTCTTCCCTATCCTTTACTTTACTTTGATCGTATTTTTCTTTCTATGGATTGCCTAGAATTGCTTCCGTATCTCGAGAATTCGTTTGTGCACCTATTCACCCCCCTCTAGGTGACCTATCTCAATCGACATGTTCCTTTAATAGCTCGAATGATCTTTCTAATTGATTCCGTCCAACGGGTAGATTGGAGGAATTCCTTTGGTAAATGCCAACGGGTATGATGGCATGAAAGTGATTCTTTAATTGATTTTCCTAAAGTCAAGGAGAGACTTAAACAAAGACCTCCTAAGGCATTTTACAAAAATCATTTTCAAAAAGTGTTTGTAAAACCTGTTGATGAAAATGACGTCAAGTGTTCAAATTGTGGAGATTCGGAACACTTTGAGAAAGAATGTCCTAAAGTCTGGAAACCTATTAAGAGATATTGGATAAAAGCAGCATATTCTATTAACTCTCATGAACCCAAGAAAAAATGGGTACCAAAGAAAAGATGAGTTATTTTGTCAGGAGAAAGCAAATCCAAAAGAAAAAGGAAAAGAATCGTGATCATCTCAAAAAGGCAACAAATTGAGGGGGAGCATTGATCAATTATGGACAAATCTTTTTGGATTGATCGTGATCTTATTATGGATGGAAGGAAAGGTAAATGTGTCAGAATTAATTCAAAAAAAAATCCAGTTAGTGCATTTTTTTTATTACCTTTTGTCATTAACAAATCTCTTATTGATATTATCATTTTATTATGACAAAAAGGGTACGTGCATTTTATGATGCATCCATGATTTTTATTGGGTATTTGCTGATATGATCGAAGTGAGCTATATTGTATATCTTTAATATTCGACTTGTTTTATAAAAGCTTATCTTTTTGGAAATTATATGTCATTTTATATTCTCTACGTGAATCTATTGTTATCGCTTTTTGATTATGACAAAAAGGGGGAGAATATATGAATATGCATATGTGTTGATTGGTTGATATTATTGCATAATATTGAGCTGCGATTATTTTTCTATATATTCTTATGCTCAATCTATTTGCTATCTTCTGATATCTTTGATTTAAATTAATATCTTTAAAAGTATGTTTACAAATTTGCATATTCAGAGATTGTTTTGTCATCATCAAAAAGGGGAAGATTGTTAGGGAAATTCCTTATGATGTTTTGAAGATGACAAAATAAATCAAAGGCTACTAACATGTTTAATGGTTAAGTAATAGACCATACAGATGATAGAATATGTAAATGCTATTGTCAAAGTGTGGAGACGACCAGAAGACTGAACGTAACATATGTCCAAAGTATATTATGAAGATTTCCAGACTTCTGTGTCAAAGTCTGAAGACTGCCAGACTTTAGTGTCAAAGTCTGTTCTATATTAGAAGTCTGCTCACTCTGACAAATTCCAGACTGAACGTGAATGATGAACCAGAAGACAGACTCTATGCTGAAGCTGAACCAGAAGACAGACTATGTTGGAGCTGAACTTATTCAGACGGTGTTCAGACCTTAAAGTTAAATCTGTTTAGAAGCAGAATATGTTCAGACTCAGATTGCAAAGTCTATCGCACTCAGACTTAGATTGTAAAGTCTATCGCACTCAGACTTAGATTGTAAAGTCTATCGCACTCAGACTTAGATTGTAAAGTCTATTGCTCTCAGACTTTACATCCAGATTCGACAGAACGTAACTCAAGCCCAATCATATAACGACTAGTGATCTGGTTTGGATTCCACATCAAGATTGATTTGATTGATTCAATCTAATTGATTGACGATTGGATCTTGATGACAAGAACTTTCTATACGAGGAAGCTTTACTTATGGAAACCAAGATTCCGTTTGTATGGGCGATCGGAATTAATTTGGGATTCTACCTTTGTCACTCAACGGCTACCAAATCTTCTAGATACAGAGCTGTCCAATGGGTATATTGGAAGACGATTCTCGGGATACTTGTCCAACGGGTAGTTTGGAAGTGGAGGAGTATTTAAGGAGATCATGGACCGATGAGCAAGTAAGAGATTGGGCGTAGAATTTATAATTCCAAAGTTTGAGCGACCTTCGATCATACACTTGTCTCTTAAGAGCTTAAACGTTTGTGATCGTGAGAGAAATACCAAAAAAGTGACTTAGTGAGATAGTGTGATCTACTAAGTGTTTGCAATCAAAGTTGTAATCTCTTGTTGATTGCATAGTGGAATCCAGCCAAGAAGGCTGTTAGCGTGGGAGAGTGGACGTAGGCTTGGATTAAGCCGAACCACTATAAATCTTGTGTTCTTATTCTCTTCCTTAACTCCTTTGTTTGAAGTTTATTTTATTCCGCATATATTTCCCAAGATTTATCTTAAACACCTATTTGCCCCCCTCTAGGTGTTCATACTAACACTCTCAAATTTTTGGCGGGCATTCGGGGTGCATGTAAAAAATGTGTCTAGACTCGTTTTACAAACCCCGAGTTCCGAAGGAAGATTTTGGAAGAAGGTCCTATAACGGTTGCAAGGGTTGCGCTTGTTTTGCAACAATGGAAGCCGCTCCTAGAGTTGAAGAGGGAGAAGCAAACCACAGTGCCAGTGTGGATTCGCTTGAAGAACCTATCTCTTGACCTATGGACAGCCCCGACAATTAGCGCCATCGCGAGCACCGTTGGCAAGCCGTTATTTGTTGATCAACGCACGGAGCAAACTCAAAGGATCTCTTTCGCAAGAGTTTGCGTGGAGCTTCAAGTAAATCAGCCAAGGTTCTACTTGGCCAAGGTAAGACTAAATGGAGTTGCTCGGTCTATTGCCATCGAGTATGAATGGAAGCCAGCAGAATGCTTGAAGTGTGGCTCCTTTGGGCACAATTGTGTAGCCTCTTTAGCTGGTAGGAAGGCGGTGCAAGGCCAAAAGTAGGTTCAACCCACCCCCTACCCCTCAGTGGAGGCCCGCCCCTCTGAGACTTCACCGATGTTGGTGGTAGATCTGAATGAGGCTGAATTTGGGTGGAAACAAGTCAAGGGAAAGAAGAAGAAATCTCCCCCCCTAAGGAGACATGTTTGGACCATCCAGTCAACTCTAGAGAAGAGGAACCATCTCTCAAACAGACAGCAACAGCTCTTAAAAGCTTGCCATCAACCTCCACCTGGAGGGCTCAGAGTGGGCTTCGAGCCCTAATCAAGGTGGATGACCCCACCTCGACAATAAGGGAGGAAGATCCCATTAGCCATCCGGATGCGGGCCTGGGGAGTGGAGCGGAGTTGAATGAGTCTGTCAACCACTTTAGTTAGATGATGATCTTCTCTCGCTTGTCTATCGCCGAAGGCCCCTCCAGGTCTATCGCCGAAGGCTCCTCCATCGAGAAGCAGCGAGGAGAATACCCAGGACAAGCCCCTGGTGCTCCCCCAGACCCACCTCCTCCATCGGCTCGAACAGCTCCCACTCCGAGCCGTCGCAAGCCACGGAGAAGGAGGTAACCCTTCCTCTTTTCCTCTTTTGTACATATGTATATAGGATGCTGGAATATTAGAGGCATGGTTGATTCGACTAGGCAAGCGGAGATTCGTAATTTTATTACTTCGAACCACTTGTGCTGTGTTGGTTTGGTGGAAACTAAGTTGCCACAGGATCACTTTAACTCCATATCCGAAGCTCTAATGAGAGGTTGGTGTTGGACTGCAAACTATGACTTTTTTCCCAGGGGTAGAATTTGGGTCGGATGGGACCCCGAGAGAGTCAAGTTTGAAGCATTCTCTCTTACCAAGCAGGCAATTCATGGGAACCTTGAGAGCCTAGACTCTGGGGTGGCTTGCTATGTTTCTTTTATTTATGGAGATCACTCTTTTTCGCTGAGGAGACCGCTGTGGGAAGATATCATCATGAAAAGCACCCATCTCCGGGACACTCCTTAGCTTGTCTTGGGGGACTTCAATGCTATTAAGGATCCATCAGACCAAGTCGGTGGCTCCGAAGATTGGCTCCCTTGCTTTAATGAGTTTGGACAGTGCTTGGAGCAAGCTGAGCTGGAAGACTTGAGATTCGTTGGTTTTAGATACACTTGGACTACGTCTTCAGGGCATTCTAGGAAAGCAAGAAAGATTGACAGGGTTCTAGTGAATGCCAAGTGTAGCTTGGATCTATCTTACTCAGAAGCCTCCTTCCTTGCTCCTAGAATCTCGGACCACTCGCCTATGGTGGTGAATGTACTTAATCCGACTCATCGGAGGAAGCCCTTCAAGTTCTTCGACTTCTGGATGAAGCACCCGGAGTTCAATGAGATTGTCTCGCAAGTGTGGGATGCGCCGGGGAGTGGTGTCCCTATGTATAAGCTTGTGTCTAAGCTCAAGGCTCTTAAATGTCGGCTCAAGCAGCTCAACAAAGATTCCTTCTCTAATATATCTGCTAGAACTCTTGATGCGTGGAAGATGATGGAGGCCACTCAAGCAAAATTACAGCTAAATCCCTTTTCTGCTGACCTTGCTGAAGTGGAAAAGAGCCAAAGGTGTATCTTTGCAGAGTTGCGCTCCTCGGAGGAGTCCTTCTTCAGGCAAAAGTCCAGGGTCAGATGGCTCAGGGAGGGAGACCCAAATACCAAATTCTTCCACCAATATGTCAACAAAAGACAGTTGAGGAACATAGTCCTTTCCGTCCTCGACTCTTCGGGGAACCTAGTAACGGAGCCACGGCTGGTGCAACGAAGGTTTGTAGAGTTCTTTGAGGACCTCTTGACGCCGCAAGGGGAGATTATTAGACCCTCATTAGAGGACTTGAGGGAGGTTATTCAACATCCACTTTCGATTAATCAAGCTGCACTTCTTGCTCAGCCAGTTACAGAGTTGGAGATCCGGAACACTATCTTCTCCTTGCCTAAGGGAAAGGCTCCTGGGTCGGATGGCTTCACAGTGGAGTTCTTCAAAGAAAACTGGGACACGGTTGGTACTTTAGTAACGACTGCAGTGTTGGATTTCTTCACCTCTAGAAAACTCTTGAGGGAGGTTAACAATACCATCTTGGTAATGGTTCCGAAAGTGCTCAACGCCACTTCTGTGGAGGATTATAGGCCTATCGCCTGCTGCAACACTATCTACAAGTGTATTACAAAGGTGCTAGCTAATCGGGTGGCCCTAGCTTTGAAGAACACGATAGGCCCTTTTCAGACTGCTTTTGTAAAAGGTAGACGGATCAGAGACATTATATTGCTGGCTCAGGAACTATTCTCTAGCTTCCACCTTGAGCCTTATCTACCTAAATGTGCGATAAAAGTAGACTTTAGGAAAGCCTATGATACTGTGGATTGGGACTTCCTTGAGAATGTGATGCTGGCCTTTGGTTTCCCTCACTCTGTCACTAGACTAATTATGACGTGTGTACGCACTCCTAAATTCTCAATTGCTTTGAATGGAGAGCTCCACGGGTTTTTTGAGAGCGGTCGAGGTCTTCGCCAAGGTGATCCCATCTCTCCTTACCTTTTCACTATGGTCATGGAAGTGCTTTCAGGGATCATTCTCAAACATTCCTTGAGGCCTGATTTCAAGTTCTTCTGGAGGTGCAAGGCAGTGGGTCTTTCACATCTCTTTTTTGCATACGATGTCTTCCTTTTTGTGAGGCGCACCTTCCTACGGCGACTCTCCTTAAAGAAGATCTAAATATCTTTTCCTCTTGGAGTGGCCTTTGTCCTAACCCGTGCAAGAGTGAAATTTTCTTAGCGGGTGGCAATCCCTCCCTGAGGAACAATATTCTCTTGGAGTTGGGCTTTCGAGAAGGAAGCTTGCCAATTCGGTACCTGGGGGTTCCCATTATCACTTCGAGGATCAAAAAAGCAGATTGTTGTGCCCTGGTTAATCGCATCACTGCAAGGGTTCAGTCTTGGACCCACCGATTCCTCTCTATTGCTGGTCGGATTCAGCTTATCAGGTCAGTCCTTCATGCTATACAAGCCTACTGGGCTAGTGTCTTTGTTTTACCTACAGCTGTGATGGAATAGATAGAGAAAATATTTAGACAATTCCTATGGAAAGGTCCGGACTTAGGCAGGGGTGGTGCTAAGGTAGCCTGGGATGAAGTTTGCCTTCCAAAGGATGAAGGAGGGCTAGGTATTAGGAGGCTCCAAGATTGCAATAAAGCTTCCATGCTAAAGCATATTTGGCTCTTGTTTTCCGACAAGGAAGCGCTATGGTGTAGATGGGTCCATTCAACTTTCTTAAAAAATAAGAACTTTTAGGTTGCTAGGAAGCCAACATCGGATCCCGGGCCTGGAAGAGCTTGTTGTTCTTAAGAAGGAATTTCGGGATGGCCTTCTCTTTGGAAAATTGGCGATGGCCAAACAACCTCTCTGTGGTTTGACAATTGGCACCCTAGAGGGCCCTTGAACCTGATCTTCTCAGATTCTCTTATCTATAGCTCAGGGCTCTCTAGACAAGCTTGTGTTGCTGACCTCTTCTCAGATGTTGGCCAAGCTCTCAGGTTGGTGCTTCAATCGTGGGGTCAACCTCTTCCGATCCTAACGAATGTCCCGGATCATTGTTGTTGGCGAGAAAGCTCTTCGGGCCAGTTCACTATGGCATCGGCGTGGAACTTCATCAGGAAGAAGAGGACGCGGGTCTATTGGTACTCCTTCATATGGGACAACGCCATAGTGCCCCGATGTCAGCTCACTCTTTGGCTCATGGCCAAGCGTAGGCTTCCAACCTAGGACCTCCTTCTGGCCTATGGTATAATTGGAAATGCTGCCTGTGCGTTTTGCAAGAATGTGCCTAACTCTCTTGACCACTTGTTTTTTGACTGTTGTGTCACGGCTAGCGTTGCTTTCTTTTGGGCTTCCAGATGCAATTTACCCTGGCGTAACAGAGCTTGGGGGGAGAATTTCCGATGGGCAGCTACCTATTTGATGGGGAAAGATTTCTAGAAGTGCATAGCCCGTTTTTCCTTTGGCGCGTTGTGTCATATCATTTGGAAAAACAGGAATAACATCATCTTTAGAGACCAGCCTCTCTCGATTCTGGCCATGAAGAACCACCTCTTCAAAGTGGTCCGAGACAAGGCTATCACCTTCAAGAACGTCGAAGACAATTTCAGAAACAGAAGGCTGCAGAGAAGTTGGAGCCTAGACCCGATTATTTTCAATGGGGACCCGTAGGTCCTTGAACTGACAATGGCCTCCTCTTTGCTTTTGTCTCTGATTGGTAGCCGGTCGGCCTAGCCGTGCTTGTTTGGCCTTGTTGTTGTAGGTGTTGTGCCGCCCTTGCGGCTTTTGCATCTCGTCACCCTTCCACTTCTTCCGTTACTACATTTGGAGTGCAAGTTATTGGTGTCGAGATCTTTTTGTACATTTGGCCTTTCCTTAATATTTTTCTTACCTTTTACCAAAAAAAAAAAGAATAGGCCTTCCTCGGTTTCCCTGATTTCCTTTATACCTAAATTTATTTTTACTATTTAATTGTATTTTCATAGTTACAGTTTAATTAGAAGTAATTTTTATACTTTAACGCTACAATGGTAAATGAAAAATGACATACAAAACATTATAATTTATATTTGTACTTAATCTTTATATTTTGGGAAAACAACGGGAAATCAAGTCATCTTGTTCATGACTATCACCATATCTACTTGAATTTAAGATTAGTTTACCAGATCTTTATTACTCAAATCTTAAATATCATTTGATATTATCTATAAAATTTATAACTGTCGTCAACATAAAATACAAGTCTTAAGTATTTTGTCAAATCATACAGTTCAATTTGATTTTCTATTCACTATTCATAAATTTAAGATTCCGATTCATAATTTCTTTTCTCGATTTAACAATTCTGCTCTTATTCAAAGTCCAAATGGGCTTTCCCGATAGAGCATAGGCATGCACACATTTGAGGCCTCCATTTGTTAAGGCAAACTCTTAGCGTGTCCTACCATCTCAACAACTAAGGCATCCATGCATGAGACTCATCATGTTATATGCTCTATGAGCGAGAGCATACATTAGAATGATAGGCAATATGAGGTATGTGATATGGAAAAGATGTGTACAATACATTTGCTTATGAAATGTTCGTCACACCACACCAAAAAAAAAAAAAAAAAAAGATTGGCTGTTATTAAATCTTTTATTCTCTTCTTCCATGTTTCCTACGCGTATGCCTATTGCGGCGTGTAAACGACCTCACAGAACGTAGTGGGAGCTCCCAACTAGCCACAGGGTGAGTCCACTCCGGTTCGGCTCAGTTCCAAACCTCCCACCTTGATTTCTGCTGGACAAGCAACTTCCCGTCGGGCAATTCTCCCTTCCATAGAAGTCAGAATGAGCAGCTGGCTGTCTTCGTCCCCAGAACTTCATCCCACCATAAGAATTCATTACTGTAAGAAAAGTGCAAGAATTAATAACCATGTGGCTAAGAATTATCCCACTGTAAGAGTTCGTTAGTGGATCAATAATAACCATGTGAGGATGAACTATTGCGGCCAAGCCAGATCTTGACATACTGCACTTTCACCCTCTTACCATCACATTGCTTCAACCAAGGTTGAAGCACTTCTCTGGTAAATCGCTGACCCGACTGTCCGCCTGCCAATTTGGATTATGCAGGATCGCTAGACGCAAATCAACAGTGGTTTGCGGGGAAGCGAAACACGATCCATGATTCGTCCTTTCATTTGGCATCATAAAGGTTTTGAATCGAAGGCACAACTTCTCCGTATTAGAATGAGACTATCAAGATAGAATACCAACTGATGAAAGGCTGCATAAATACCCAAATATATGGTCATCTTCATAAGCGAGATAGACTTGCACAACCTACTTTATATAGCACATATATTCCCATGTCCAGAGGTATTATCAACAGCAGGTTTTTTATTCCAGGATTGCTTTCCTCAATAAGCGAGACCCTATGCATCCCTTAGGTTGTTACTCAACTACACGAGGGAATTGACACATGGACGTTCAGATTGTTAATGTTTTTGATCGATGGATTGGTGGACGACAATTTCAAGACATCTAACTTGGCTATTACATGCATACGATAAAAGCTCAAAGATATACAACTGCAAATATTAGATCATTTTGTATTAAACTTGTTGTGTATTTCAATAAGTTTTGAAATATTGAAAACTAAATTTTGTAATGATTTTTTAACGTCATCAATTTGTAACGGCTTGTTTCTGCCATTAATATAAAATGGTTTTGTAACGTTATATAACGGTCATATAACAGCTATTTAACGGCCATGTAATGACTTTATTACAGCTTTGTAATGTTTTTTTTTTTTTTTTCGTAAACCCTTCATTATTTTACAATGGATTTTAACGGCTTCTTAACAACTTTCTCTTTCTTTTATGAATATAAATTAAACTTCAAACCACAATCTTTTAAGATACACAAAATTCTCATATCATTCATTTTCTTTTAGCTAAGCATTACTTCTATTAATTCTAATATTTAGTGTGGTGTGTTGTATCTTGGGAGGACACTAGAGCCTTACGCACTGAGTTTCGTACTTCAACGGCGGAATTATTCTTAAAGACAATGATTACACATCTCGGACGATTAATCTTATTTTATCATCTTTTCCAATGGATTTCCAATATTTCTTATTTTTCATATTATATAATATTTCTCCAACAAAACTTGTGATTCCTTCCTTTTGTATGAAAAAGCGAAGGAAAAGATGCGAGAAATAAATGTGTCATTGTAGGAAATTTGCCCAATAATGAAAATTCTCACACTGTAAAAGTATTTATAGCACGGATCTGCTAATGAGTTAGTATGTTTTGCGTATCGTTGATACTACAATTTTTTTTTTTTAAATAAGAGCTTTATTTGCAAAGGAATATCAAGTACAAAAATGGTTGAATTTTTTACGAGGCATAATACCATAATTGTTTCTCTCGTTTTCTATTTTGTATTTGAACACTTCTTTAGCCCAATTACCGTTTGTTTAGTATATGATGCCTTTGAACTGGAGCTACTTCAACGAAATCCTCTTGTGAACTGCATCGACCTTTTGCCCAAAATGCACATTTATATAAGTTTGTGAAACCATATTATGGATCATATGTCAAACAAAATAAGCATAACTTACTTGTCCCCACATAAATATCAAGCCATTGTGTCAGTCCAAGAGAGGGAGAGACTTCTGGGATTGAGCTGGATATTTTAAATTCTATTGAATTAAATTATAATTGTGCTTTTTTTTGGTAAAGAAAGGATTACATTAAGGGAAAATGTCTGAAAATCTTGCATCTACATTAGTTGGAGACATACCTCCAATACAACCTGTAAGCAAACTATCGGAAAAAATACTAAAAAAATTATAAACTTATTGCATTTGTATTAGTTTGGTCATAAATCTTTTGATTTAGTCAATTTAATTTGAAACCTTTTAACAATTAACCAATTTTGGCCAAAAATAGTTAACATAAATGCCGGCAATATTGTGTGAGATGGCCGGTGTTGGCATAATTTTCTAAATTTTCTAATAACTTCTTCCTTTCCTTTCTTTCTATAGAGTCTGGCAACCTCACCGGCCTATTGCACCTGAGTGCATCAGCGCATCCATCAGCCTCCCAAACAATTCTTCCATTTTCACTTCTCGGAACTCCTTCATGCACCTTCTGCAAACTTCAAGAACAGGATTTAACAAGTGACAACAGCCAGCAGACGACATATTTGGTCGATTCTCCGCATCTTTTCGCAAGCACGACACTCCAATGCGGATACAATTCGACGCTTGAAATTCGTCCCACGTATATGAATCCAATGATTTGATTTTTCATACATTTACCTAAATGTTTATTTACTATTTACATTGTATTTTCGTAGTTACAAATTAATTAGAGGTAAATTTTATACTTTAACGCTATAATGGTAAATGAAGAATGACATACAAGACATTGGAATTATATTTCAACATTATCTTTATTTTTAAGAAAACAATGGGAAATTATATCATCATTCATAACGATCACCACATTTACATAAATTAAAAATTAGTTTAGTAGATCATTATTCTTCCTCAAATATTAAACATCATTTGATTTTATCTATGAAATTTATAATTGTTGTCAACACAAAATACTATTCTTCAAGTATTTTGCCAAATCTTACGACTCAATTCGATTTTATGTTCACCATTCATAAATTTCAGATTTCTATTCACAATTTTTTTCTGAATTTAACAATTATGCTATTTAACAATTCCAGATGGATTTTCCGGATAGAGCATGCCAACATTCAAGGCCTCCGATTATTAAGGCAAACTCTTAGCATGTCCTGCCATCTTGACAGCTTAGGTAGCCATGCATAAGACTCATCACAGCATATGCTTTCTGAGGGAGAGCATATATAAATATTCTATCACATTAGATACTTGTCCCCATGTTCTCTTCCTCCATATTCCTCTTTTCATTTTTTGCGATAACCAAAGTCCAAATTGACTTCCCCAGTGGAGTATGGGCTTGCCCACAGTTACGGCCTCTAGTTGTTAAGGCAAATTATAATTCACAAAAGAAATTTTTGGTTCATAAAAGTTTCAAACTTCACAAATAATTTCGTAAATTATATTTCATTCTTTCTAGGGCTGGTCCATAGCCTAATAAGCACTAGTTCCGATGCATTATACTCCAATAACCGAACATCATTATTAATTTTTTATTTTCAAAATCTTTTGAAATATGTGGGGGATTGTTCGATATTTCCATAATATTTTGAAATATTTACAATAATAGCTTCGATAAAAGTTATAATCGCATTGAAGACCATCATTATTTTTAATGGTCAGCTTTTCAATCGCTTTGTAACATTTAATTCATTTCCCAAATAAATCATCTAATATTTTACAACGGCTCTATTTTGTTTGTATATAAAAATAAAATCTCATAAGACAATTTTGACATATACATTGAATGAAAGAGAGAATATTCCATTTCTTTAAAAAATCTGTCATTTGCTTTCTTTTTCCTTGTTGGGTTATGCATAAGGTTATTTCTGTTCCTTCTAATATTCAGTGTGGAATATAGAAGAAGGTCTATTGTATCTCGGGAGGATAGCCATCAGAAGCCCATCACACCAAGTTTCACACTCCGATAGGCAGAATTATCCTTAAGGATAGTGCCTGCGCTTGCATGCCTCAGATAAATTTATTTATTCTCATTAGCTTTTTCAACAAGTCATACTTAACTTAGATGCATCACTAATCATTTTAACCGCAAGTGAATTTATTAATTCACTAATGAATCTATGACTCGATAAGTACATCAATTTGGCGATTCAATTCTTTATGCATTTACCTATTGAACAATATAATTTTTACTATGCATAAAGTATATTGATAGTCCACGATCAATTATAATCCTAATTTGAATAAAACAACGGCAAATTATATTGTCTTATGCATAGGATCATCAAATGTACTTAAAATGAAGATTTTGTTTTCCTAGATCATAAATTCTTACTCAAATATGTATATCTTATATAATTATTAATGAAATTTATAACTATCTTCAACATAAAATACTAGTTTTAGGCATTTTACTGAATCTTAGGATTCCGTTTGATTTTAAGTTGACGATTCACAATTAATTATTTAATATTTAAACTTAAGATACGTTTTTCGATTTATTAATTGTGCTATTAAACCAAAGACCAAGTGGACTTCTGTGACAGAGGGTGGGCACGATGCGAGGCGTAAGAGCATACATAAGTTAAAATGCAATGCGCTAGGAGATTTGTGATAAGGAAGAAGATGCGTACATTTCATGTCAGTACATTATATAGACTCTTGGAGACTAAAATCAAGGAAAGCTCATCACACCACATACATAAAAGGTCCATTGCTATTGCATCTTTACATTACATACATGGAGAGTGAAATCCATCCACCATTAACTTGTGCCCATCTTCTCTTCCTCCATTATTTTCCTTTTGTTTTTGTAGGACCAGAAAACCTCGTATATTCATTGTAGCGTTCTTCTAACTACTGGCAGATCTACCTGAGTAATTTCAAAAAATGCCAGCCGGATGGTGTTCCGTATCTCCACTTTCAAGTTGATGCTTTAGGCGGCATTATGACATCGTCTTTTTTAATTATAAGGTTGATCATGGAGTTTAAAGGTAATGGACGCTTGCTCAGCTTGTTTTGAGCAACGGACAGTTTTAACACTCGCAGGTGGCCAGCAAAGGTGGTGAGCAGTTTTTTTGGCATGACGCACCCCGGGACCTTATCTTCGTCATTTTTAAAGAAAATAATGACTATGGCAATCCATGTTTTCCCTTTGTTGTAACTCTGTTTTTGGGCCTCATTGTAGCTTCCTCTTGTTGCATGTGTAGGGAATCTTGTTTGTTTCTGTTGACACCTCAATTTTAATTAGGTTTATTTTATTAATTAAGTTTTTATTTTATTTTATTTTGTCTTTTTCGGAATAATGAACAAAAACCAAATAAAAACACAAAAAAACAAAAAAATAAAACAGCAAGAAAAACATAAGCCAGCAGCCCATTTTTCCTCTCTTTTCCTTCGTGCAGGCCCGCGAGGCCCAGCCCTGTGGCTAAGCCCGGCCCCTTCTCCTTGTCTTCTTCCTCCCCTGTCTTCTTTCCCAAACCGGATAAGCAGCACGCGCCGGAGAGGAGGACGCGTGCGACGCCGGAGCAAAGTGGAGGAACAGTAGCGCACGTGGAGCAGGGGGCGGCTGGCGTCGGATAAGGACATGCGGGGAGCAGCTAGCGTCGGATGGGACACCGGTTTGGCCGTCGAGGGCCACTCGGTGCGTGAAGGGGACCGGCGGTCGAAGTTCTATCGACCGACCACCCCCTCGCCTATAAATAGCCCCCGATGTCGAGGATGAAGAGCACGAGCGAGCTCCGAGATCTTCCCACTGAGAGACTTCGGGGGAGGAATCGAAGAGCGAGCGAGAGAGAACTTGGGCCGCGAGCTCAGCTGACCTCCCACTGAGAGACTTCGTGGGAGGCCTCCAGCGAGCGAGTCCGAGGAGGTTAGATCCGACCGGTGGCGGCTCGGATCTGGCCGGAGTGAGAGAGAAGCGAGGTCGAAGGAGGTGAAGGAGTTCTGGAAGAGAGGAGAGCGCAGCGACGAGGAGGGCCGGCGAAGGCCCAGATCTGACCAGATCTGGGATTTGATGTTGCCAGCGCAACCGTGGCTCCGCCACCGTTCCAACGCCGTTGCCACGAATAGGTAACGTACCACCACTGCCACCGTCATCGTCTTCGTCGCCGTCGCATCCCTCTCTGTAGCCCAGCCATCGCCGCCGTCGCCGTCGTCGTCGTCGCCGCTGCACCTTGGCCCTCTCCATCCTCGGCGCCGCGATTTGGAAAACCCTAGGGTTCCCGATTTTTCGGGTCGCGACCCCGGGTTGTCGAGTCGGACCTGGATCGGGAACCGGGTAGGGATTCCGCAAATTCCGGGGGCGGCGGGAGCCGGGTCGCGAGGTCGGGTCGGATCCGGGTAGGGTTTCCGAAGGAACCGGGTTGTGGAGCTCGGGCGGGTCGTCGTGCCAGGCTGGGTGTCCCCAAACGCCCGGCCACGACGCCGTTTCAAATAAATAAATAAAAAGAAAGGAAAAAATCTGAGTTGAGCCCGCATTGCGGGCCCGTCTGCGTTTTGGGTCGTCGACCCGGGTCGGACCCAACCCATGAATCCGACCAATGTCGGCTTTTTTATTATTTTTAATAATATTTTGATAAAAAATAAGAAAAAAAAATAATTTATTTTCAAAAAAAAATATTTAAAAATATTTTAATTTCCAGAAAACCAGAAAAAAAAAAATGTTTTTTTAAAATGTAAAAAAAAATATTTTATTTTCCAAAAAAAAAATACCAAAAAATATTTATCCAAAAAAAATTTTATTTTCCAAAAAATAAAAAAAAAATCAAAAAAATATTTTCCAAAAAATGCTAAAAATCCAAAAAAGCCAAAAATTCATGAAAAACCCAAAAAATTCAGAAAAAAGCCAAAAAGACTTGTATTTTTCCAAAAATACCCAAAAAAATCCAAAAAAAAAAATCCCTTTTGTGTCCAAAAAAAAAAATTAGAAAAAGACTCAAAAAATGTTTTTCCTCCAAAAAAATGCATGGAAAATCCCTCAAACATCCAAAAAACCTCAAGGTTTAAACAAGATTAGGTATCGAAAGGGCATTAGTGATTAACTAGTGTAATCAAGTCCCCGATCCTAATTTCTTTGGTTGCGCAGGAGCGAGTATTTCTCCCGATACTTTGCTTGGGTTTCTAATCGACCCACCCCAAATCGATTAGTGGCGACTCCGTTTTTAAATTAATTTATAGGTTAAAAATTTAGACTATTAAAATCGTGAATTGGTGGACTTAGGAGAGTCCGGGCATAACTAAAGTTAGCCGAGCCATTAGCCTCCGCAAGCCGCCCGTACCCGATTGCAGGCGCCAAGAAAAAAGAGGTCGCGACAGCTTGGCGACTCCACTGGGGACCATTTTTGAGGACTTAGGCCATTCCATCTCTGTTTAAATACTTTGCTGACTTAGGTAATAGCTTAAAGTTTTTTTTTATCCTGTTAAAATAAAATGTTTCGTGATTATAAACTGCTGTGCATCCTTAAATGTTTTAGCACTACACATGGCACACACAACCTGACCGTTGGACCTGGGCCGCCATAAGATTTCTAGGATGGTGTTAAGAAAGATACGACCTCGAACGCGAGACTGAGATGTAGAGGTTGCCTTTCTTTTCCTCGAATTTCTTAGCCAAGGTTAGGAGGATATGCTGCTAACGCGAGACTGCGACGGGCGGATATCCTTTTAATCTCAACAAACCTTCTTAGTTAGAAATCGAGCTGCACGTCCCATGCGCATGTCTTTGTAGTTGCCCATTTTTCTTTAAAAGCAAAGTGATTTCTTTACTTTTACTCAGTCTTTTTATTTGGCCCATGGCAATTTAGGATAAGATTTTCAAGTCCCAGTTTATATGCGATTGGGAAAGACGATATCTAGTTCATTCCTACTCCCAAGGTAGAGCTCTTCAGATGGTGGGGTCAATTCGATCAGTTTGCCCAAGAGCGCATGAAGGCCAAAGTCGGTCATCTCCTATCATTGATCCAAATCACTGTTTGTCCTGAAGTCATACAAGCCATGGCACATTTTTGGTGCCCGAAGACAATTACTTTTATATTCGGTAGGTTTGAGCTAACCCCAACCCTAGAAGAATACAACATCATCACTGGAATGCCTCTTGAGAAAAAGCTTGTTAGGCCATCGACAGGCATCATCCCATGGCGTTGGTTAGCGCGACTTTTAGGAACTAAAGTCCATACTATGATACAAATCCTTGAAAATAACCATAATACCTGCCCACTAGAATTTATGAATGCCTGTTTCCAAAATCAGCCTATGACCCAGAAAAGTGAGATATTCCTCCTGGTCTTTTTTCAGGCTCATCATCTTCCCCCATCAAAGAAATGCCATAATTCCCAAGATGACATGGATAATTGATAAGATCTTAAGAGGGGAGAATTATGTCAACATGATTTTAACTGAAACATTCTTGTCCTTTAATCGTTTTAAAGACAACACGAAGAAAATCATGCGAGCCTCTCCTGAAATTTTACAAGTCTAGTTCTTTTCTCACCTAAGCGAATTTCGAGACTTCATGCGATCGTCTGAAACGAATGCTTTCAAAAATCCGTTACAAAAATTTATGGTTCTAGGACCATACATTCCCAATCAAAGTTGTTTAAATTGGGTAAACTTCCTAAGAGACCCAGCTCCTGAGGCATTCCAATGGTGTGCCGGTTGGTTCCATGAAAAGAGTGCTCGCTTTGCTTTCATACGCACCCGCCCAATTCCGTTGCTCGGCCTCACCGGCGCCATTCCCTATTACCTGTATCGAGTAGCACGACAATATGGAGCCCTTCAGGAGATCCCACCGCCTTTCAAGAGGATGATCCCTCCAGTTCTTTTCAACACAAGCCGTGACTACGCAATCGAAATTTCTATTCGTTGAGGAAACTGGGACAAGTGCCATCGCAAAAGGATCGTGGTACCTGAAGGGCTTGAGGGAGAAGAAAAAGCCCACCACGCCTCCATATCCTACATCCACAACCATCATATCCCAACAAAATGGAAGCCATCAGTCCCTCACTCAATTAGCGAGAGCAGCCAGCACAAGCAAGTAGAGCTCATGGAGAGGGATTTGGGAATGGACTGGATGCACACCTCAAAGCCAGTCCAAGAAAGCAAGCATCTGCGCGAGAGTAAGGCTCCTCGTCGCATATAAATTGGCAATCATGTGCCCCTTAGTGTTAATATTGTGAAAAGTTTTGTCCCATTGTTTAGGGACTTTTGTTAAATATTTAGTATTTCAACCTGTCATTTCAATTTCAAGTTTTAGATGCCAGGAGTTTGCAGTCAATAAATCGTCTTTTGATAAATAAAAAAGCAGTTAGATCATTGCCATGGGTCAGTCTTTGTTTATTTTCGTGCTCATTCATTGTTTTCGCAACGAACAGGTAATTATGAATCGCCAGCCACCAATCGCCGTGAATGGCCTCATGCAATAGAGGCCGATCAGAATGATGTACAAAATCACCTCGCCAACATTGAAGACGGCGTAGGACAGATGTCCATTGTCCTTCGACAACTCTCGAGACAAATGAAATCTACTCAAGCTTAGCCCAACTCTATAGTTGCCTTAAACATCATCATGACACCCGCAAAATTGCCAGAAAATAGCCAGTACCATAAACAGTTTGAAAGGATCATGAAAAAGTTAAGCCAGCTGCAAGAGCAGAATCCCATGGACCTGTCTAATTACGCCGGCATTGAGATCCTTGAAAAACTCAAAGCACTTGAATGCGAAAGGTATGCTAATACCTACCGCCCAGAGACCTACTTGCAGGCCTACCTGGTTTGAAGGATGATTCAATCGTACCAATCGAGCTTGACTGGCCTTGCCTTGCGATGGTACATTGTCAAGAAGATTAGTCCCCTGAAAACTTGGAGGAAACTAATTCATGTTTTTCACCAAGAGTATAATATTGACATCACCCCTGACATCACCTTGCCCCGCGAAGAGCCGATGATCGCGGAGAACGAGGAACCATTAGTCGCTGAGATAAGAGAAGAGTATGTCAATGAAGCCTTGCATAATAAATGGGCAACTGAACAACAATGTTACTAGAAAATTTCCCACTAGGAAAGGCAAGGAGCCTTTGTACGAGATCAAAGACACAAACCTTGTTCAAGACCGAGGCACGACTGGACGACTCTTCAAGCTTACTCCAAGAGCTACGGTCCAAAGAATACCGACCCCTATCAACCTGGAAAGTGAATCAGAAGTGAAACTCTAATGTCTCTCACTTCCCTTGACAGAATCGAGCTGGCAAAACGAAGGGCCCTACTCAAAAGATCTAGACCAGAAGCCAAGAAAAGAAAGCCTAAGCAGATCAATGCAGCATTTGCCGACGTGCCACCGCACCAAAGCTTCGAGCATTCCCGAGAATACAGCTTTGAAGGCTACCCTCATCTAGAGTACAACCCTGAAGACTTCCCGGCCCTAGAATACAATCCCAAGGACTTCCAGCGTTATTTTGACAATGAAACTAACGATTCATCGTATAACTATTTCCTACTCTCATCTGGGGATGAAGGCCCGTCAGAAGAGGAAGCATACGTCTTTATCCGCTATGATCCTAACGAAGTACTAAGCTTGTCCTTTGACCATGAGGATAGCTTCAATACTTCATCCTCATTCAAAAGTTTTGACCAAGAAGAAAGCAATGGGGTAATCTCGGTAGAGTCCAACTTCCCTGAAACAGAAAAATTCACCACTACAATAGATAAACTGTGGGAAAATCAATGGCCTAACCAAGATACATCAAGCTCGTCTTGTGCTCATAGGATCATGACCCCTGGAGAAATGTGGATACCTAATCTTCGCAAGTATAACGGCACGACTTTCCCCGTGGCCCACTTGCAGTACCTCCATGCTGAAATGAGTCGGTACTATGGCCCGATGTCATTCACAACTCAGACTTTCTAAGAGAGTCTTATGGGGTCTGCATTATAATGGTTCATCACAGCAAATATCTATCTCAAGAGAGATTGGAATGAGCTGTCTTCTACATTCCTGCTTCAGTATCAAAGCCAGATTGGGACTGAAGTACCTTGTCAGAACTTGGTTCGCTTCAGAAGAAGACCAATGGAGGATTTTCGAGCATATGCGAGGAGGTGGGAGGCTTTTATGATGCAAACTTACCCTCAGCTGGTTGAAGAAGAAATGATAAAGCTATTCATAGGGGCTTTACCTCGCAAGCATCGTTGTTGGTTGCATGGGTTGCATTTCCATAGCTTAAATGAAGTGGTCCTCTCATGCAAATCGTTCGAGTCTACTGGAGGCGAGGAACTGAAAGGCGCTTGATTTCATAACCAACACTATCAAAGCACTCCTTTACACAAGAGTTTTCATGGGTTTTACTTATTTTAATAATTTCATGTTTCTTATCTTGTCTAGTGTGTTACTATTGTATTTTCCATTCCAAGTACTCTATTGTACAGTTCTAATATTTTGTTTTAAGAGCATTGGGCGATACTCCAAACCAGCCCATTGATGCTATCCAACCATAAAAAAAAAATATATCATCCAAGGAGAATACTGAGAGCTGGGCTTCCTCATGCTTTTTTCTCCCCCGAATACATATTTTGAAAAAAAAACTATTTCATCACCCAAAAGCTTTTGTTAAAACAAGATGATAAATTTAATCATGTTTGTCTTTTGACTCACTCACTTCATGTCTTAGAAGATCATTCCTGTCCCCTTTGATTTAGTATGACAAAGGGGGCATTTGAAGCAAGCACATCATGTGAACTCGCCAAATTCAAAGACACCCTTGCCAAGAAAAATGCGAGTGGGGGCAAATAGAAAGAATCATCCTACACCAAAAGAAGGTAAGTTTTATCCTCTGAATATAATTTTGGAAATGATGTCCTCTCTCTTCTATTTATAAGAAACGAAAGATAGGAAGTAATAGATACAAGCATGCGGTTGAAATCAAGCCATCCCCAAGAGCTATGTACACTCCACCTTGCTCCTGCCCAACTCATTCTCAAGTCGAAGCAATATCTTTTCCCCACAACGTGCCTGAGCAACTAGATGCAGTGGTTTCATCGATGGGATTTCCAGCTTTGACAAGCCAAGAAGCACAAAAGGGATCTTTTCTCTTTCTTGAATTGGCTCAACGGGAAGAAATGTCAAGTTGAAGCGGAGCCCCTATTCAAAATGAGGATCTAGAAAGAATGCATGCTCTGCCATCAAGAATTGGAGGTTTTGATTGATTGCCATGACTTTTCATGCTAAGTTAAGAAAATTCCATAGAAGGAAGGCATTGAAGATAAATCAACAACCATCAATCATGCATACATGGCCATGAGTGAGGAAGGCCAATTGGAAGAAATGTCAAACTGTGCCGAGACGAAAATGTTGTCATTAATATTCATATCCTTAGGAGTCAGCAAATACAAACTCTAAGGAAGGATAATTTGGTATCGTTTCCAATACTCCCAGGATCCAAACTCACTTTTGACATATTTTCCCTATTGACAGGAAGCATTGGGATTCAAGAACCAAACATGATGGTTAGGTTTGGCAAATCAATATTGGTCAAGCTAGTACATGGAAAAGACTCGCATGTCATCCAGGAGCCAATTCAGAGAATAATTGACCTAACGAAGCAAGTGACATAGGACTTCGTGTCTCCCTCTCACTTCAGGTTCACCCAATCATCTACAAACTAGTGAAGCGTAAAGTTGTATCACTTCTAGTTTTTCGACTCTTGAAAGAGTTCATGACTAACACATTCCCTCTTATCTGTTGTAGGATCACCTGACTGTCAAAAGCAAGGATAACAAATCAAGAAGCATGTCTTGTTAGGATCACTTGACTTTGATAATAAATCAATGAGAGCATGACAAACTCTCCTAAATGAAATGGTGTCTTGAGTAATTGCCAAAGCAAATGACATAAATTTTTCAGGCCTCAACTCACATTTGATTT
This sequence comes from Eucalyptus pumila, assembly GCA_016097595.1. NCBI lineage: Eukaryota > Viridiplantae > Streptophyta > Magnoliopsida > Myrtales > Myrtaceae > Eucalyptus > Eucalyptus pumila. Next base: position 24,169,103 of record CM027850.1, on the reverse strand, counting down.
TGGCTAGACTAATTGATCTACTTGTACATCTTCTCTTCTACAGGGTCAAAAGCAGAGATGCTCGATCAAATTCTTAATCCTTGGCTGATCATTCATGTGTCATATCCCTAATCAGTAGGGACGACCATCGACACCCCTTTGTGAATAACCCTTTTGATGTTCAAAACTTAACAATACTATTATGTTGACCCTTAAAGCTACCAAGAAGGTCTTTTTGAGGCAAAACCATTCATTTGTTCTGAAAGTACAAACTCCATCACATTTAAAATGCTGCATGCCTTTTTCCAGGTGAATTTTGCATTACGATTTTGTCGGCTAAATCTTTGATTCTATTAAGGATTATTAGAATAGACAGCTAAGTGAAGAATACAAGATTAATTGAGCATGCTGGATGAGGCACGTCAGAATGAGGAAAGGCAAGCCATATCTTACACACAATCCCCCCATCTATACACCTGTGAGATGAGTGCAAAAGATTCCATGGCTGTAGGGTAAAGAGTTCTCTCGCGAATGGTACGATAACCAAAATAGTGAGAGGCATTCCATCGCTCACCCCATCGAGCCCCATACACTGGTGAAGCTTCTCTCATACCCCCGTCAAGAACCACCCACATTGGGGCAGAGCGGAGGCAAAGCAGCACCACAAGGTGAGAAGAGAGATAGAAATTTTCTTGCTCGCACTTGCATCAATCTTCAGGTGTCTTTATTGCATATTAACGCTCGCGTTAATTTAAGTGCCCTAGAATGATGAAGATCAATTCTTTCTCTACGCACTTGTATTCATTGTACAACTCAAGTGAGTATGTAATTTTACCCTCACATTGAGACAAAATAGAAGTTACTACCATTTAAACAGCATAGCTCGGGCGCTAGCGAAGACGAAGACTCAAGAGTCTAACAACAATGTCGTGATTGAACTTGCATAGGCTAGTTCCTCTAAAGACAAGAATGAAAAAACATGGGCATAAAAAAGCAGTGTACCTGGTAAGAGCAAGGTCAATGCCCATAAAAGAAGAACTGGAATAAAATAGGGGCATGAAAAAAGTAGTGTGCCTGGTAAAAGTAAGGCCAATGCCCCCCAGTAAAAAATACAGCCAAGAAAAGTTGTTGTTGTGGTCCATAGAACCTCCATCTGACAAGAAAGACTAGTGACAAATGCCAAGACAGTCACCAACTCTCACCCTCTTACATGTGAGCCAAGTCTACGTTACATCCCATTGTAAAAGTCTCTTCAGACTAGGGCACTTCAATTAACGTAGGATTTCATATGTTCATAAACATCGCTCGAAGAAGTACGAGCAAGATTACTCTATCTATTTTCGCAGGATTCTTGACTTGCAAGCCCGAAGACAATCGTGCGGCACTCCATTCATAAGCCTTGACCTTGATGGTCCCCTTCGATGAGCCGCTGGTCAAGACTTCATCACAGTTTCAACAAAGACCTCTCACATTGGTAAAGTCGTACTATTTGCGAGAATACTCAGACCCTTGTTGACATGATGACAGTGAGATAGTGCGGTCCTTATAAATCCTGCATCAATGGTCAGGATAGCCTTTTCCATGAGAGTGAGCGGAAAGTCCTTTCAAACTGAAAGTCCCTCATCTAGCATACTCAAGACATCTACATTCTAAATGAAGGTTGTCTTTCAAAATCTTCCTCAGTGGAAATCAAAAGATGCAGAACTGACAAAATTATCATGCATAAATCTCATTTGAACTCATGAATTTACAGCATATACAATCATGTGTGCATATTGTGCAAATAGCAGACATAGTCTTAGAGATCAGAGATATTGCCAGGTAAGTATATCTCTATCCCCATTTGTCTTAAGGTACCTATCACTGTCCAGGTACTCTCTTATTGACACTCAACCTATTTGAGTCGCCCTTTGAGTTTGGATGCTTACTGCTGTCTAGGTATCCCTATTATCCTTGAATACCGGCCACCATTCGGATATTCTCTTTTCCTAACACTCGACCTGTTCGAGTTGTCCGCGGAATATTGATACTTGTGACTAACCAAGTATCCCTTTATCGTTGAATACCTATTGATGTCTAGGTATCCCTATTATCTTTGAGTATCGGCCACCGTTCGGATACTCCCTTTCCCTAACACTCGACTTACTCGAGTTGTACCCAGAGTATTGATACTTGTGACTGACCAAGTATCTCTTGGAATACCTACTGGTGTCTAGGTATCCCCATATCGTCAAGTACCCACTGTTGTCCAGGTACTTCCTTTTCATGACACTGAGCTTGCCCGAGTTGTCCCCAAAAATATAATATTTGTTCAAGCATTCATTGCTTTGCTTGTGTACCGCGCCTACCTAGGTATGCTTTCTACACTTGGACCTATCCGAGTGGTCCCAAATCATATCATTAAATACTTGTGTTCATCCAAGTATTCCAGTACTTTGTACACTGTGGCTATCCAGTGTTCCACCCCTTTGAGTGCCTACGCAGCCATCCGGGTAAGCCTCGTGCCACATTCAAGCTTATAATACTAGGAGATGAGAGACCTTCAGGAATACGCGGGGCACGCTCTCGATATTCCCAATATCAGGAGGTGAGAGACCTTCATGAATATCCCAGGTACGTCCTCGATATTCCCCTTTACCAGGAGGTGAGAGACCTTCATGAATATCTCAGGTACGCCCTCGATATTCCCAATTACCTGGAGGTGAGAGACCTTCATGAATATTCGGGGCACGTCCTCGATATTCCCCATACCAAGAGGTGAGGGACCTTCACGAATATATGAGGCACGTCCTCAATATTCCCAATTACCAAGAGGTAAGAGACCTTCACGAATATGCGGGGCACGCACTCGATATTCCCATTACCAGGAGGTGAGAGACCTTCACGAATATCTCAAGGTACGCCCTCGATATTCCCATTACCGGGAGGTGATAAGGTACGCCCTCGATATTCCCAATTACCAAGAGGTGGAGCACGCCCTCGATATTCCCATTACTAGGAGGGGAGACCTTTATGAATATAAGACGTCCCGACCTCGGGAGGTGAGAGACCTTCACGAATAATGTGTCACGTCCTCGATATTCCAACTACGGGAGGTGGAGACCTTCACGAATATGCAAGATCCATCCTCGATATTCCCCATTATCAAAAGGTGAGAGACCTTCACAAATATCCCAGGTACACCCTTCGATATTTCCCAATTGTGAATGTAAGGATTTTGTCTTATAATTATCCAAGTATGTTCTCGATATTTTCAATTATCAAGTACCCCTTCGATACTTGTGAATGTCCAAGTATTCCCCAAGAGTTTGTAATTGTGATCATCCAAGTACCCCTTCAATGCCTATGATCAGCCAAATACCCATTTCAACGCCCGCAAAGCCCAAATATCCTCAAGGTTAGTACTTGTGAATATCTAGGTACTCTTTCAAATGCTTGTGAATGTCCAGGCACCCCCAACAAATCGATGCCCTGAGAAAGGTCGATGCATCCTCCTGAGAAAGGTTGGGTTCCAACTAGTGTCTTTGACAGAAGTCAGACACCCCACAAATCGATGCTCTGAGAAAGGTTAGCGCATCCTCCTGAGAAAGGTCGGGTTCCCACTGGTGTCTTCGACAGAAGTCAGGCACCCCACAAATCGATGCCCTAAGAAAGGTCAGTGCATCCTCCCAAGAAAGGTCGAGTTCCAACCAGTGTCTTTGACATAAGTCAGACACCCCAACAAATATGATGCCCTAAGAAAGGTCAGCGCATCTCCCAAGAAAGGTCGGGTCCTAACAAATCTGGTTTCCTCGAAGAATGGTACGGGTCGAGCACCCATAAGTAGGTGCCCGAGAATGGTTCGGCGCAGCAATTTCCGTCAAGGCGACCGAAGAAAGGTTCGGGTCCTAGACAAATCATTTATTGTTTTAACAGGTGACCGAAGAATGGTTCGGTCCCGAAAAAGCAATTTCCCGTCAAGGCAACCGAAGAAAGGTTCGGGTCCAAGACAAATCATTGATTGTTTTAACAAGCGACCGAAGAATGGTTCGGGTCCTGGAGAAGCAATTTCCCATCACGGCGACCGAAGAATGGCTTGGGTCCGAGACAAACCACTGATTGCTCCAATAAGCAACCAAAGAATGGTTCGGGTCTTGGAAAAGCAATTTCCCATCAAGGCGACCGAAGAAAGGTTCGGGTCCTAGACAAATTATTGATTGTTTTAAACAGGCAACCGAAGAATGGTTCGAGTCCTGGAAAAGCAACTTCCTCATATCACCAGGTAAGATGACGCCTTGATACTTGCCAAAACTCGGAGTTCACACCCTATCTCACTCACTCTTGGTAAATAACTATAGGTATCTTCTTATCTGTCTTAGTATATGTAAAGTTATATTGCTCTTTTTCTGCATAGAATAATAGGTCCCAAATAAAATATAATCTACTATGCATGCATGGATAAAATTGAGGCATTAGTCTATCTTTGAATGCAACCTCTGCGAGCTCATATTCAAAGAGGGGCAGCTGTTGACACCTCAATTTTAATTAGGTTTATTTTATTAATTAAGTTTTTATTTTATTTTATTTTGTCTTTTTCAGAATAATGAACAAAAACCAAATAAAAACACAAAAAAATAAAAATAAAACAGCCCATTTTTCTCCCTCTCTTCCCCCTCCGCATGAGCCTTTACGGCCCACTTTCCTTCTCCTCCAGCCCAGCCCTTTTCGGTCTTCTTCCTCCTTCATTCGCTCTGCAACACACGCGCAGAGGGCGCGACGCCGGATGAGCGGACGAACGACAACGTGCATGAGAAGGGGGGCAGCTAGCAAACAGGTGGCGGATGGGACGCCGGTTTGGCCACAGGGGTCCGCTCGGCAAGCCAAAGACCAGCGGCCGAGCCTCTCCGTCGACCGGACCTCCTCGCCTATAAATAGCAGAGCATTTCCATCGTCGAAGGGCACACCAGAGAAGATCTTGAGCTTGGAAACTCCTCAGGAGGAGGTTGAAGAGCGAGCGAGAGAGAGAGACTCGGGCCGCGAACTCGAGCTAATCCCCTCGAGAGACTTCGGGGGAACTCAAAGAGCGAGCAAGTCCGGGAGGCGATCGGGTCGGTGGAGGCTCGGATCCCTCCGGAGAGACTTCGAGAGAAGGAGGCCGGAGGAGGTGATTTGCGAGAACTCAAGAGCAGAGAGAGGAGAGAGATCAAAGCCGCGAGCATCCAAGCTTCCCCCGAGTGACTTCAGCGGAGGCTCGACTCTCGCGAGCCTAGATCAAAGAGAGGGAGCAGAGTTCGGGCACCCTCCGCCGTCGTCGCCCGCAACCGTGGCTCCGCCGCCGTTCGCTGCCGTTCACGGACGGGTAACATACCGCCACCCACCGCCATCACAACCCCCCCGTCGTCCAATCCTCGTTGATGCCGCCATCGCCACGAACAGGTAGTGCTACCGCCGCCGTCGCCGTTGCCATAGCCTCCCCCCTCTCGGCAGTTCAACCCTCTTCACTACCGTCACTATCGCCGTCGCCATCACCATCATCCCTGCGGTTGTGCCTTGGCCCTCTCCCTCCTCGGCGCCGCGATTCGGAAACCCTAGGGTTCACGATTTTCGGGGTCACGACCCCGGGTTGTTGGGTCGGACTAGGATCGGGAACCGGGTATGGATTCCGTAAATTGCGGGGGCGGCAAAAGCCGGGTTGGGGTTCGGGTCGGAATCTGGTAGGGTTTCGCCGAGGGAGCAGGTTGTGGAGCTGAGTCGTCGGGCCGGGCTGGGCGTCCCCAAACGCCCGGCCACGACGCCGTTTCAAATAAATTTAAGAAAAAAAAAATCTTAGTCGAGCCCACGTCGCGGGCCCATCTACGCGGATCGTCGACCGAGTCGGAACCAACCGCGGATCCGACCCGGTCGGCTTTTTTATTATTTTATTAATATTTTATAAAAAAAGAAAAAAATATTTTATTTTCAAAAAATATAAAAAAATATTTTAATTCTAGAAAACCGAAAAATGTTAAAAAATGTTTAAAAATGTTTTATTTTCAAAAAAAAATGAAAAATATCAAAAAAATAATTTATTTTCCCAAAAATAAAAAAAAAATAAAAATTATTTTATTTTCCAAAAAATCAAAAAAATAAAAAATATTCCAAATTTTCATGAAAAATCCAAAAAAAAAAATTCATGAAAAAGCCAAAAAGACTTGTATTTTTCCAAAAATACCCAAAAAATCCCTTTTGTGTGCAAAAAAAAAATTCCCTTTTGTGACTCAAAAAATGTTTTTCCTCCCAAAAATGCGTGGGAAATCCCTTGAACATCCAAAAAAGCTCAAGGTTTAAACAAGATTAGGTACCGAAAGGGCATTAGTGATTAACTAGTGTAATCAAGTCCCCAATCCTAATTTCTCTAGTTGTGCAGGAGCGAGTATTTCTCCCGATACTTCGCTTGGGTTTCTAATTGACCCACCCCAAACCGATTAGTGGCGACTCCATTTTAAAATTAATTTTCAGGTTAAAAATTTAGACTATTAAAGTCGTGAATTGGTGGACTTGGGAGAGTCTGGGCATAACTAATTTTAGCCGAGCCATTAGCCTCCTTTAGGCGCTCATACCCGATTGCTATATATATATATATATCATGGTTATATCATGGTTGAGAGCCGTGAGAGATGTCGAGACTTGTTCTCCAAAATGGGTGCGTGAATCATTGATCTGACTTTTTACAGGAATTATAGGTGCACGTGAGAGATGTGTCGAGACTTGTTCTCCAAAATGGGTGCGACAACATGAAATGCATGATTCTTGGCTTCATTGTAATCACCAAGGCTTATATTGGACAGAGAAATAGGACATAAAGAAGTCAAAGGAAACAATTTGTTCATAGGTGGTTAGGGACAAGGCCAATTCCTTCACCAATGGAAATGATGACTGATTCAAGGGAGAGTAGAATGTTGACTTAGGCTGCCTTTTGGGTGTTGAAGTTCCCCTCCACTCACCAAACGTTGAAGGGCAATTTGTTCATAAATATGCAAAATACCGGTCATATAAATATTGTCATTATTGCTATGGATACACTTGCATATTTTGCCTTTAGTCAGTTCCCATATTTGGAGATCGAATAATTGGTAGGGTTTGTTGGATTGATTTACCATACGAACTTGACCATGTATATCCTTGGTATAGGACTTTACCTATTGAAGATAATTAAAATCTAGGCCTTTAAATTTTTTTAATCATTTTGAAAAATGAGATCACATATAGTAATTTCAAAATGTATCTGATAAGTACTTAAAACACATAAATCTGATTAATATATATATATATATATATATATATATATATATATATATATATGAGTGAAAGTAATAGGCCGACTTAAGGTAGGGTCAATTCTCTTTCTATTCGTTGTGTTCTAATGGGTCGAGATATCAGACATACATCTCTTTTCTTTTCTCAATCATAGTAGAATTATCATATCTTAGTGCACGTGAATAAATCAAAATAAACAAGCTCGACCACTGCTATTTATTCCAAATTAAATTAAATACAGATAATTCCCATTATTGTTGCAGAGTCACTAGCATTTTTTTTTTTTTTTGCCTCTAATCAATTCACACTTGTAAATAGAATTAAAGGTAATTTTCCTTGGGATTGATTTACTCTACAAACTTGACCACGTACACCCTTCATTTAGTATTTAACTATTCAAAAAAAGAGAAATATAGGCGATTAGATTTTATAATCATTTTGATAAATGAGATAATGAGCATCAATTTCACATGTTGAACATGATTATTAGATATTTCCGAAAAGTACTTAAAGCACATTAACCTAGAACTTTCTCTATGCGGATAAAAGTAATGATCGGCCTATAGTAGTGTTACATCTCTTGCTTTTTCGTGCTTTTTAAATGAAATTTACTCACTTTTCTAAGGACAAAAAATTATAGAACAAGAATGGTTATATCAGTCTTTCATCTCCTTCTTTCTTCTATGATAGTAGAATGATCATATCTTATTGCACATACATAAATCAAAATAAATTACTTTGACCATGCCATTGTACATGCCAAACAAAATTAAAATGCTGGTCATTCTTAATATTGTTGTGGATAGACTTGCATATTTTGCTTTGAAACAATTCTCATACTTAGAGACAGAATTAATGGCAGGCTTTTGTTGGGATTGATTTACTCTACAAACTTGACCATGTATACCTTGGTTACCTATTCAACAAAACTAAAATGGAGGCTGTTAAATATTTTAATATATTGATAAATGAGATCTGGACAGCATTTTCACATTGTCGAACGATGTTATCATATGTATAGGATAAGTACTTAAAGCACCTAACAATTTACTATATGCGAAGGAGAGTTTTAGACTGCCTTAGGGTACGATTATACCTCTTGCTTTTTGTTATGTTCTGATGAACTTTAGTCACCTATCCAAGTAAAAAAAAGAATAATCCTAGTTCAACGACCTCTATTGTTTTTTAAAAAAAAAACTATTGTGGTTACCCATTGGGGTATTACTCCATTGCAAATACATTATTTCCATTTGTCTACCTGATACTTTTCCATGCTTAGCTGGGTAAAAATACCTGAAAGCGCATCCGCTATGTGTTTTAATGAGCTAAGTTGAATCAAAAGCAATTCAAATTTGGGCAGCCACACCCCTTTTCCAGGGACAATGCATCAACCCCCTCGTACACTGGAAAAATGGCATTAAGATAATAAAAAAAAAATGAAATAATTCTGGAAACTTTTATAGGAAAAATATAGCGAATATGAAAATGAGAACCATTGAAAATTTGTTGGAAAAGATGAAAATGTAATCAAATATTGGCAACCACTACCAAACCTTAAGGATAATTCCATTTCTCAGAATATGAAACTTGGTATGATAGGCCTTATCGACTATCCTCTCAAGATATGATATGCATTTTTCTTTGCCCTCCGTAGAATAAAAGAAGGAACATGAACAACACAATTGCATGGATAACCCAACTAGGAAAGAAATGGAAAAAAAAGGAAAAAAGTTCTCTTTTTATCAAGCATGTCCTGAAAGATTGTGGTTTGACGTTTTATTTTATAGGTAGACAAAAAAGAGAGAAATCATTATAAATTAATTGGTAATTATTAAGTTCTGATAGTTAGAAAGTGTTCAAATAAGTTGCAAAGTCGTTACAAACCGTTACGCTGTTGTTACACAACAATTCCAAATCGATGACTTTCATGGCAGTCATAATTTTTAACAAAACCGTTACTTTCAAATGATTCAAAATTGTTGACATATCAAACGGCATTGTTGCTTCAATTTTAAAGGCTTAAAGCTCACTTGTGCTCAATTGATGTGTTAGAAGGGGAAAGTAGAAGGGGAAAGAGAGCGTGAAGACAAAATAAAAAGTTTAGATGGCTGGATTACTTTCAGCAATATACATTAAGGGATCGCCATCTCGGGACGCGCGTGGCTGAATTCTCTCAAATTTGATCAAATAATACAGTATTACATTCATATTCTATAGGTGTGGGGCAACTGATCCTTGTACACCTTTCTTTAAGGATGCTTTACTTTACCTTGAGACCCTCAACAAACTTTACTCCAACAAGCACTGTAAACCGGCAATTGACGCAGTTCTGACTCTTGCAGACTTTCTGGATATAGATTATTGTTCAGTGGTTGCTTTCTAGATAATTAAGTACGTCGATTGCTTAATAGGCTCCAACTTCTCCCCTACTGCTCTTGATACGTTTTGATTGATTGTCTAAAAACCACGGAATACATGGTGCTTGAATATATCTCCAGAAGAAGTGGCTCGCTTCTGTAACTTCCATGGAACTTGACTCTTCTACTTGTCAACACAGGTTGACTTTGCCATGGAGACTTAGACCAAACTGGTCAGTAAGCAGGGTTAAGACAAGAAGTTTTTTCAATCCGGTCGGAGAAAGAGTGAAGGTATTCTCTCATCCCCACATTTTCCTTCAGGTAAACAAATAAATAAAATCAAACCCGTCGTTCATATCCGTCTTAGAGAGAGAGAGAGAGAGAGAGAGAGAGAGAGAGAGATGCTTGCTAATGATGAAGGCCTATTCCGGTAGATCAATGATCCAATTTTTGACAGGCATTCGGGGCGCATGTAAAAAATGTGTCTAGACTCGTTCTGCAAAATGGTCGGGACGACATGAAATGCTTGATTCTTAAAGGGAGGGAGGAGAGTTAATCAGTGTGGCTACAAGGAAATAGTAGAATTTGACTTGGGATAAGGTGTGAAGCACTGAAAGTTGAAAGTTTAAGGATAATGCCTATGTCGTGAGCTGTGTCGAGACAGGTTTAAGATAATGCCTAAAAGCTTAATCGGCAGCTCGCTTGTGAAATAGGAGTTGCAACTAGTTTTGGCTTGGCTAGGAAGCAGGCGGGGCATAAAAGATTGCAAAATTAGAGACTTTATAAAATTGGGGATTTGATTCTCACACTATTAGAGGTATCTCTAATTTGATTTTGGATTGCTTACCTAATTAAATTTCCATGCAACGTTTTTGTGTTTATTAGGGTCTAACATGTGACCTAACCAACCAAAAAGAAGTAAGTGAAGTAAAGGAATGGAAAAAACACATCAAATGGGGGTAATAAGAGGGCAAGTAAGAAATAAGGTGCCAAATGGATCCAGATACGATGTTGGGTAGGCCTCCTTAAGATAGCAACCCATGAGCTTAGTGCAAATTGAATTCAAATTTTCTAAAGAGACTAATCTAACTAAAACTAAACTATAGAAAATCATGTGTATACTATGTAGATGAAACTAAACCAATTTTAATGTTAAAACCAGACAACCTAATTATGTCCTACTTTTCTAACCATTTACCATTTTTTTTTTAATTTTCGAATTCATTTATATATTTTAACATTATTTAATTTTTTAAAGAAAATTATTTCTGTATTCCGGAAAATAAGGGACTCGGGCTGTGGGCTCTTGGGTTCCCAAGATAGTGGGCAACAGAAACGAGGCAAACCCCATCGTCAAGCCCTCTTTTAGTCAAAAAGACCTTCAAAGCCCATCTTTAAATACAGCTAACCTGGGCCCCATTTCTCATTGCAGCCACGTCAAGCCCATTCCACTATAATCAAGCCAAGTCCCACGCTGCGTCTATTATGGCCGTCGCCGTTAACCCTCACCGCCGTCAGCCGCTAAACGTTGCACAAATACGAACCAAGTAGCACCAGTACGCACAGGATGCGAACGACCCAAGCAGCAGTACCAATAACTTGATAGTTCCCGTAAGATTTATTATGGGATCACTTTTTGAATTACCTCATCTGTTAATTAAACTCAGGTACCAACCACTAGAGTTTGCCTAAGTTGCCACCCTTCTAACATGGAAGTGGGAGATGGGGGTTCGAATCCTCATCTTCTTGGAGGATTGGGATTGGGACGATTTAGTTTCAAGTGAAGGTTTCCATTCTCACGCTCTCCAAGAGATAGGGCAAAAGTCTGAGAGTGAGAGTTAGAATAGAAATAGAGTAGAATCGACAAAAAAAAAAAAAACTCAGGGACCTCACTCAATTACTATTAATTATAGTTATCAAAATGGTACTGTTATAGACTAATCTCGTATGATTTGATTAATTTTCACTCATGGCCTTAGTGATATGAGATTGTAAGATGAGTCACTAATCTTCTTAATCTCAAGCAACGTTACTGATTCACTAAAGAATCTACACCTTGTCACACGTATATGGATTCAACGATTCAATTTTTTTATACATTTACCTAATTTTATATTTACTATTTATATTGTATTTTCATAGTTATAGTTTAATTAGAAGTAAATTTTATACTTTTAACGCTATAATGTTAAATGAAAAATGACGTACAAAACATTATAATTTATATTTGTACTTAATCTTTATTTTTGGGAAAACAACGGGAAATTAAGTCATCTTGTTCATGACTATCACCATATCTACTTGAATTTAAGACTCGTTTACCATATCTTTAATTTTACTCAAATCTTAAATATCATTTGATATTATCTATAAAATTTATAACTGTCGTCAACATAAAATACAAGTCTTAAGTATTTTGTCAAACCATACCTTTCAATTTGATTTTCTATTCACTATTCATAAATTTAAGATTCCGATTCATAATTTCTTTTCTCGATTTAATGATTATGCTCTTAATCAAAGTCCAAATGGACTTTCCCAATAGAGCATAGGCATGTGCACATTTGAGGCCTCCGGTTGTTAAGGCAAACTTTTAGCGTGTCCTACCATCTAAACAACTTAGGCATCCATGCATGAGACTTGTCATGCTATATGCTCTATGAGCGAGAGCATACATTGGAATGATAGGCAATATGAGATATGTGATACGGAAAAAGATATATACAATACATTTGCTTATGAAAAGTTCGTCACACCACACACACAAAAAAACAAAAAAAAAAGATTGGCCGTCATACAATCTTTTGTTCTCTTCTTCCATGTTTCCTACGTGTATGCCTATTGTGGCGTGTAAATGACCTCACAGAATGTGGTAGGAGCTCCAAACTATCCAAACTAGACACAGGGAGAGTCCACTCCGGTTCGGCTCAGTTCCAAACCTCCCACCGTGATTTATGCCGGACAAGAGTCAAAATGAGCAGCTGGCTGTCTTCGTCCCCAGAACTTCATCCCACCATAAGAATTCATTACTGCAAGAAAAGTGCAAGAAATAATAACCATGTGAGGATGAACTATTGCGGCCAAGTCAAATCTTGACATACTGCTCTTTCACCCTCTTACCATCACATTGCTTCCACCAAGGTCGAAGCACTTCTCTGGTAAATCGCTGACCCGACTGTCCGCCTGCAAGTTTGGATTGTGCAGGATCGCTGGACGCAAATCAACAGTGGTTTGCGGGGAAGCGAAACACGATCCATGATTCTTCCTTTCATTTGGCATGGTTTTGCATTGAAGGTACAACTTCTCCGCATAGATAGAGACTATCAAGATAGAATACCAACAGATGAAAGGCTGCATAAATACCCAAATATATGGTCATGTTCATAATTGCTGTGGATAGATTTGCACAACCTACTTTATATAGCACATATATTCCCATGTCCAGAGGTATTACCAACAGCAGGTTTTTTATTCCAGGATTGCTTTCCTCAATAAGCGAGACCCTATGCATCCCTTAGGTGGTTACTCAACTACACGAGGGAATTGAAACATTGACGTTCAGATTGTTAATGTTTTTGATCGATGGAATGGTGGATGGCAATTTTACGACATCTAACTTGGCTATTACATGCATCCAATAAAAGCTCATAGATATACAACTGCAAATGTTAGATCATTTTGTATCAAACTTGTTGTGTATTTCCGTAAGTTTTGAAATATTGAAAACTAAATTTTGTAATGATTTTTTAACGTTATCAATTTGTAACGGCTTGTTTTTGCCATTAATATAAAACGGTTTTGTAACGTTTTATAACAGTCATATAACAACGGCTATTTAACAGCCATGTAATGACTTTATTACAACTTTGTAATGTTTTATTTATTTTTTCATAAATCCTTCATTATTTTACAACGGATTTGTAACGGTTTCTTAATGACTTTCTCTCTCTTGTTTGAATATAAAGGAAACTTCAAATCACAATCTTTTAAGATACACAGAATTCTCATATCATTCCTTTTCTATTAGCTAAGCATTCCTATTCATTCTAATATTCAGTGCGGTGTGTTGTATATTGAGAGGATCCTAGAACCTTAGCATTGAGTTTCTTACACCAACAGATAGAATTATTCTTAAGGACAATGATTACACGTCTAGAATCACGTCTAGGATGATTAATCCTATTTTATCATCTTTTCCAACAGTTTTCCAATATTTTTCATTTTTCATATTATATAGTATTTTTCCAACAAAACTTATGATTCCTTCCCTTTGTATAAACAGGCAAAGGAAAACACGTGAGGAATAAATGTGTTATTTTAGGAAATTTGCCTAGTAATGAAAATTCTCACATCGTAAAAGTATTTATAGCACGGATCTACAAATGACTATGTATGTTTTACGTATCGTTGATACTACAAATATTTTTATTTATTTATAAAAAAATAGCTTTATTTGCAAAGGAATATCAAGTACAAAAAATGGTTGTCTTTTTTACAAGGCATAATACCATAATTGTTTCTCTCGTTTTCTATTTTGTTTTTGAACACTTCTTTAGCCCATTTACCGTTTTTTAGCATATGATGCATTTGAACTGGAGCTACTTCAACAAAATCCTCTTGTGAGCTGCATCGACCTTTTTGCCCAAAATGCACATTTATATAAGTTTGTGAAACCATATTATGGATCATATGTCAAACAAAATAAGCATAACTTACTTGTCTTCCCATAAATATCAAACCAGTGCGTCAGTCTAAGAGAGGGAGAGACCTCTGGGATTGAACTAGATATTTTAAATTCGATTGAATTAAATTATAATTGTACTTTTTTTTTGTTAAAGAAAGGATTATAATAAGAGAAAATGTCTGAAAATCTTGCATCTACATCAGTTGGAGACATGCCTCCAATACAACCTGTAAGCAAACTATTAGGAAAAACACCATAAAAGTTGTAAATTTATCACATTTGTATTAGTTCGATCATAAACATTTTGATTTAGCTAATTTAGTCTGAAACCTTTTAACGATAAATTAATTTTGGCAAAAAATCGCTAACGTAGACCCCAATGGTATTGTGTGAGACGACCGTTGATGGCATAATTTTCTAAATTTTTTAATAATTTTTTCTTTTTCTTTTTATCTACAAAGTCTGGCAACCTCACCGGCCACTACTTCACACTTCCATTGGACAAGCTTCAAAGCAACATAGTCTTGATCTCGCTTCCATCCTATTGAACCTGAGAGCATCGGTGCATCCTTCAGCCTCCCCAAAAGGTTCTTCCATTTTCACTTCTCAGAACTCCTTCAAGTGAGCCATATTGCATATCTGAAGTGAGCCATATTGCATATCTGACGTAATTTTTATATTTGCTGTTATATATGATCGAAGTGAGTTATATTGCATATCTTTAATATTCGACTTACTTTGTAAATGCTGATTTTTTTTTTTTTTGTGCAAGATATATTTGTTATCATTTTATATTATCTATGTGATACTATTTATATTATCATTGCTTTTTGATTATGACAAAAATGGGGAGAGAATATAAATATGCATATGTGTTAATTGGTTGATATTATTTATTGCATAATATTGAGCTACGATTATTTTTCTATATATTGTTATGCTCAATCTATTTGCTGTCTTTTGATTCAAATCACATTGAGCTGCGATTATTTTTCTATATATTATTATGCTCAATCTATTTGCTGTCTTTTGATCCAATTCACATTTTTCGAAAATCTAAAATTTGATGATTGATTTATCGATATTTTAGAAAGTGTGATTACACATCTGCATATTCAGAGATTGTTTTCTCATCATCAAAAATGAGGAGATTGTTAGGGAAATCCCTTATGATGTTTTGAAGATGACAAAATAAATCAAAGGATGCTAACGTGTTTAATTGTTGAGTAACAGACTACGCAAATGATAGAATATGTATCCAAAGTCTATTATGAAGATTTCCATACTTCTTTGTCAAAGTTTGAAGATTGCTAGACTTTAGTGTCAAAGTCTGTTCTACATCAAAAGTCTGTCAATTCTGACAAATTCCAGATTGAACGTGAATGAAGAACCAGAAGACAAATTTTATGTTGAAGTTGAACTTATTCAAACTGTGTTCAGACCGTAAAGCTAAATATGTTCAGAAGCAGAATATGTTCAGACTGACGTCTAGATTGTAAATTCTATTGTATTCAGACTCAGATTGTAAAGTCCATTACTTTCAGACTTTACATCCAAAACAAGACAAATTGTAACACAAGTCCCAATCATATAACGGCTAGTGATCTGGTTTGGATTCTACATCAAGATTCATTTGATTGACTCGATTTAATGATTGACGATTATATATTGAAGACAAGAACTTTCTATATGAAGAAGCTCTACTTATGGAAACCAAGATTCTGTTTGTATGGGCAATCAGAATCAATTTGATATTCTACTTTTGTTACT
Organism: Eucalyptus pumila; assembly: GCA_016097595.1. Taxonomy (NCBI): domain Eukaryota; kingdom Viridiplantae; phylum Streptophyta; class Magnoliopsida; order Myrtales; family Myrtaceae; genus Eucalyptus; species Eucalyptus pumila. Next base: position 24,153,038 of record CM027850.1, on the reverse strand, counting down.
CAATGGCTACCAAATTTTTCTAAATACAAATCTGCCCAACAGGTAGATTGGAAGACGAACCTCAAGATACTGTCCAACGGCTAGTTTGGAAGTGGAGGAGTATTTAAGGAGATCAATGACCGGTGAGCAAGTAAGAGATGGAGCGTAGAATTTATAATTCCAAAGTCCTAGCGATCTTCGATCATACATTTATCTTTTGTGAGCTTAAACGTTTGTGATCGTGAGAGAAATACCAAAAGAGTAACTTAGTGAGATAGTGTGATCTACTACTAAGTGTTTGCACTCAAAATTGTAATCTCTTGTTGATTGCATAGTAGAACCAACTAAGAAGGCTGTTAGCGTGGAAGAGTGAACGTAGACTTCATTTAAGCCGAACCACTATAAACCTTGCGTTCTTATTATTTTCCCTAAACTCTTTTTATTTTGTTCGTAGTTCTATTTAACTACTAAAGTCTAATCTCACTCAAAGTCCGCTACTCTTCAAACTTAGTTTCAAAAGTCTATTGTTATTTAGACTCAAGTTAAAAGTAAAGGTTTTCACTACATTTTGCAAAATCTGTTTTCACATCTATTCACCTCCCCTCTAGGTGTTCTTACTAGCCCTATCACAACTGAATACTTTAGGGTCCCTGGATTCAAGAGATCTGGGTCTACCATTGAACTACCGAGAGGATTTGTCATGCCTATTTCCAAAAGCAACCTCCAGCACATAAATAAGTATTTCGGATTCCGGTATGGGACCCTCTCTTTGTCCATTCCGCTCACGACGGTACCATGATCTGTATTGATGTGGTACCTTATGGAGAAGACCCGCATTGACCCAGACCACGGACCTTACGAGTTCATAGGCCCATCCCTTTGGATTCCCATGAAGCAGAATATAAGATACCTGCTCGATGACCTTCTTCATTTGACCAAAATGCTCGAGAGGAGCTGCCATCTAGAGACCTTAAAATGTTATCCCACAATGGGGTGAGACAACGTCTCAGCAAGTTCACCCCCTCAATTCCGACTAGGAATGAAATACGCCCCAAGGGCTGAAAGGGTTAGTATGTACACCTAGAGGGGGATGAATATGTGTAAATAAATTTTTTCACAATACTTAGTAAGAGTAAATTGCCTTTAGAAGATAGTAGACTAAAGAAGTAATTAGCTTTAAACAAATATATAAAGTTACGAATAAAAATAAGGAGTTAAAGAAAGAGAATTGGAGCACAAGGTTTATACTGGTTCGGTTTAGATCAAGCCTACGTCCACTCTCCTACACTGATAGCCCATTAGCTGATTTCACTATGAATCAAAAGGGATTTTACAACTTGTGATCTTCGACATTCTCAGTGAAGAGTCTTTATTGGTCTCTTACAAAGTCACACTAAGAGTTTCTCTCTTTTGTATACAATTTTTGAGCTCAATGAATGAAAGAGCAAGGAACTAGAAAGCTTCAGACTTTGAAAAATTTTCCTTTACGCACTTCATCGAATAACTAGAGAGTACGCCTTAAATATTCCTTCATGCCTTCATGACTGTTGGCACTTTTCAAATGAATTGTTCTAATCTACCTGTTGGACATAATCAATTAAGGTGATCCTGAGTTGTTAGATGATTTTTTATGAAGGCCCGTCAATCTCGTTTGCCCATACAATCAGGATCTTTGGTTTTCATAAATAGTTACTTCCAAGTTTGCTCGCTCTTCAAAAGATCTTCATATCGAAGTAGATTCCAATAAGAATAATCAATCATATTGATGCTAAATCCAGCCATAAGGTCTTCCAAAAAAACCATACGTATTGAATCCTTGAAGATAATCGCACATTTGGATAAGTCTTCATTCTCCGGTCTGGAAACTGTCAATGACGGCAAACTTTGAATATTGCGTCTAGCGGTCTTCAGACTTTGACGGTAGAGTTTGGAGTTCTTCAAACTATAACACTTGAGTCTGGAAGTCTTTATACTAGACTTTTGGAAACATTTTGTCAACTTTAAAACAATAAAGGAATACATGATCTCTTATAAAAATAAGTTGATTAGGACTTGGATAGCATTGATTTTGCAAGATAAGATAACTATCTAGCCACAATCAGTATCACAAGCTTAGTAATTGCAGGCGTCGAGAGGATTCAAAATCAAATAGCAGTCAAAAGTCCAAGAGAATATGGATACACAATGTAACGCCGCGAGAATGGTTGAAGCCCTCCTGATCACTATATCGCAAAGCATTCCACAGTGGAAGCGAAAAGGCAGATTATCGGGAACTTGAAAAGGTCCCCCTTATATGCAATCACGAACAAGAGAATACGGATACACAATGAATCAGGGCGCGGAAAACAATTTCTTTGTTGCTTAGCGTGTGAGACTGTATATCCAATCGGGGCCTTTATTTTTCCGACTGGCCCAAAAATTTAAGGGATGGATTGGACCGACCCGGCTTGACCACGGCATGCCAAGAAGTGCTTTGGACTAATGAAGAACATGCAATTTTTATGTATTGTTACGTTGAAATAAGCAAACCAATGCGGATCATTTTTTACTGACTATAACAAGATTTTTATGAAAAATAAGTTACATGAATTAAACATGGCACTAACAATTCCAGAGTATCATGCTTCCTATATCTCATTGAAGAGATGAATCTTTCTGCCATCGTATTTTGATGAAATTTCGAAAAGAAAATTATAAGAAATTTGAGATATTAACAATCGCATCTAACGGATTATACAAATATATTATTGGTAACCAATTGTAAAATAGAGGAAAACAATTTAACAGTTTTGCATCACTGATGAGGTAAAGATGGAGGTTTTCAGCTATTATTTCCGAATTTATTACATATACCTCATTTTTTAAGAGTATAAAATAATGTAAAATGAGGTAATATGACAGTCAAAGAAATGGAGAAGATGTATTTAGCATGTCATTGGAAGTTAAATGTATTGCGAAAAACAAAATGAGGGCATCAAATATATATATCATTTGAAGCGGCGGCAAGCTGCCTAATGAGAAACTATACTTCAGGAATTAAGATGTCTCGACAAAACATCCCAATACAAGAATGAGGCTAAGGTACTCCTGATATGTCGTGCTCCGGGTCACCTTCACCTGCGATAACAAGTCACCTTCCTTCTAAGAGATAAATGGGACCAAGCAACCCGGGGGGTCGATCAATGAGGTGAATTCGCAGTATAGATTTGCAGATTTGCAGAGGCAAGGAAAGTCCGAAAAACAGACTCGTTAACCATAGTTATCGGGCTTGTATGATTGTCAATTTGTATTGTATGATCGAGTCCTTTATGATATGTAACTACTGAGTAAATTGCTAGTCTTTTGAATAGTAATGAAATTTATTGGTTCTCTAAGAAATCTATGACTGAATATATATCTATCGATCCATCAATTCAACCTTTTATACTTTAACTATGGAATGATGTATTTTGTATATTGTATTCGATTAGTTACAGATAAATTAGAAGTAAATTTTATATTTTATAATGAAATGCCATATAAAAAATTATAAATAATATTTTGAAGTAATATTAATCCTATGATTCGATTCAATGTTTAATTCACAATTTAAGCTTCATAAATTTAATATTTCGGTTCACGAATATGTTATTTCGATTTAATAATTATGCTGTTAACCAAAGTCCAAATGGACTTCCCCAGTGGAGTATGGGCCTACCCACATTTAGGGCCTCTAGTTGTTAAGACAAATTATAATTCACAAAAGAAATTTTTGGTTCATATAGGGGTGATTGGGTCCAGGGTGGGTAGGGTCCAGACCTAGACCTTGTACTTGACCATATTATAACCGGTTCCCTTTTTTTGGACTATGTACCAAACCCTATTTGCATTGGACCATGTACCCGACCCACCCTATTTTTCCGGTTCAGGAACCGAGTTAACCCTCTTTATATTGGAACCTGTTTTGCATAAAAACACATGCCACAAAGTAAAACTATATCCATTAGTGATTAGCACAGCACATACACAATCGATCACTGTCCGAGCACCAATAGCAACATAGTAGTTTCAAATGTACACCAATAGCAGAACGGACAATTACCCTAATAAAACTACAGCAACGCAGCATGTAAGAAAATAAAACAAGGAGAATTTCACCCCTGCGTAAATAGGTCTGCAAAGCATGCTAACAGGTTATCTTCATCTCCAATACTTTTGTTATTTGCATAGTAATCAAGCAATTGGTCTCAAAAGGGCACACAAAAATAGAGGGCCTACCTAGGAATCAGCAAAACAACATAAGCAAATTCACTGTGAACGGAAATTTAGAAAATCTAATGATCAAACTCCACAACAAAAGTCTGTCGTAATCTAATGAACACCCCCCCCCCCCCAAAAAAAAGAAAATCTACTTCCCTATGACAGATAACTTGCAGAATGCACATCAAATGACCAAACAAAACAATACACGGTTGTCTCCTGAAAAATTTCCAATAGGGTGATCATCCAACCATCAGAAGAGCCAAATGATCAGGCGGATTATGTAATACCACCACAAGCACAGCTTTCAAAATCCATCCTAACCAACAATCAACTCTACGACTATCACGCCCCGATCCTCGGACGCGCGCACATCATTCTACTTGGTCGATTTTAGAATGCGATATCCCAGAACTATGTATCGCCGACCCTTTCTTTTATTAAGCACATGTGGAAGCAGTTATAAATCCACAGACAATAAAACAATGGGATAGAAAAGCAATGCTACATTTTCCATATTGAAAACTCATAACCACACTTTTATACATAGCATAACAGGCTTTCATTATACTTTACAGTACTATTCATCAAGGTCTGATTTAACAAATCTACAAATATTCACAAGGTTTTCAAAATGAGGGAGGTCTCAATCCTTCTGCAAGTCATACTCAAAATCATCCTCTTCACCCTCCTCTGATTCCTCGCTAGGCTTTTCCTGAAATCCTCCTTTTAAAGATCTTCCACCTAAGGGCCTGAAATTGGTTTTTCACAACAACCAATGAGACGATGTCTCAGCGAGTCCTACCCCCTAAGACTTGATTAGGAAACCAATACACCACCAGGTTACCTAGCACAACACGAGTCAGATGACTTACCTTGGCATCAGTTTCCAACCTGCAATTTAAGGTTATGCACATATGCCTCATATATTGCATTAAAACATTCAATCAATTCACAACCTCTGGATCAACTCATTGATCAATCCACCTAGTCGATTCACATGTCAGTCAAACCATCTTTGGGTCACTTCACTTCCCATCATCACACCCCCAGCAGTACACTTAGTCACAAAGCTTCATTAGTGCTCTCGGGCATTACTTCTGCCAAGGTGACATGTATAATGGACAGCACTCGTGCGTCCTTTAAGGCGCCGTTTTCACTAGTGATACTCTCCATCACCGAACCACGTATGTCCATACTACTGCATGTAATAGACAGCACTCGTGCGTTCTTTAAGGCGCCGTTTTCACCAGTGATATCCTTTGATCACCGAACCACATATGTCTCATTACATTGGTCCTGATTGGTTTCAACCGAGAATTTCCCCAATTCACTTTCATAGTTCCCTCTGCTTTACAGCTCATCAATGCTAAATAGTCATACTCGGCCATCAACCAATCAATCGCTCAATTTCATTCAATTTGGGATAAATCCTTAATTTACACAATCAATTCAATTCCACGCAATGTAGAGCTCAAATAAATAAACGGATTGTACCACGAAAATCAGCATGAAATTCTGGTCAGCGGCCATCCTGGTTGAATTTCCGGAAAATAAATAATTAAATAATTAATTTCGAAAATTAAATAAATAAACACAATAATTCCAATTTGGCACAACGTAAAGCTCAATTAAATAAACGAACTCCACCACGATCATCAGCATAAAATCCATATCAGCGGTTGAATTTCCGGAAAATAAATAATTAAATAATTAATTTCGAAAATTAAATAAATAAACACAATAATTCCAATTTGGCACAACGTAAAAAGCTCAACTAAATAAACGGACTGCATTACAATCATCAGCATAAAATCCCGATCATTGGCCATCCCAGTTGAATTTCAGGAAATAAATAATTAAATAAATTAATTTTGAAAATTAATATTAAATTCCTTAAAATTCCTTCTAGGCCCGAATTGCTTAAATAATACCTGATAAGGGACGGGAAAAATCCCAAGATGCCTTCAATAATTAATAGGACATGTCTACCTACTAATTACACCATCAATTTAACTAACATGCATTAACAAGTCTCTAATTTAATTATTTTAATCTAATCTATCCACCTAATTGCAATTAATTAAATCTAATTAACCCTTAGGCATATTAGTCTACTAATAAAGAATTAGTGAGTAAAACTCACTTGATTAAAAGCGGAGACGAGACACCGCGATGACGGCGACGACGGCGGCGAAATCGGCTTCGATGACACCGGCGGGCTTGGACCGGGCCTTAAACTTGGGCCCAACAAATCTCAGCCCAATTGAAATTTGTTCTTGACTTTGGGTTGAACTTGCTCTTGGGCTTGGGCCAAACAACAAAAGAATCTGCTGGACTGGGCTTGAAACAAAGCAGAATTGGGCTTGCTGGTCTTAAGTTGACTTCAGTGGTCCAAAGGACTGAAGACAGGCCCAGCTGTTGGGCCACGAAATTTCTGGCTTCGCTGGGCTGCACAAGAAAGATTCGCGTGGGCTTGCCGGGCTTCAGCTTCGTTGGCAGATGGTCCACGAAAGTTGCTGGATTTGCTGCTGGGCTTCGAGGATTCAACTGGCCGGAGACACGCGAGCTGATGACGCATGGACGGAAGCAGCTGCTGGTGAAGACGTCCGTGGAGATGCAGCTGGCGTCGTTGCTGAGAGATGGACCGGACAGCCGTAGCTTGAAGAACTCTCGTCAATGGAGTCAACACAGGCTCTTGCGGGCATTTTCTATTGACCGAAGACTTGGACGTGAGCTGGCGATGGGGATTCGGTGGATTGAAGCCGCGTGAGCTTCGGTGGTCAACAATCAGGAGAAGGGCAGCTTCGTTTGACCAGCAGGGGATGCGTGGAGACTTGGATGAAGACGATGGACTTCGGTCTTGCTGGCGTTGAGCTGGTGGAGAGATTCACATGAGTTATTTGGTCAACAAGGAGGCTTCAGTGCTTCCGGTGGTTGACTGAAGAGGACGCTTGGCAGAAGACACTTGATGGAGGAGCAGCTTCGCTTGGGCCAGGAGAGACGTGCGTTGAGAGGAAATGGACGAGGGCAGCTCCTTCGGTGGCTTCGGTGGACTTCATGGACGCGCGCTAGACGAGGCAACCGCAAGGGATGTCACACGTGAAGCTGCTTCGTTTGTTGTGGGCCGGTCGGTGAGCTCTCGGGCTGAAGCAACAACAAGAGGGAGAGAGAGATGAAGTTGCGGAGGGGGAGATTGGCGAGTGATGATGAAGACCGAAGATGAAGCGCACGTGAAGGAGAAGCCAGCTAAGAGGAGGGTGAACTTAGATAATCCTTAACCATTACATTGAATGCTTTGGCCCCACAAGCCCACAATCTCATCCCCTATGTCTCTCAATCACTTTCAAGCACAATATTCGACCAATAAATCAATTTAAAGTCCAAATTAATGCTGCCCTCCTTTAAATCCGAATTTCACAGTTTTTCGGGACATCTATTTCTTAAAAAATTTCCCAAATTCGATGTCCAATTCGATGTAGAAAAAGCCCACATAATTTCTACCAGTCCTCCTCGCCACATGGCTCAGCTTGCAAAACAAAATTTCATTTTATTTGACCTATTCGAATTTCCATTGATTTTCCGCAACATCTAAACCCATTTTCCGTAAAATTCTCGATACCTCCGAAAAACCTTCTGAGACTGAGTTGACGTTCCTAAAATAGCTTGTGACATCACTGACCTTTCGATTTCTGAAATCTGACTCAAATTGACGGTTAATCTCACTCCGACGTGCTTTTAGCGTGACTTAGACTACCGGGTAGTTTTCAGAACTTTTTAGGGAAATTGACTCGTGGTCGATTTTCTTCGAGCCACAATGAACCCACTCGACACATTGGCGACTCTCGATTGTCATGAAAATCTCGAGGGCTCGATTACCAACACAGGGTACCAAAACGACAGAAAAATCAAATTAGTGCCGGTCGACGAGAATTTTCCAATTTAGTGGAGTCACCCACGATCGGCCACACATCACGTCGAACCGACCTATCTCTGATCTCAATTCGATCTTTAACTGTGTAGTAATGACCTCTAAAGATGAACACGGTCGAGAAGCCGATTCCTGGTCGAATTCTCAAGTCTATTGCCTTAAGATTCTTTAATGACTTACCCAACTAGTCCAGTTATCTCAAGAGTGATTAGCTCTGAGAACAACCCTATAAGCGCATCAATCAAATGGCCGATTAATTTAATAGAAAACAATACTGAAAATTCTAGATGTCACAACGACCACCCTTCACATCTTTGCAACATAAAGGGCGTGCATGTTTTCGTTTCTTTTTTTTGTTTAAGAACATATTTTTTGTTTTTTTGTTTTTTTGTTCTCGAGAACAAAAAAGGAATAGAAACGCGTTTGTTTGCTTTTTTGTTCAAAAACTATTTTTTTTGTTCCTGGAACAAAATTGGAACAAGAAAAAAAACAAAAAAAAAAACTTACTTCTCCATTCCAGAAACACTTCTTGATGGGCTAAAAAGAACAAAAATGAAAAGAACAAAAATGAAACACTTCTCCCTTTGTCCGTGCCCTACTCCGTTCACCACCGGCTAACTCTCCGGCGCCAACAGCTGGTGCTCCTTCACTGGCTGCTCCTCCTTCGAGGTAAGTTTCTGCTGGTCCTCCTTCTCTGTTCGACGAGGGCTTCAGCGAGAGTTAACCTCGCAAGTCTGGGCTACGGCTGCTCGGGGCTCGAGTGCGACAGCTCACTCGAGCCCCAAGCAAGCGTTACTCGCCCAAATTTGTGGCAGATCTGGGCGACGGCTGCTCACTGGAGCTGCTCTGCCGAGCTCGAGCTGCTGTGGTCGCTCGGCAGACGCTTGCTCGAGCGGTAGAGCAACGTCTTTGCCAGCTCGAGCAAGCAGAAGGAGCCCCAAGCGAGCGTTGGTCGCCCAGATTTACAGTAGATCTGGGCGACGGCTGCTCGCTGGAGCTGCTCTGCCGAGCAAGAGCTGCTGTGGTTGCTCGGCAGAGTAGCGACGCTCAAGCGAGCGTCCTTGCGTTGGTCGCCCAGAGTTACTTTGCCGAGCTCGAGCTGCTCTGCTCGCTCGGCAGAGCAGCGACGCTCACTCGAGCAGCAGAGCAACAACACTCGCTTGAGCTACTCTGCCAGCTCGCACGAGCATCGTTGCTCTGCTTGCTCGGCAGAGCAGCTCTGCCAGCTCGCTCGAGCGGTAGAGCAACGACGCTCGTTCGAGCTGCTCTGCTAGCTCGAGTGAGCGTGGCTGCTCTGCTCGCTCGGCAGAGCAGCAGAGCGACGCTCGCTCAAGCGTCGCTGCTCGCTCCTTTGGGCGAGCGGCAGCGCAACGGCGCTCAAGCGGCGTCCACGCTTCGCTCGCTCGCGGCAGCGTTTGCCGATCTCGAGCTGCTCTGCTCGCTTGAGCGAGCGTCGCTCCTTTGATTGCTTGAGTGAGCATCGCGAGCAGAGCAGCAACACTCTACTCGCTCGACCGACCCGGCTGTAAATTTCTTTTGTAATATGCTGAGTAACTTTGATCCAAAAGATCGCCCTACTGCTGAAGAGGTTGAGATCTTATCTGTCTTCATTTTATCTGATCATTTTAGTATGCTTGTTCTTTAGCTAGAGATACTTGATTGCCTATTATCTTCCCGTACTTTCCTTGGTGTTGTGTAGTCTGTACTAAAGAATATGACCTTTTTGTAGGCATTAGCAGATCCATATTTCAAAGGACTAGCCAACTTTACTGAATGCCAAATTGATGTCACTATTCCCTGCATTAACAAGACTTCTTTGGACCTTAATGCTGAAGTCTCATGATGTATTAGAGGTAACTATGAATTTGTTCCATGGACAAGGGTCTCCAATATTCAGTAATTGATGTAATACATTCTTTTTGTTTGTTGTTACTGAGTTCCTCTCCGCCATCTCCAGTCTGATCTTTTTGGCAACGGTTCAGATTCTGCTCCGGACGTTTTCGCAAGTGACCTCATCAACAGGCTCTCTTTCCAGGTAATGTTCTACCATGGTGCAGCATTTGTCGTTTAATCGTGGTACTGGTTTTGGGCTGATTTTTAGGAATATATACTGTAATCCTAATTGCAAGGTATAGATTTGCAACTTGGATGTGGCTTCGTATGGCACAGGCACTTTCTAGCTATTGAAGCGGTAGTCCCATCCTTGTGATGGGGGATCCAAGCCCCACACCTTGTGATTGAAATCATGTTCCCATGCCACCTCACTCCAATTTCTTTGGCTTCTCCAATTTAATTACTATTTCCTTTTGTGTCTTCATGAATTTCATCGAGTTTTCATCGCCACTAGTTTTTGGTTTCTCTTTTTGGCTAAATCAGGTGGGTTTGTACTAAGTTTAGTTTTTCGCCTTCGATTTTCACAGGCTCGCATGGGATATCTCTTCCCTTAAGAACATCGCGGGAGAGACTGGAAAGAAGCTAAGTTCCTTTGCGTCCTCCTTCATAAATGATCTCCAAGACAGAGTCCTCTAATTTGCAAGTCCTCTTGGTCCCGGAGAAGTGGAGTCCGACCCATCATCGCCCGATTATGTAATGGATGTGAAGGAGAGCTTTTAAGAAATTCTTTTCAGGAAACAAATAAAGAATTTTACTTTGATCTAAGATAGTTTGAGAGTATTTTGTAGCACAGGTATCGCTTTAAAGAATGATATGTCACCTTTTTGTCAGTTACACAACTGAGCTTTTTGTCGAGCCTCATACTATTGTGCATTGGCTTGATAACAAGTTTCTGATAAAGCATTGCCCATAGGTAGCGATTTGCTCAATTGCTTTGTGTGTAAAAGTGATGGTTTTTTGGCGGGCTTATGATTCACGACCAAAATATTTGTGCTTCTATCTAATTAGAGTTTGTCGTCAATCCGAACATTAGGCGAATGGCTTTGAATATGGTAGTGACTTTGGCCCCCGTCTCGTCAAAGCTAAATTATGAGGAGGAAGAGGAAAGGGCAAAATGTCTCTGTGGATGTAGAAACTAGAGCTCATGACATTTTCTCTTTACAATTAACAAGGGCGATCTACGGACCGGGGCATTTCACATTAGAGCTGGAAAAGAAGTGTAGAAGGATTGGAGGTTTGTTAGTACGAATGCTTAATCGAGAGACACCGAGTTTACTTCCCATCATTAAATTGCTTTACTAGTGGAAGGGAGGAAGGCGATCACGATGCTCGTCGATAATGCCAATCAAGAGTCCTAAGTCAACCAAGAAGAGAAGTTTACACGAGTTGGCGTTTATCGTGTTTCCATGCTCTGTCGAGCAAAATGATCATTTTAGGGGAACACTAAATACGTTTTTCGCTTTTAAGGAAATGGTTGTTTACATATCACTATCGTTGCAAATTTCATTCGCAAGCCTTTAATGAGCATTTCATGAGAATGATCATGTTCAGAATGTTTGTCTTCACTCACCATGAACAAAATAAAATTAATGAGCATTTCGTGAGAATGAGAATTCAATATCAAGTTTAAACTTTATTAAAAAAAAAAGCATTTTTTGAAAAATTTAAAATAGAAATTTTGTACAGTTACCAAACGTGTTTCTGTTCTTTTTATTTTATTTCAAGAACAATTTTTTTTTACACTTACCAAACGCATTTTTTTGTTCAAAAATTGTTCCCCGGAATGGAAAATATATATATATATATATATATATTTTTTTTTTGGTAACCCTGGGAACCTCCGGACGCCGCTTCGCGGTGGAGAGTAAACCCAGGGGCGCTAGGGGCCCCACCACTGACCCCACACGCGGGTAAGTCGCGCGTTATGCATTGAAGCATCGCTTCCACGAAGGTTCGAACCCTTCCCCCTGCGTTTGGGGTACCAAGCCCTAACCAACGCTTCCACCGCGGGCGGTGGTTATATATATATTTTGTTTCTGTTACCTTGAACAATTTTTGAACAGAAACGTCACCAAACGCACCCAAAAAGAACCTCCCCACAAGCAACCGACTTTGCAAACAAAGAAAGTCAAACCAGACCCAAATCAATAAAAACCAAACAAAACCCATTTCATAATCAACCCGAAACAACCCAATTCCGGCATCATCATCATCATCATCTGCGGAGGCGGCGGCGATGGCGGCCATCATTAGATTGAGGGAGAAGAAAGACAGGGGGAGGGAAAACAACAACTAGACCTGCAAGACACTGTTGCAGTAGCAGGTGTTGCCGAAGTTCTCAAGGCCGAAGTAGCGCTCGCCCTCGAGGAACTGGTCGCCGAGGGCCTTCTCGAGCTTGGACCTTGCTGCACCCATGACCCTCATACCGCAAATCGAGAGCAAGTGGAGGTGGGAGAGAGGATGGGGAAGCTGGCGATGGATGAAATAGAGCGACGGGGAGCTGGCAATGGCGCGACTGGCGATGGCGCAACGAGGAGCTAGCAATGGCGCAACGAGGAAGCATATGAACGCATATGAGGAAGTAGCGCGACGGGGAGCTGGATCTAGCGATGGCGCAACAAAGGAAAACACTGTGAACTGTGAAGTCTGCAGGTGTGAGGGGTAAAGAAAGAAGCAGTTGGGGGGAGCTCGTCAAAGGAAAACGCTGAGAACAAATTAGGGTTTTGGTCCTTTTGGACTTTTGGGCCGCCTTAAAACCGGTTCTCGAATCAATCCGGTCGATCCGGTTCTTGGGTGAGTAATCTCTCGGAACCAGTTCCCGACCCTATTTTCTAGGTGGGCCAGATCGGGAACTGGGTAAACCCAGTCCGGTTGCACACCCCTAGGTTCATAGAAGTTTCAAAATTTACCAATAATTTTGTAAATTATATTTCATTCTTTTTGGGGCTGGTCCATAGCAACATCATTATTAATTTTTTATTTTCAAAATCTTTTGAAATATGTGAGGGATTGTTGGATATTTCCATAATATTTTGAAATATTTACAATAATGGCTTTGATAAAAGTTATGATCGCATTGAAAACCATTATTATTTTTAATGGTTACATAACGTTTTCTTAACGGTCATATAACGGCTTTTCAATCGTTTTGTAACATTTAATTTATTTTCCAAATAAATCCTCCAGTATTTTACAACGACTCTATTTTGTCTGTATATAAAAACAAAATCTCATAAGACAATTTTGACATATACACTGAATGAAAGAGAGAATATTCCATTTCTTTAAAAAATCTTTAATTTCCTTTCTTTTTCCTCGTATATTCATTCTAGCCTTCTTCTAACTACCGGAGATCTATCGAGTAATTTCAAAAAATGCCAGCCGGATGGTGTTCGTGTCTCCACTTTCAGGTTGATGCTTTTGGCATTATGACATTGTCTTTTTATCTATAAGGTTGATCATGGGGTTTAAAGGTAATGGACGCTTGCTCAGCTTGTTTTGAGCAACGGACAGTTTTACACCCGCAGGTGGCCAGCAAAGGTGGTGAGCGGTTTTTTGGCATGACGCACCCGGGACCCCATCTTGGTCATTTTTAAAGAAAATATTGACTCTGCTGCCTCTTCTGGCAATCCATGTTTTCCCTTTGTTGTAACTCTGTTTTGGGCCTCATTGTAGCTTCCTCTTGTTGCATGTGTAGGGAATCTTGTTTGTTTCACTGTCAGTAGTAATGATAAGGACTAGTTTAGCAAATCATAGCCACATTTGATATCAGAGTGCACGAGAGAGAGAGAGAGAGAGAGAGAGAGAGAGACCATGGTTGAGAGCCTATTCTGGTGAATCATTGATCCGACTTTTTACAGGAATTATAGGTGCACGTGAGAGATGTGTCGATACTTGTTCTCCAAAATGGGTGCGACAACATGAAATGCGTGATTCTTGGCTTCATTGTAATCACCAGGGCTTACATTGGAGAGAGAAACAGGACATAAAGAAGTCAAAGGAAACAATTTGTTCATAAGGGGAGGTGTGACTGCAAGGGGAGAGTAGAATTTGACTTAGGCTACGGTGTGAAGCACCAAACGTTGAAGGGCATATAAATATGCAAAATACCCGTCATTGTCATTATTGCTATGGATACACTTGCATATTTTGCCTTTAGTTAGTTCCCATACTTGGAGATCGAATAATTGGTAGGGTTTGTTGGATTGATTTACCATACGAACTTGACCATGTATATTCTTGGTCGAGGATTTTACCTATTGAAGATAATTAAAATCTAGGCCTTCAAATTTTTTTAATCATTTTGAGAAATGAGATCACATATAGTAATTTCAAAATGTATCTGATAAGTACTTAAAACACATAAACCGAATTAATATATATATATATATATATATATATATATATATATATTCGTTGGGTCAAATCTCTTTGTATTCGTGAAAGTATCTGAAAATGTATATTAGTGAAAGTAACAAGCCAACTTAAGGTAGGGTCAAATCTCTTTCTATTCGTTGTGTTCTAATGGATTGAGATATTAGACATACATCTCTTTCCTTTTCTCAATCATAGTAAAATTATCATATCTTAGTGCATGTGAATAAATCAAAATAAACAAGCTCGACCACTGCTATTTATTTCAAATTAAATTAAATACAGATAATTCCTATTATCGTTGCGGAGACACTAGCAGTTTTTTGCCTCTAATCAATTCACGCTTGTAAATAGAATTAAAGGTAATTTTCCTTGGGATTGATTTACTCTACAAACTTGACCACGTACACCCTTCATTTAGTATTTAACTATTCAAAAAAAGAGAAATGTAGGTGATTAGATTTTATAATCATTTTGATAAATGAGATAATGAGCGTCAATTTCACATGTTGAACATGATTATTAGATATTTCCAAAAAGTACTGAAAGCACATTAACCTAGCACTTTCTCTATGTGGATAAAAGTAATGATCGGCCTATAGAAGTGTTACATCTCTTGCTTTTTCGTGCTTTTGAAATGAAATTTACTCACTTTTCCAAGGGAAAAAAATTTATAGAACAAGAATGGTTATATCAGTCTTTCATCTCCTTCTTTCGTCTATGATAGTAGAATGATTATATCTTATTGCACATACATAAATCAAAATAAATTACTTTGACCATGCCATTGTACATGCCAAACCAAATTAAAATGCTGGTCATTCTTAATATTGTTGTGGATAGACTTGCATATTTTGCTTTGAAACAGTTCTCATACTTAGAGACAGAATTAATGGAAGGCTTTTGTTGGGATTGATTTACTCTACAAACTTGACCATGTATACCTTGGTTACCTATTCAACAAAACTAAAATGGAGGCAGTTAAATATTTTAATATATTGATAAATGAGATCTGGACAGTATACGAAGGAGAGTTTTAGACTGCCTTAGGGTACGATTATACCTCTTGCTTTTTGTTATGTTCTGATGAACTTTAGTCGCCTATCCAAGTAAAAGAAAGAATAATCCTAGTTCAACGACCTCTATTGTTTTTTTTTTTTTTTAACTATTATGGTTACCCATTGGGGTATTACTCCATTGCAAATACATTATTTCCATTTGTCTACCTGATACTTTTCCATGCTTAGCTGGGTAAAAATACCTGAAAGCGCATCCGCTATGTGTTTTAATGAGCTAAGTTGAATAAAAAGCAATTCAAATTTGGGCAGCCACACTCCTTTTCAACACAGGTTGACTTTGCCATGGAGACTTAGACCAAACTGGTCAGTAAGCAGGGTTAAGACAAGAAGTTTTTTCAATCCGGTCGGAGAAAGAGTGAAGGTATCCTTTCATCCCCACATTTTCCTTCTGGTAAACAAATAAAAAAAATCAGACCCGTCGTTCATATCCGTCTGAGAGAGAGAGAGATGCTTGCTAATGATGAAGGCCTATTTCGGTAGATCACTGATCCAATTTTTGGCAGGCATTCAAGGCGCATGTAAAAAATGTGTCCAGACTCGTTCTGCAAAATGGTCGGGACGACATGAAATGCTTGATTCTTAAAAGGAGGGAGGAGAGTTAATCAGTGTGGCTACAAGGAAATAGTAGAATTTGACTTGGGATAAGGTGTGAAGCACCGAAAGTTGAAATTTAAGGATAATGCCTATGTCGTGAGCTGTGTCGAGACATGTTTAATATAATGCCTAAAAGCTTGATCGACAGCTCATGTCACGCCCCGATCCTCAGGCACGCACACATCCCTTACCTTTGGTCGATTTTAAATTGCGATATCCCACGACTATGTATCGCCGACCCTTTCATATTTTAATGCACATGCGGAAGCAGTTATAAATCCCTAGACAATAAAACAATTGGATAGATTAGGACTAGAAAATTTAACTTGAAAGTCAACACCCTTATGTACATCTGTAATGACTCAGTCATACATGTACATACACAAACCATACTAAAAATGTTGGTTTCTACTCAATTAGATTCTACAGCAACAGACATCAGGATCCTACTCTGGATCATCCTCGGGGTTCTCCTTTAGATACTCCTCTTCGAGTTCTTTCTCCTCAGGGTTTTCCTCGTCAGGTTCCTCCTCCTTAAGCTCCTCATCGGGGTCCTGAAATGGTTATTCAATAACCACTGAGACAACGTCTCAGCAAGTTCTACCCCCTAAGACCCGATTAGTAAACTAATACACCTTAGGGCTGCCTATGCACAACATGAGTCAGAGGACTTACCTTAGCCTCAGATTCCACCTGCATATTAGTACAGATCGAATAGGTACACAAGCAATCACATCACAGATCGAAGCATCGATCTAATCGACATAGTCCATTACACGTCAACAAGACCACTCACGGTCATTTCCATTATTCCAACCAATTTACAACATCAATTCAAGGCAATGATCAATCGACCTAGTCGATTACGTCTCAATCAATCATTCACCGATCATTCCATTCAATCAATTAATTCACAATATCAGATTAAAGCAATGAATCACATCTAATCACACTATTTAATTTTTTAAAGAAAATTATTTCTGTATTCCGGAAAAAAAGGGACTCGGGCTTATCTCTTGGGTTCCAAGATAGTGGGCAACAGAAACGAGGCAAACCCCATCGTCAAGCCCTCTTTTAGTAAAAAAGACCTTCAAAGCCCATCTTTAAATACAGCTAACCTGGGCCCCATTTCTCATTGCAGCCACGTCAAGCCCATTCCACTATAATCAAGCCAAGTCCCACGCTGCGTCTATTATGGCCGTCGCCGTTAACCCTCACCGTCAGCCGCTAAACGTTGCACAAATACGAACCAAGTAGCACCAGACGCACAGGATGCGAAACGACCCAAGCAGCAGTACCAATAACTTGATAGTTCCCGTAAGATTTATTATGGGATCACTTTTTGAATTACCTCATCTGTTAATTAAACTCAGGGACCTCAGTCAATTACTATTAATTATAGTTATCAAAATGGTATTGTTATAGACTAATCTCGTACGATTTGATTAATTTCAACTCATGGCCTTAGTGATATGAAATTGTAAGATGAATCGCTAATCTTCTTAATCTCAAGCAACGTTATTGATTCACTAAAGAATCTACACCTCGTCACATGTATATGGATTCAATGATTCAATTTTTTTAATACATTTACCTAATTTTATATTTACTATTTATATTGTATTTTCATAGTTATATTTTAATTAGAAGTAAATTTTATACTTTTAACGCTATAATGGTAAATGAAAAGTGACGTACAAAACATTATAATTTATATTTGTACTTAATCTTTATTTTTGGGAAAACAACGGGAAATTAAGTCATCTTGTTCATGACTATCACCATATCTACTTGAATTTAAGATTAGTTTACTAGATCTTTAATTTTGCTCAAATCTTAAATATCATTTGATATTATCTATAAAATTTATAACTATCGTCAACAGAAAATACAAGTCTTAAGTATTTTGTCAAACCATACCTTTCAATTTGATTTTTTATTCACTATTCATAAATTTAAGATTCCGATTCATATTTACTTTTCTCAATTTAGCGATTATGCTATTAATCAAAGTCCAAATGGACTTTCCCAATAGAGCATAGGCATGTGCACATTTGAAGCCTCCGGTTGTTAAGGCAAACTTTTAGCGTGTCCTACCATCTCAACAATTTAGGCATCCATGCACGAGACTCGTCGTGCTATATGCTCTATGAGCGAGAGCATACATTGGAATGATAGGCAATATGAGATATGTGATACGGAAAAAGATGTATACAATACATTTACTTATGAAAAGTTTGTCACACCACACAAAAAAAAAAAGAAAAAAAGATTGGCCATCATACAATCTTTTGTTCTCTTCTTCCATGTTTCCTACGTGTATGCCTATTGTGGCGTGTAAACGACCTCACAGAACGTGGTAGGAGCTCCAAACTAGACACGGGGAGAGTCTAGTCCAGTTTGGCTCAGCTCCGAACCTCCCACCGTGATTTCCGCTGGACAAGCAACTTCCCATCGGGCAATTCTCCCTTCCATAGAAGTTAGAATGAGTAGCTGGCTGTCTTCGTCCCCATAACTTCATCCCACCATAAGAATTCATTACTGCAAGAAAAGTGCAAGAATTAATAACCATGTGAGGATGAACTATTGCGGCCAAGCCAAATCTTGACATACTGCTCTTTCACCCTCTTACCATCACATTGCTTCCACCAAGGTCGAAGCACTTCTCTGGTAAATCGCTGACCCAACTGTTCGCCTGCAAGTTTGGATTGTGCAGGATCGCTAGACGCAAATCAACAGTGGTTTGCAGGGAAGCGAAACACGATCCATGATTCTTCCTTTCATTTGGCATCATAAAGGTTTTGCATTGAAGGCACAACTTCTCCGCATAGATAGAGACTATCAAGATAGAATACCAACTGATGAAAGGCTGCATAAATACCCAAATATATGGTAATGTTCATAATTGCTGTGGATAGATTTGCACAACCTACTTTATATAGCACATATATTCCCATGTCCAGAGGTATTATCAACAGCAGGTTTTTTATTCTAGGATTGTTTTCCTCAATAAGCGAGACCCTATGCATCCCTTAGGTTGTTACTCAACTACACGAGGGAATTGAAACATTGACGTTCAGATTGTTACTGTTTTTGATCGATGGTGATGGTTTTCATTGGTGATGGGCTTAAGGCCCGTCCGCCCATGCTGGGCCCAAAAGGCCCGGCCCACGGGAATAGGGCCCGTGGATGGGGGAAAGTATAAAAGGGAGGAGAGAGAGAGAGAAGACACCTCTTGGCAGAAAAGAACGTACGTCTTCTCCAACGCTCTCTCTCCCTCCAAAAAGGAACAGTAAGCAAACGGCGACATTGTCTTCCCTTCAAGGCATCATCGGATCGAACAAGGGACAAATTCTCTTCATCTATCGGCGTCGGTGTCTAATCTGTGGCTAACAAGGTACGCTCGAATCTGTGGTGTGCTTTAGGATCGGTGATACGTGTTATTCCCGGGCTTCGCTTCCGCATTCATTTTAGGGGTTCGATTTAGTGTCGAATCCGGTTTTCGGGGATCCGTTATTCCCAACATTGGTATTAGAGCCCTAGTCACGTTTTCCCGAACTGTTTGATGACTTTTTGATTGATTTTTCGCGAAAACCTTCGGCTGTACGGATCGGGGAGAAAATCCCGACACCCGAGCGCTGTTCGGCCATTTTTCTGAGTTTTCGTAAGTCGAAATCGAATTCTGAAGGCACTGGGAGAAAGGGCTCATCGAGGCGAGTCCGGCGACATGTCGTGCGCCGCCGGACGACGCCGCACGCGCCCACACGCGCGGCCAGAATCCGCTGCGCGTGGGCGCCATGCACCCGAAGCGCTGGGCATTAGCTCCATCACCCAACGCGTCCGAATAAATTCAATTAAAATATCCATTTGGCCTCCAAAAATTACGAAATTTTACAGGGTGCAAGACATTTTCGTACCATTTTCATGAATAACTCCACGTCGAATTCGCGTCTCACGAAGATTCGGCGGTGAATCGGGCACATGAAGAGGCGCCGACGGCCGGCGAACCGATCCCAACAGAAATCAACATGCAAAACAAGAAATCAACAAGAGGTCAGTGAAGATTTCGGGCAGATCTAGGGTCTCCGTATGATAGAACTTTTGACCCCTCAAATCGTTTTCTACGAAATTTCACTATGTCATAGTAAAAGACGTTAGATTCAACTTTCGATATCACAGCCAAAATCGAACTCTAAACATGCATGCAAGCTCTCACAACATTCTGACTCGTTCATACGAAAATATTCCAGATCTAGCGCGATAAGTGTTTGCTAGCTACAACTTTCATGAAGACATCGGAGCCAAAATCGGACTCTAAACACACATGCAAGCTCAAACAAGTTTCTGACATGTGCGTCATCCACACGCGCCCGGCGGTGAATGGCACATGGGGCGCCGATGGGCTGGGGTGACGTCATCGATATTTTTGCTCGACGCGCATAAACACAAGACGGCAATGACGCGTCATCCAACGGAATTTCGGATGCCACAAAAACGGTACGGATCGGGAGAAAATCCCGACACCCGAGCGGGTGACGCATCGATGACATCGCAATGTCGCGGCGCCGCCGACGGCGCCCGCACGCGACGCCGCTTGGCCCGGCGGTCACCGGCCGCAACCCGACCCGACCCCCGCGGATGCCCGGCACGCACGAGGCACGTGCCGGATGACGCCGCATGACGTCAGCCCGCACACGCGCACGGCACGTGCGGGCGGTTCGCGCGAACCGGCCCGACCGGTCCGATGGGTCCGACCGGTCCGACGACTTGACCGTTGACCCGTTGACCGACCGTTGACCGTTGACTAACCGTTGACCGTTGACCCGAAAAAAATGAAATAAAATAAAATAAAATTGTTTCTTTTTCAATTATGTCTGTGTGGGTTATAGGTAATCCATTTTTTATTCTACATTTGTTGCATGAATCATGGAAAATTATGTATTTTCCATTTTGTTTATTATGGATTATAAGTGATCCATTTTAATTCTGCATTTGTTGCAGGAACTATTATGCGTTATGCACGGATACCTGCAATCTCGAGAACGGACGAAGGAAGAGCTAGACTGAAAAGACTGATGAAAGAGTTAGCTGATTATCGGTGGCTTGATGGTAATTTAGTATCACACATGGTCAAGGTCAATCAGATGATACAGGAAATCATTTGGAATGGTTATCTTATGCCGGATTTTGAGAAGGTGCCGGTTTTGATGAACACTCTTCCACCTCGAATGGCAAAGCGGTGTTAGATCGGCTATGGGAGGTCAACGTGGTCCGGATTATAGGAGTCTAGTGGAAGCTTTTGTAAGAGAGTACTATAGGATTGAGTTGGCCAAAACTTCAACCCTTAGATTGAGCGCCACATGGCGTAGAGTAAATGCGCCTTGGTGGCGACATGAAAGCTCTCCAAAAGTTTTTCCATGGTTAGCAAATGTGCCTTCAGTTTTCTCAGATGTTTTGACTGATAGATTATAAGGGACTTTCCTTATTTATTTCTTAGATTAGTTTGAGATGTTTTTGGGTGTGAATATCTCTTTCTATGTTGATATTTCTTTTTGGATATATTACTTAGTGTAATGGATTGTTGTATTAGTTGAAAGCATTATTATTTTATTGGATGTCAATTATCTGTTTTTTCGTTAATTGCTGATTGCTGTGGGTAGTTAGCTGTGATAGTTCATAGAAGTTTTTGTAACTTCATAGAATTTATTTTGCATAAGACAATTATATTAATAATGGTTTTAAGTTAGGATTTTTGGAGGATGATTGGAAACGTGGTGACCTTTTGATTCTGAAACCTTACTTGAAATTATTCATTGATATGATGGGTCTGTGCAAATAGGGATGCATAAATTATAGGCATTAATTATTCGTGCATGTATGCCTGATGTGTTCAGATCGATGTTTTCAGCAATTAAGAACGTATTTGCTTATATGAACGGCAACAATTGTGAAATATTGAATATGAATATTCAATATGTGCTGGAAAAGCAAGAAGCACTAAAAGCTCTTGACCATGTTATGGAAGATCTTGAGGATGCTGTGCGCCACCTTGAGATTGTAGAGGACCGCTTAACGGCATGTGAGCTGAAAATAGATATTTGCAATGATGGTTCTAGCTCAGAAAGGGCTTTGAGCTCTAAGCGCAAGCGTATTGAATCGTTCAATATGTAGGAATGCAAAGGATCAAGTCCTTATTGCAAGAGATCAAGAGTTAACCAACACAAGAGAGGAAAACGTTCTCAAGTGAAGAAAATGTCAAGGGTGAGGTGTTACAATTGTGACAAGAAGGGTCACTATGCTCGCGACTGTCGTGAGCCAAATAAGGTAAACACCTCTTGTACATTTGAGAACTTTGCTTATGTGTCAAGTTTTGCATTATTAGCTGAATCCAATCCTTTGTGGACTATAGATTCAGGAGCAACATACGATGTAGCGAAGGATAGAGGATCCTTCGTGGAATTCCGACGAATACCAACTGGAACTAAGTGGATCTATGTGGGAAACAACTCCAGAGCTAAAGTTAAAGGGATTGGCACTTGCCAATTGAACATGCGTGGTGGACGCAACTTGTTCCTACATGATGTTCTAAATGCTCTGGAGATTCGTCGAAATTTAATGTCTGTTTTTAGTGTTGGTTAAGCTTGGTTTTATGTGTGAACTTCCGTAATAGCGGTGTAGATTTGTATTTGGATACAAACTACTATGGTTGTGGTCACTTTTTGGATGGTTTTATTGTACTAAATGTTGACTGTGATGATGTCAATATATGTTATTCTCTTGTTTCATGTCTTGTACTTCATATGATAATGATGTGAATGTGTGGCATGCTAGACTTGGTCATATTGGCCAATAATGCATAAATAGACTAGCCAAAGAGGGCTTGTTGGGCAACATTGAAAAAGTGGATTTGCCCATATATGAGCATTGCCTAGTAGGGAAAACGACAAGGAAACCATTTGGAAAAGATAAAAGAGCTGAATTTCCTCTGCATTTAATCCATTCTGACGTCTGTGGTTCAATGAATGTGAGAGGAAGGCATGGGGCTGTTTATTTCATTACTTTTATAGATGATTATACTCGATTCGGATATGTCTATTTTGATTTCTCATAAATCTGAAGTAATAAGTTGTTTCAAAAGGTTTTTGAACTTGGTAGAAAATCAATTAGACAAGAAAATAAAAGCATTGAGATCCGATTGAGGTCGAGAATATTTATCTAATGAGTTCAGAAAATTATGTGGTGAAAAGGAATAGATATACAGTTGTCTATTCTATATACTCCTCAACAAAATGGTGTTGTAGAGCGAAGAAACAGAACCCACTGGAAATGGTTGGGTCCATGATGGCGCATGCTAACTTACATATTACTTTTTGGAGTGATGCGTTGTTAACCGCTGCCTATATACTTAACCGTGTGCCTTCTAAATTAGTTACTTTCACTCCATATGAGTTATGAACAGGTAGAAAACCAGACTTAAGTTTTCTTAAGTCATGGGGTTGTGTTGCCTATACACATGAGTCCTCTCACAAGTTTGGGAAATTGGGTCCCAAAGGAAATAAGAGTATTTTCATGAGATACTCTGAATACTCGAAAGGGTATGTGTTCGTAGGTGAGCAGGAAAGTGGGAGTATAACTGAATATGAGTCATGGGATGTCACATTCTTAGTGGATGAATTTCCTAAGAAGGGCGAAATAGGGGAAGATTAGTCCCTATTTGAAACCTTGGATCAAGATAATGATATTAATGGAGTTCGTCCAAGTGGGAGTAATATGAGAAGTGATGAATTGAATTCAACTCATTCTCAATTACAACTACATGATGAGATGGTATCATCATTATCTAATCTGAGTGGGAGCATAATGGGGAATGATGTGCTAAGTGTACAATCTCCCATATAACGAACAAGTCGCCAAAGTATTCCTCGTCGACGTTTTGACATTGAAGGGGAAACTTTTATGATTGCTCCACAAGATGAGGATGAGCCAAGAAATATTAATAAGGCTCTGAATTGCCCTAGTAAGGAAAAATGGATTCATGCAATGGAAGAGGAAATTGAGTCAATGAAATCAAACCAAGTCTAAGAACTGGTTGATCTTCCAAAAGGGACGCAGAGCTATTGGGAACAAGTGGGTTCTTAAAATAAAGCGAAAGGCTGATGGCTCGATAGAAAGGCATAAGGCTCGCCTTGTGACGAAGGGGTATAATCAACATGAAGGAATTGATTATGAAGAAACATTTTCTCCTATAGTGAGATTTACCTCGATTCGCATTATTCTGGCAATAGTGGTTAGTATGGATCTTGAGTTACATTAAATGGATGTAAAGACTGCTCTCCTCAATGGAGAATTAAAGGAAGAAACATATATGGAACAACCTGCTGTTTTCATAGTGAAAGGCCAAGAAGAAAAGGTATGTCGACTTTGGGGGTCGATATATGGCCTTAAGCAGTCGTTAAGACAATGGTATATACGATTTCATAATGCCATAATGGAATATGATTTTACAATGATAGATGATGATCATTGTGTATATATCAAAAGATCCAAGGACCAATTTGTGATCATATCATTATATGTTGATGATATACTAATTGCCGGAAGCAATATGGAGCTTGTCAATACTGTCAAAAGTTGGTTGTCTTCCAAATTTTGAATTGAATGATATGGGATTGTAAACCCATTGACGCTCCTATTGCAAAAGGTGAAGGATTGAGCCATAGACTGTGTCTAAGGACTCCACAAGAGAAGGAACAAATGAAACATGTTCCTTATGCTAGTGCTGTTGGAAGCTTGATGTACGCTATGATGTGTACAAGAACCGACATATGTTATGCAGTTGGAATGGTGAGTAGATACCAATCCAATCCAGGTCAAGCACGTTGGAAAGCCGTTAAATGAATACTAAGGTATCTAAAGGGGACTGCTGATTATACGTTGAGTTATTATGGAAAGGATCTGTAACTCAAAGGCTATTCTGATGTTGATTGGAGAGGAGATTTAAATGAAAGAAAATCTACCTCTGGATTTGTTTTCTTACCGAATAATGGCACCATATGTTGGAGCAGTAAGAAACAAAAGTGTATAGCCTTGTCGGCGATGGAAACTGAGTTCATGGCATTATCAACAGCAGTATAAGAAGATGTTTGGCTTAAGAGATTATTGGATCATTTAGGTGTTATTGGAAATGCTGCAGATCCGTTATTGGTTAACTGTGATACCCAAGCAGCGAAAGAGTACACCAAAGATCCAAAATATCATGGCAAGACCAAACATATAGATACCAAATATAATTTTGTCATGGATATGATTGCACGAAAAGAGGTGAACTTAGAGTACATACTATGCATAGAATGGTAGCAGATCCTATGACAAAGCCAATACCTAGAGATGTGTTTTGTGGCCATATGAAATCTCTAGGATTGCGTAGAGTCTGATATACTGGATTGTAATTTCCCTGAAGTGTTCACATTTGATGAATTTGTGTTTTTCATCATTAATGCCTATAAATCTTTGTTTGATCTTTATGCATCTTAATGCTCAGTGCATTATTTTAAGTTAGGAAAGTATGTCGGACAGATATGAGATTAGCCTACTCACACGGGTAATTGCCTCTATTTACTGTGTGATAAATAGAGATGAGACTATTTTTAAGCTTATTATCTATGTGATAATCGAGAGCTCAAGCTTAAAATACGTATGTCGCCTTAACTGAGTGTTAAGATGAGGACATAATACTTACTATATCCGAAAGTAAAATACCCCACATATTTTACTTTATCTGTCTAAGATGCCAGATGTAAGTTCTGATGAATTTTGTAAATGAGTAGATACGTGAACTCAAGTTAGACATTGGGTATGTCTGAACTATCATCTGTATGGTATTGAAAGGTATAGACATACGCTCCATGGGAAAGGAGTTAATACCGTAATACGTATTTCATACTACGTATGTATGAGACGACCAATAAGAGTGGCAAAAGTTTGATCTCAACTTTTTATGTCGTGTGAGACTCTTGAGGAAAAGAGTTCCTCAATTTTTTAGTCCCCTCATGACTCTTACTTATTCTCAA
The DNA here is from genome assembly GCA_016097595.1 of Eucalyptus pumila. Classification (NCBI taxonomy): domain Eukaryota; kingdom Viridiplantae; phylum Streptophyta; class Magnoliopsida; order Myrtales; family Myrtaceae; genus Eucalyptus; species Eucalyptus pumila. The sequence continues at coordinate 24,126,879 of CM027850.1, read as the reverse complement.
GATTTCTATTTAGTGTTTGCTATCTTAGGATGTTGCCAATGGTCATGAGTTTGATTCGATCTAATGGGGCATTTCTAGAAAAGCAAGCTGAACTGAAATTGAGAGTTTGAAGGAAAGAGGAAGATCGATTTTGGAGAATCACATTGTAGTTTTGTATTCACCGGTTAACCAATTATGATTGTCTTTGGGATAATCATAATTGTGAATATATATATATATATATATATATATATATATATATTATTGTTTGAAAAAGATCAAGAGAGATATAAATGTGATCAATCGATCTAGGGTACTGCATACTAAATCTACTCGGAGTGTGATGCCCATTATGAGCTGCTATATATTCCTAACAGATGTATAACAACGAGCTCTCAAAGTATGCTGGTCGCACGGATTATTCACCGGTATGAATGTTGAAGAGAGGTAAAGAGAATCTTGTTTGGCCCACCATGTGCGAGTGGGAGATGATGGTTTTAATTGGTTATGGGCTTAAGGCCCGTCCGCCCATGCTGGGCCCAAAAGGCCCGGCCCACGGGAATAGGGCCCGTGGATGGGGGAAGGTATAAAAGGGGGAGAGAGAGAGAGAAGACACCTCTTGGCAGAAAAAAACGTACATCTTATCCAATGCTCTCTCTCCCTCCAAAAAGGAACAGTAAGCAAACGGTGACAATGTCTTCCCTTCAAGGCGTCATCGGATCGAACAAGGGACAAATTCTCTTCCTCTGTCGGCGTCGGTGTCTAATCTGTGGCTAACAAGGTACGCTCAAATCCGTGGTGTGCTTTAGGATCGGTGATACGTGTTATTCCCGGGCTTCGCTTCAGCATTCGTTTTAGGGGTTCGATTTAGTGTCGAATCCGGTTTTCGGGGATCCGTTATTCCCAACAAATGGAATGGTGGATGGCAATTTTACGACATCTAACTTGGCTATTACATGCATCCGATAAAAGCTCAAAGATATACAACTGCAAATATTAGATCATTTTGTATCAAACTTGTTGTGTATTTCCGTAAGTTTTGAAATATTGAAAACTAAATTTTGTAATGATTTTTTAACGTTATCAATTTGTAACGGCTTGTTTTTGCCATTAATATAAAACGGTTTTGTAACGTTTTATAACAATCATATAACAACGGCTATTTAACAGCCATGTAACGACTTTATTACAACTTTGTAATATTTTATTTATTTTTTCATAAATCCTTCATTATTTTACAACGGATTTGTAACGGTTTCTTAATGACTTTCTCTCTCTTGTTTGAATATAAAGTAAACTTCAAATCACAATCTTTTAAGATACACAGAATTATCATATCATTCCTTTTCTTTTAGCTAATCGTTACTCCTATTCATTCTAATATTCAGTGCGGTTTGTTGTATATTGAGAGGATCCTAGATCCTTACGCACTGAGTTTCTTACTCCAACAGACAGAATTATTCTTAAGGATAGTGATTACACATCTAGAATCACGTCTAGGATGATTAATCCTATTTTATCATCTTTTCCAACAGTTTTCCAACATTTTTCATTTTTCATATTATATAGTATTTTTCCAACAAAACTTATGATTCCTTCCCTTTGTGTAAACAGGCAAAGGAAAACACGTGAGGAATAAATGTGTTATTTTACGAAATTTGCCTAGTAAAGAAAATTCTCACGTCGTAAAAGTATTTATAGCATGGATCTGCAAATGACTAGGTATGTTTTACGTATCGTTGAAACTACAAATATTTTTTTTATTTATAAAAAAATAGCTTTATTTGCAAAGGAATATCAAGTACAAAAAATGGCTGTCCTTTTTACAAGGCATAATACCATAATTGTTTCTCTCGTTTTCTATTCTGTATTTGAACACTTCTTTAGCCCATTTACCGTTTGTTTAGCATATGATGCATTTGAACTGGAGCTACTTCAACAAAATCCTCTTGTGAACTGCATCGACCTTTTGCCCAAAATGCACATTTATATAAGTTTGTGAAACCATATTATGGATCATATGTCAAACAAAATAAGCATAACTCACTTGTCTTCCCATAAATATCAAACCAGTGTGTCAGTCTAAGAGAGGGAGAGACCTCTAGGATTGAGCTTGATATTTTAAATTCCCTTGAATTAAGTTATAATTGTACTTTTTTGGTAAAGAAAGGATTATATTAAGAGAAAATGTCTGAAAATCTTGCATATACATTGGTTGGAAATCGCTAACTAAGATGCTAGTGGTATCGTGTGAGACGACCAGTGCTGGCGTAATTTTCTAAATTTTTTAATAATTTTTTCTTTTCCTTTTTATCTTCAAAGTCTGGCAACCTCACCGGTCACTACTTCACACTTCCACTGGACAAGCTTCAAAGCAACATAGTCTTGATCTCGCTTCCATCCTATTGCACCTGAGTGCATCAGCGCATCCTTCAGCCTCCCAAACAATTCTTCCATTTTCACTTCTCGGAACTCCTTCCTGCTCCTCCTGCAAACTTCAAGAACAGGATTTAATAAGTGACAACAGCCAGCAGACGACATATTTGGTTGGTTCTCCGCATCTTTTTGCACGCACGACACTCCAATGCGGATACAATTCGACCCTTGAACTTCGTCACACGTATATGGATCCAATGATTTAATTTTTCATACACTTACCTAAATGTATATTTAGTATTTATATTGTATTTTCATAGTTACAAATTAATTAGAAGTAAATTTTACACTTTAACGTTATAATGGTAAATGAAAAATGACATTCAAGACATTAAAATTATATTGCAACGTTATTTTTATTTTTAAGAAAACAATAGGAAATTATATCAACTTATTCATAACGATCACCACATTTACATAAATTTAAAATTAGTTTTTAAGATCATTATTCTTCCTCAAATATTAAGCATCATTTGATTTTATCTATAAAATTTATAACAGTCGTCGACACAAAATACTAGTCTCCAAGTATTTTGCCAAATCTTATGATTCAATTCAATTTTCTGTTCACCATTCATAAATTTCAGATTTCTATTCAGAATTTTTTTTTCTCAATTTAACAATTATGCTATTAAACAATTACAGATGGATTTTCCCGATAGAGCATGCCCACATTTGAGGCCTCCGATTGTTAAGGCAAACTCTTAGCATGTCCTGCCATCTTGACAGCTTAGGTAGCCATGCATAAGACTCATCACAGTATATGCTTCTGAGGGAGAGCATACATAACTTGAAATGAAACGCAAAATGAGATTGGTGATAAGGAAGATGTATACAATTCACGTAATCACAGAAAATCCATCACCCCAATGAAAAAGATCAATCCTTATACAATATTTATATTATATGAAATTTTATGAAGACGCCCGTCAACTATTCTAAAAATTTAAAATGTTCAATGAATGAGTGATATAATATATAAATATTCTATCACGTTAGACACATGAAAAATCGAATCTATCAACCATTAACCTGTCCCCATGTTCTCTTCCTCCATATTCCTCTTTTCATTTTTTGCGATAACCTTGGGAGAAATCTGTTTCCCGTGCGTAGGCCAATAGTGGTGTCTAAACCACGCACTGCGATTTCACAAGGACAAGCAACTTCCCGTGGGGCAATTCTCCTTTCAATGGAAGCGAGGATGAGCATGGTACCAAAGCAAACCCCTACCCACTTCAATTGGCTTTGCCAACATAGAATGGCGGATATTTTGGTCCCCGGAACTTAAACCCAAAGTAAGAGTTCATTACTGCAATAAAAGTGCGAGATAACCTAAATTAGCCGTTTTCCTAGTGAGTAAGAATTATACACAGCTAGCTAGTTGGACCAACAAACAAATTGTTAAGCTTAGATAGTTTAGTGGATCAATCAGTAACCATGTGAGGATGTACTATTGTGGCCAATCCAGATCTAGACATAGTGCTCTTTCACCCTCCCACCGTCCCGATGCACTTCTCTATTAAATAGCAGATTTGACGTTTGCCTGCAAGTTTGGACGACGTAGGACCTGATCGTTAAATGAAACTCGAAAGTGATTGGTGCAAAAGCAAGATATAAGCTACGATTCTTCCTTTCATGGGCATCGCCAAGGTTTTACATTGACGGAGCAACTTCTCTACATAGATAGAGACTATCATGTGGCTAGGGCATGGAACACGAATTGATGAAAGACTGTACAAATAAGCAAATATATAGTTACGTTCCTGTGGATAGACTTGCCAAACCTACTATAGATAGTGCATACATTCCCATGCTAGGAAGTATTATCAAAGGCAGGTTTTATTTCTAGGATTCCTTTCCTCTAGATGCCAGACCATATGCATCCCCTAGGTTGTTAGTTAACTATGTGAGAAACTTGAAACATGCATATTTAGATTGTTAACGATTTTGATCGATGGAACAGGGGAAGGGAATTTCACATTTTCAAACGTGGCCAAAGATGTATCCGAGATAAGGTGAAAGTACCATAAACAACCGAAAATGTTAGATTGTCATATATCAAACTTATGAATCTTTCCTTTTTGAGATGTTATGAATGTTTAATCTACTGTTTTTGGTCAAGAAACAATTCCTTTTGTGAAGAGTGATCGCTAAGGCCTTGTTTGGTAACCATCCCAATAGTAACTGATTTTGATTTTTTGTTTCTAGGAACAGTTTCGTTACCAAACATGCCCTAATATAGAATCTGTCTAAGTTTACCTCATCAAGAATATGCAGATGTCAACACACATGAGATGCATGATTCTTGGCTTCGATGTCAACATCCGAGCTTACATGGTCCAAAAAGATGGGCATAACAAAGATCAAAAGAAGTTTTTTACCTAAGTAGGGATGAGAGTTAATTAGTGTGACTATGAGGAGAGACCAAAATTTGACTTAGGATAAGGTGTGAAGCACCAAAAGTTGAAGGGTGCAAAAATAAAACATACCGGTCATTCTCCATATTGCTGTGGATACACTTGCATATTTGTCTTTAAATAGCTCTCATACTTAGAGATCGAATCAATGGAAGGTTTTTTGGGCATCGATTTACTCTAAAATCTGGGCCGTTTGATTTTTTAATTGTTAATAAATGAGACTGAAGATCGTAATTTCACAATGTTGGACATGGTTATTAGATGTATTATATAAGTACTTAGAGTTCATAAATCTGACGGTTTACTATGTACATATGAAAGTCAGACCAGCTCACGGCAGGGTTTCATCTTTTGCTTTTCGCCATGCTTTAATGAAAGAAAAATTAGTTATAGATCAATGACTGTTATATCAGACATACATTCTTTCATTCTACTTTATCATAGTTGAATTGTATCATCTTTTAATACTTGAGTAAAAAAAAAAAAAAACTAGTTTGACCATGTTTTTATCCTTATCAAACCAAATTATATACGGGTCATTCCCATTATTCTTGTAGATACACTTGCATAATTTGCCTCTAATCAAACTAAATTGAGTATGTTTAGGGAACCTTCATGACTATATTACTTTGTTGCACAATTTTGAGTGATTGTCCAATTATCGAGAATAATGACCGTAATTCCAATTTTGAGTTTTGTTGGTTGATAGTTCACATAAGAGTTATTATGGGATCACTTTGCAAATAACCTCATATGTTAATTAAACTCAAGAACCTCAATCAATTACTATTAATCATAGCTATCAAAATCATACTATTATAAACTTGACTCGTATGATTTGATTAATTTTGACTCAAGGCCTTAATGATACGACACTATAAGATGAATCACTGATCTTCTTAATCTCATGCGAGTTTATCCATTCACCAAAGAATTTACACCTTGACATGTGTCTATGGATTCAACAATTCAATTTTTCATATATTTACCTAATTGTATGTTTATTATTTATATTGTATTTTCATAGATACATTTTAATTACAAGTAAATTTTATACTTGAACACTATAATGGTAGTTGAAAAATGACATGTAAAATATTATCATTTATATTTGAACATAATCTTTATTTTTAAGAAAACAACGGGAAATTGTCTTATATTGTTCATAATGATCACCACATGTACTTGAATTTAAGATTACTTTACTAGATCTTTATTAGGCTCTAATTTTAAATATCATTTAATATTATCTATAATTTTTTTTTTGTAACCCAGGGAACCCGCGCACCGTACCAACACGGACAGCCTGAAAGGCCCGGGATAATAGGGGATAAACCCTGGGGGCAACACGTGCTAGCCACCACACACGTGCCACCAGGTAAGTCACCCTACGACGCCTGGGAATCAAACTCCTCCCCTTGTGTTAGGGGGAGAAGCTCGCCGCCAGCAGCGCCACCTAGGTGGGTGGTAATATTATCTATAAAATTTATAATTGTCAATAACAAAAAATATTATTCTTAAGTATTTTGTCAAATCTTACAATTCAATTCAATTTTCCATTCATTATTAATAATTTAAGATCTCCATTCACAATTTTGTTTCTCGATTTAACAATTATGTTATTAACCAAAGTCCAAATGGACTATCCCGATAGTGCATGGGCACGCGCACATTCGAGGCCTTTGCTTGTCAAGGTAAACTCTTAGCGTGTCCTACCATCTCAACAACTAAGGCAACTGTGCACGAGAATCATCGTGCTTGTGAGCAAGAGCATATATTGAAATTACACTCAATATGAGATATGTGATAAGGAAAAAGATGTATACAATTCATGTGCTAATGGAAAGCTTGTCACATCATACAAAAAAGATCAGTTGTTATACAATCTTTACATTAGATACATGACATGTCGAATCCATTGACCATTAACTTGCTCCCATGTTTTCTTCTCCCGTGATTCTCTCTCTCGCTCTTTTTTTTTTTGGTTAAGGGGGGGATAACCTTGAGCGATTCCTGTTTCCTACGCATATGCCGCTTGCAGCGTGTATTCAACTCACGGAACATTCAAGAAGCTCCAAACTTGCCACTGGGTGAGTCCACTCCGGTTTGGCTAAGTTCCAAACCTCCCACAGCGATTTCCTCTGGACAAGCAACTTCCCGTGGGGCGATTCTCCCTTCAATAGATGCAAGGATGAGCTGGTGGATATCCTGGTCCCCGGAACTACATCCCTCCGTAAGAGTTTTTACTGCAATAAAAGTGTGAGAATTAATAAACATGTGGCTAAGAATTATCCCGCTGTAAGTGTTCGTAAGTGGATCAATTAATAACCATGTGAGGATAAACTATTGCTGCCAAGCCAGATCTTGACATAATGCTCTCTCACCTTCTTCGCATGCGGATGTACCCACCAAATTGAAGCACTTCTCTGGTAAATCGCTGATCCGACTGTCTGCCTGTAGTTTGGATCATGCAGGGCATGATAAATGGATGCAAGTCAAAAGTGGTTTGCAAGGAAGCGAAACATGATCCATGATTCTTCCTTTCATCTGGCATCTTAGAGGTTTTGCATCGAAGGGGCAACTTCTCCGCATAGATAGAGACCACTAAGTGGCTAGGGCATGGAACACCAATTGATGAAAAGCTGTATAAATACGCAAATATATGGTCATGTTCATAATTATTTTGGATAGACTTGCACAACCTACTGTAAATAGCACATACATTTCCATGCTTAGGGGTACTATCAATGGCAGGTTATTCTAGGATTGCTTACCTCTATAAGCGAGACCATATGCATCCCCTAGGTTGTCACTCAACTATACAAGATAATTAAAACATGGACATTCAGATCGTTAATGTTTTTGATCGATGGAATGGTGGACGGCAATATCACGATATCTAACTTGGTTATTACATGCACCCGATAGAAGCTCAAAGATGTACGTTCGAACATATTAGATCATTGCGTATCTAACTTGTATATTCCTATAAGTTTTGAAATATTGAAAACTACTAATTTTGGAATGAGTTTTCACTTACATCAATTTGTAACGGTTTTTATCTGCAATTAATATAAAATATTTATGTAACGTTTGATAACGGTCAAATAACAGCAATTCAATGGCACGATTTACAAATATTGATGTGGAGAAATGATAGCTTTATTTTTTCTTAAACCCTCGGGTATTTTATATAACTTTTTTTCAATGGCTCTCTCTCTCTTTTCTTTGATTAATAAATTAAACTTCAAACCACAATCTTTTAAGATACAATGAATTCTCATATCTTTCCTTTTCCTTTTTATTTTTTCCAAAAAAAAATTGTATTCATGGCTTAAAAGGATACATGAGAAATACATAGACTTTCATAGTAAAGCAAACCAATGCAAAGCAAAAGCTAGAATACTATAAAACAAATTCAAATCCAGAAAACAAGGAGGATCATGTAGGATTAAGCACACACTCGTTCCAAAAGAATGGATATGTCAAGCAAAATAATTGACGGCAAATCACTGGATGTCGTATCATTGTCAATGATGAGCACACATAGGAAATTCATTTTCCAATAACTATGGTGTTGCCAGTTGAAGGTGCATGCCTAGGTTCGACTTCCTCTAGACCATTGTTATCATGCCTCGATCCTCCGAGCGCGTGCCAATCCCTCAACGGTCAAGTAAATAGTGACGTCTCAGGACGCATCGCCGATCCATTCATTTTAATGCGCATGCGGAAGCAAATAATAAATCCCCAAACAACAACAAGATGTGATAGAAAAGTAAGGTCATAAATTTTTCAAACCACAACACTATTATATACACATAGCAAACTATGTCATATGCAATACTAGCTGATATATACAAGGTATGCAAAAAGGGGGATTTAGAGTACTACAGATCCTCTAATCATTTGAGTCTTCAACTGAATAGTCCTTCGATTCAAAATATTCGGGTCTACCACTGAACCACCGAGAGGATTTGTTGTGCCTTTTCCAAAAGTAACCTCTAACACATAAATAAGTATTTTGGATTCCGGTATGGGACTCTCTCTTTGTTCATTCCGCTCACGATGGTACCATGATCTGTATTGATGTGGTACATTATGGAGAAGACCCGCATCGACCCAGACCATGGACCTCATGAGTTCATAGACCCATCTCTTTGGATTCCCATGAAGCAGAATATAAGACATCTGCTCAGTGACCTTCTTCAGTTGACCAAAATGCTCGGAAGGAGCTGCCATCTAAGGGCCTGAAAATGTTATCCCACAACGGGGTGAGACGACGTATCAGCAAGTTCACCCCCTAAACTCCAACTAGGAAGGAAATACACCCTAAGAGTTGAAAGGGTTAGTATGTACACCTAGAGGGGCGTGAATAGGTGTAAATAATTTTTTTCGCAATACTTAGTAAGAGTAGATTGCCTTTAGAAGATAGTAGACTAAAGACATAATTAGCTTTAAACAAATATATAAAGCTACGAATAAAAATAAGGAGTTAATGAAAGAGAATCGGAGCACAAAGTTTATAGTGGTTGGGCTTAAATCAAGCCTACATCCACTCTCCCACGTTGACAGCCCATTGGCTGATTCCACTATGAATCAAAAGAGATTTTACAACTTGTGATCTTTAACATTCTGAGTGAAGAGTCTCTACTAGTCTCTTACAAAGTCTCACTAAGAGTTTTTCTCTTTTGTATACAACTTTTGAGCTCGATGAATGAAAGAGCAAGGAATAGAAAGCTTCAGACTTTGAAATTTTTTCCTTTACGCACTTCATCAAATAACTGGAGAGTCCGCCTTAAATACTCCTTCATGCCTTCATGACTGTTGGCACTTTCCAAAGGAATGCTTCCAATTTACCCGTTAGACAGAATCAATTAAGGTGATCTCGAGTTGTTAGATGATCTGTGATGAAGGCCCGTCAATCTCGTTTTCCCATACAATAAGGATCTTTGGTTTCCATAAATAGAACCTTCCAAGTTTGTTTGCCTTTCAAAAGATCTTCATATCGTAGTAGATTCCAATAAGAATAATCAATCATATAGATGCTAAATCCAGTCATAAGGTCTTTCAAAAAAAACATACGTATCGAATCCTTGAAGATAATCCCACATTTGGATAAGTCTTCATTCTTCGGTCTGGAAACTGTCAATGAAGGCAAACTTTGAATATTGAGTCTAGCGATCTTCAGATTTTGAGGGTAGAGTCTGGAGTTCTTCAGACTATAATACTTGAGTCTGGAAGTCTTCAGACTAGACTTTTGGAAACATGTTGTCAACTTCAAAACAGTAAATGAGTTTTCTCTAACAATCTCCCCATTTTTTATAGTGACAAAAATTTTTCGAATAAATTTTCCGCATATTCGAAAACTTTTAACTTGCAAAATAACACTTAAGTAATACATGATATCTTATAAAAATAAGTTGATTAGGACTTGGATATCATCGATTTTGCAACCACATAAAATAAGTTAATCCTGCAAGATAAGATAACTATCTAGCCACAATCAGTATCACAAGCTTAGTAACTACATGCGTCAAAAGGATTCAAAATCAAATAGCAGTCCAAAGTCCAAGAGAATACGGATACACAATGTAACGCCGCGAGAATGGTTGAAGCCCTCCTGATCACTATATCGCAAAGCATTCCACAGTGGAAGCGAAAAGGCAAATTATCGGGAAGTTGAAAAGGTCCCACTTATTTGCAATCACGAACAAGAGAATACGGATACACAATGAATCAGGGCGCGGAAAACAATTTCTTTGTTGATTAGCGTGTGAGACTGTATATCCAATCAGGGCCTTTATTTTTCCGACGGGCCCAAAAATTTAAGGGATGGATTGGACCCACCCGGCTTGACCACAGCATGTCAAGAAGCACTTCGGACTAATGAAGAACATGTGAATCTTAAGTATTTTTATGTTGAAATAAGCAAACAAATGCGAATCATGTTTTACCGACTATAACAAGAATTTTATGAAAAATAAGTTACATGATTTAAACATGGCACTAACAATTCCAGAGTATCATGCTTCCCATATCTCATTGAAGAAATGAATTTTTCTGCCATCGTATTTTGATGAAATTTCAAAAAGAAAATTATAAGAAATTTGAGATATTAACAATCGCATCTAACGGATTATACAAATATATTATTGGTAACCAATTGTAAAATAGAGGCGAACAATTTGACAGTTTTACATCACTGATGAGGTGAAGATGGAGGTTTTCAGCTATTATTTCCAAATTTATTACATAGATATCATTTTTAAGACTATAAAATAATGTAAAATGAGTAAATATGACAGTCAAAGAAATGGAGAAGATGTATTTAGCATGTCATTGGAAGTTAAAGGCATTGCGAAAAACAAAATGAGAGCATCAAATATATATATATCATTTGAAGCGGCGGCAAGCCGCCAAATGAGAAACTATACTTTAGGAATTAAGATGTCTCGAGAAAACATCCCAATACAAAAATGAGGCTAAGGTACTCCTGACATGTCGTGCTTCGGGTCACCTTCACCTGCAATAACAAGTCACCTTCCTTCTAAGAGATAAACGGGACCAAGTAACCCAGGGGGTCGATCAATGAGGTGAATTCGCAGTATAGATTTGCAGATTTGCAGAGGCAAGGAAAGTCCGAAAAACGGACTCGTTAACCATAGTTATCGGGCTTGTATGATTGTCAATTCGTATTGTATGATCGAGTCCTTTATGATATGTAACTACTGAGTGAATTGCTAGTCTTTTGAATAGTAATGAAATTTATCGGTTCTCTAAGAAATCTATGATTGAATATATATCTATCGACCCATCAATTCAACCTTTATACTTTAACTATGGAATGATGTATTTTGTATATTGTATTCCGATTAGTTACAGATAAATTAGAAGTGAATTTTATATTTTATAATGAAATGCCATACAAAAAATTATAAATAATATTTGAAGTAATATTAATCCTACGATTCAATTCAATGTTTAATTGACAATTTAAGCTACATAAATTTTAATATTTCCGTTCACGAATATGTTATTTCGATTTAACAATTATGCTATTAACTAAAGTCGAAATGGACTTCCCTAGTGGAGTTTGGGCCTGCCCACAATTATGAAGTTTCAAACTTCACCAATAATTTCGTAAATTATATTTCATTCTTTTTAGAGCTGGTTCATAGCCTAACAAGCACCAGTTCCGATGCATTGTACTCCAATAACCCAACATCTTTATTAATTTTTTATTGGCATATGTTCAGCAGAAGTCCTAAAACTTGTCAAGTTGGTTCAATTGAGTCCTAAAGTTAACACTGTTAAGAAAGTCAACGGAAATTGCTGACGTGGTGCTAACGTCAATTTTAAATGATTTTTTTATTGTTTATATGGCTTTTTAAAATTATTTTTTATTCAAAATCTTTAAAAATTAAATTAAAAACTAAAAAGGAAAAGCTAAATTTATTCAAAAAAAAAAACAAAACTATTAAAAAAAAAAAGGCTGGAGCTTCCATCGTCGGAGGACCTGGCGATGGTCGCCGGCCTTGGGCAGGGTGGTCGACCCTCGCCGACCCCAAGTGAGGGCTGGCCATCCTCGCTAGGTCGGGCGAGGACACCCAAATCTGGGCACGCCAGCCCCAAGTGAGGGCCGGCCACCCTCACCAAGTTGGGCGAGGACGTCCAAATCTGGGCATGCCGGCCCTTCGGGGGGTCGGCTACCATCGCCCGCCCTGGGTGAGGCCTCGCCAACCCTCGCTTGGGGTCAGTGATGCTCCCCCATATCCGGGCGAGCAGGCATCGTTTGATGAGGCCATGTCATATAGGTCTAAGGGGGAGGAGCAGCCGTAGCTCGACGAGCCGGTCAACGAGGAGGACGAGGAGGAGCTCGAGGCCGTCGCCCGCTCCGCCAACTCTACCGTCGAGGAAGACGCCACCCCTGCCGCCGCCGCCGACACCATCGAGAATGGCGAGGCCAAGGAGGAGGAGGATCATAAGGTTCGGTTGCTCGGCGCCTAGATTTGAGCAAGCATCACCAACCCAAGGCGAGGGCCGACAAGGCCTCGCCCCGGGCGAGCGATGGTCACTGGCCTCCCGTGAGGGCCGGTGTGCCCAAATCTGGGCATCCTCACTCGACCTGGCGGGGGTGGTCAAGGGTGGCTGTGTGACATCCAGAATTTTCAGTATTGTTTTCTATTAAATTAATCGAGCATTTCATTGACGCGTCTATAGGGTTGTTCTCAGAGTTGATCACTCTCGAGATAACTAGACTAGCTGGGTAAGCCATTAAAGAATATTAATGCAATAGACTTGAGAATTCGGCCAGGAATCGGCTTCTCGACCGTATTCATCTTTAGAGGTCATTACTGCACAGTTAAAGATCGAATTGAGATCAGAGATAGGTCGGTTCGACTGAGATGTGTGGCTGATCGTGGGTGACTCCACTAAATTGGAAAATTCTCATCGACCAAGACTAATTTGATTTTCGTCGTTTTGGTACCTTGTGTTGGTAGTCGAGCCTCGAGATTTTCACGACAATTGAGAGTCGCCAATGTGTCGAGTGGGTTCATTGTGGCTCGAAGAAAATCGACCACGAGTCAATTGCCCTAAAAAGTTCGAAAACTAAAGTAGTCTAGGTCACACTAAAAGCACGCGGAGTGAAATTAACCGTCGATTTGAGTCAAATTTCAGAAATCGAAAGTTCGGTGATGTCACAAGCTATTTTAGGAACGTCAACTCGGTCTCGGAAGAAGATTTTCGAAGGTCCGAGATTTTTACGGAAAATGGGTTCGGGCGTCGTGGAACTTGGATGGAAATTGATTGGTTAAATTGATGAGAAATTGACTTTCAGACTGAACCTGTGAGTATCAGAGATTTATAGAAAATTTCTTGGGATTTTTCTACATCAAAATTTGACCTCAATTTGGAGAGATTGGAATTGAAATTTAGTTCGAATTTAGTTAAAATCGAATCTCAAGATGGGGTGTACAACATTGGTATCAGTTTGGATTTTTTGGTGGATTCTTGAATGAGGAAAAATGCAGAGACGATCAATGAATGATCAATTGAATTTGTGAAAATCAATTGAGATGAAATCAAGAGAGATTTAGAACCAATTGAGGCCATCTCTCGATTTCGTAACCTTTTTTCTAGCTGTGAAAATTGAAATCGACCACTTTATATAGGGCATTTGGATGGCATATCACGCCAAAGTATTAATGCATGTTAAGAATGGGCTTTTGAAAGATATTTTGCAAAAGATCCAACCAAGTGGAGCCCAACTCTTCCTCATCCTCCCCATCTTGCTGCCGTGAACTACTTCTCTCTCCTTTTCATCCTTTCTTGCGTGCGACACCTACAACAGCAACTGAAGAAGACCCAGCTGCTTCCTTCGAAAATTTTCCGAGCGTCCACCAAACTGCCCGAGAAGCTCAGCATCCACCGAAACCGAAGCTGCTCCATCGTCCACGCCAGCACGCGCCCCCCCCCCCCCCCCAATCTTGGTCAAACTCCCACCGAGCGAGATCTCCCTTGCCAGCAGCTACAACCGCCCTGCTCCACTACCGCTTGCTCCCCACTTCCCTTTGTCTCCTGGCGGTGTCGCTTCTCCATTCACTCGGTCAACAACGAAGCCGCCAAGACTCCTAATTTGACCGAGTGGCCGTGCCTTGCTGCCACTTGGCCGCATCTGCCTCTTCTTCGGTCAACAAGCGGACACTGAAGACCACCGAGGAAGCCTGCATCTCGTCCGCAACGCCAGCCCACGCGTCTTCAGTCACGAAGCTTCAGTCCGCGCGTCCACGAGTGTCTTCGGTCAGCAATTTCCACCGAAGGAATTCCAGAACCCCAGCGAATCAGCAGCATGATCGAAGCCGTGAGTCCACGGTCTTCAGCCACGTGAGCAGCCGAAAGTCCATCCCCTGTCCGCGTGATCTCTCTTCTTCACTGGTGGAGCAGCCGGCCCAAGCTTGCAGTCTTCGGACCATCTCCTTCGCAGTAAATTGGGCCCAGCAATCCACCTCCTCCAGCAGCTCAGCCCAGATGAAGCCTGCAAGCCCAGCAAGCCAGTCCAGTATTCTGTTCAGCCCAAAGCCCAAGTGAACAGCTTCTTTGGGCCAGCAAATCTCATGAGCCCATCAGTTCAGCAATTTTTTCAGCCCAGTTCAGCAAAGCCGTTTGGTTCAGTCCAGTTTGAGCAGACCCAAGCCCAAGAGCAAGCCCATTTCAAAGCAAGAACAAATCTCAGTTGGGCTGAGATTTGTTGGGCCAAGTCCAAGGCCCGGTCCAGGTCCGCCGATATTGTCGAAAGTTCGATTTCGGCCGCTGTCGCGTCGCCGTTGCGGTGATTCAATTCCCGCTTTTGATCAAGTGAGTTTTACTCACTAATGCTTTATTAGTTTGCTAATTATTCTTAGGGTTGGTTAGATTTAATTAAGTGCAATTAGGTTGTTAGATTAGGTTAGAACAATTAATTTAGTGACTTAATGATGCATGTTAGGTGGTTAGACCTAGCTATTAGCAAGTAGAAATGTTTGGTTATTTATTGAATGCATCTCGGGATTTTTCCCGACCCGTTTCGGGCTCCAATCAAGCAATACGGGCCTAAATTGGATTTTTAATATTTATTTATTTATTTTTCGAAATTTATTATTTAATTAATTATTTTTCCGGAAATTCAACCGAGATGGCCGGTGACCAGAATTTCATGCTGATTGTCGTGGTGCAGACCGTTTATTTATTTGAACTCTACGTTGTGTGGAATTGAATTAATTGTGAAATTTGAGAATTGTCCCAAATTGTTTGTTATTGAGTATTTGATTGGTAATGGCCGAGCATGGGTATATAGCGCCAGTACGTTGATGGGCTATATAGTAGGGAGAACGGTGAGAGCTAACTGAGAATGTTATTGGCTGAGACCAATCAGGTACGATGTTATTGGACATACGTGGTTCGGTGATTGGAAGTATCATCGCAAAACGGCGCGCTTAAAGAACGCACGTAAATGACTTATAGACAAACGTGGTTCGGTGATTATGGAAATATCTGGTGAAAACGACGCTTAAAGAACTCACGATGTTGTCTATTGCCGATGTCACCTTGGCGAAAACGGTGCCCTAGAAAGGACACGTGGTTCGGTGATCGAGGATATCACCGGTGAAAACGGCGCCTTAAAGAACGCACGGTGTCGGTGATCGGTATGTCATTGGCGAAAACGACGCCCGAGAAACACATGTGATTTGGTGAATGAGTACACCACTGGGAAAGCGTGGTATGAGTGGGAATGACCTAGAGAGGGTCTGACTGACATGTAATCGACTTAGTCGATTGACCAGTGCTTGATCGGATGTCGTGAATTGTTTGAATATATGTGTTTAACCTTGAATTGCAGGTTGGAACTGAGGCTAAGGTAAGTCCTCTGACTCGTGTTGTGCTTAGGCAACCGTATGGCGTATTAGTTTACTAATCGAATCGTAGGGGGTAGGACTCGCTGAGACGTGGTCTCATTGGTTATTGAATAACCATTTCAGGAACCTGAGGAGAAGCTAAGGAAGAGGAACCTGAAGGGGAGAAAGACTTTTGAAGAAGAAGACGATCCAGAGAGGGATCTTGATTATAACCCGGATGTGGACTGAGATCCCATCCCTTTTGTAAACCCTGTCTTAGCATAGATAGGTGTGAGACAAGTATGTTGTGAACAGTATTGTAAATATGCTATCAGTTGTGCTGTTAATGAAAGTGTGGTTATGAATTTCAATATAAAAAAATATGGCCTACTTTCCTATCCCATTGTTTTATTGTCTGGGGATTTATAACTGCTTCCGCATGTGCTTAATAAAAAGAAAGGGTCGGCGATACATAGTCCTGGGATATCGCATTCTAAAATCGACCAAGCAGAAGGATGTGCGCGCGTCCGAGGATCGGGGCGTGACAGGCTGGCGAGGCCTCGCCTGAGCGAGGGCTGGCCAACCCGCCCAAGGCTGGCAACCATCATCGGCCCTCCGGTGATGGAAGCTCCAACCATTTTTTTTTTTTTTTTTTTGAACATTTTTTTAAAAATAAATTTAGTTTTTCCTTTTTAGTTTTTAATCTAATTTTTAAAGATTTTGAATAAAAAATAATTTTATAAAGCCATATAAAAAATAAAATAAAAAATCATTTAAAATGTGATGTCAGCGCCACGTCAGCAATTTCCGTTAACTTTCTTGACGGTGTTAATTTTAGGACTCAATTAAACCAACTTGACAAGTTTTAGGACTTGATTACACTTTTTGTAAGTTTTAGAACTCAATTGCACTTCTTTGATAAGTTTTAGGACTTACGCTAACATATCCCTTTTTTATTTTCAAAATCTTTTGAAATATGTGGGGGTTTGTTGGATATTTCCATAATATTTTGAAATATTTACAATAATAGCCTTGATAAAAGTTATGATCACATTGAAGACCATCATTATTTTTAATGGCCACATAACGGTTTCTTAATGGTCATATAATGGCTTTTCAATCACTTTGTAACGTTTAATTTATTTCCGAAATAAATCCTCCAATATTTTACAACGGCTCTATTTTGATTGTATATAAAAATAAAATCTTATAAGACAATCTTGACATATACACTGAATGAAAGAGAATATGCCATTTCTTTAAAAAAATCTTTCATTTCCTTTCTTTTTCCTTGTTGGGTTATGCACAACGTTGTTTATGTTCATTCCAATATTTAGTACGAAATATAGAAGAAGGTCTATTGTATCTTGGGAGGATAGCCATCAAAAGCCTATCACACCGAGTTTTGCACTCCGATGGGCAGAATTATTCTTAAGGATAGTGCCTGCGCTTGCATGCCTCAGACAAATTTATTTATTCTCATTAGCTTTTTCAAGAAGTCATACTTAACTTAGATGCATCACTAATCATTTTAACTGCAAGTGAATTTATTAATTCACTAATGAATCTACGACTCGATAAGTACAATAATTTGGCAATTCAATTCTTTATGCATTTACCTATTGAAAAATATATTTTTACTATGCATAAAGTATATTGATAGTTCACGATCAATTATAATCCTAATTTGAATAAAACAACGGGAAATTATATTGTTTATGCATAGGATCATCAAATGTACTTAGAATGAAGATTTTGTTTTCCTAGATCATAAATTCTTACTCAAATATTTATATCTTATATAATTATTAATGAAATTTATAACTATCTTCGACATAAATACTAGTTTTAGGCATTTTACTGAATCTTAGGATTCCATTTGATTTTAAGTTGACGATTCACAATTAATAAATTTAATATTTCGATTTAAGATATGTATTTCAATTTATTAATTGTGCTATCAAACCAAAGACCAAATGGACTTTTGTGACAAAAGGTGGGCACGATGCGAGGCATAAGAGCATACATAAGTTAAAATGCAACGCACTGGGAGATTTGTGATAAGGAAGAAGATGCGTACATTTCATGTCAGTACAGTAGAAACTCTTGGAGACTAAAACCAAGGAAAGCTCATCACACCACATACAGAAAAGATCCATTGCTATTGCATCTTTACATTACATACATGGAAAGTGAAATCCATCCATCATTAACTTGTGCCCATCTTCTCTTCCTCCATTATTTTCCTTTCGTTTTTGTAGGACTAGAAAACCTCGTATATTCATTGTAGCGTTCTTCTAACTACTGGCAGATCTACCTGAGTAATTTCAAAAAATGCCAGCCGGATGGTGTTCCGTATCTCCACTTTCAGGTTGATGCTTTAGGCGGCATTATGACATCGTCTTTTTTAATTATAAGGTTGATCATGGGGTTTAAAGGTAATGGAAGCTTGCTCAGCTTGTTCTGAGCAACGGACAGTTTTAACACCAGCAGGTGGCCAACAAAGGTGGTGAGCGGTTTTTTTTTGCATGACGCACCCCGGGACCCTATCTTGTCATTTTTAAAGAAAATATTGACACTGCTGCCTCTTCTGGCAATCCATGTTTTCCCTTTGTTGTAACTCTCTGTTTCCCGGGCCTCATTGTAGCTTCCTCTTGTTGCATGTGTAGGGAAACTTGTTTGTTTCACTGTCAGTAGTAATGATAAGGTCTAGTTTAGCAAATCATAGCCGCATTTGATATCAGAGCGCACACGAGAGAGAGAGAGATACCATGGTTGAGAGCCTATTCTGGTGAATCATTGATCCGACTTTTTATAGGAATTATAGGTGCATGTGAGAGATGTGTCGAGACTCGTTCTCCAAAATGGGTGCGACAACATGAAATGCATGATTCTTGGCTTCATTGTAATCACCATGGCTTACATTGGACAGAGAAACAGGACATAAAAAGGTCAAAGGAAACAGTTTGTTCATAAGGGGAGGTGTGACTGCGAGGGCAGAGTAGAATTTGACTTAGGCTAGGGTGTGAAGCACCAAACGTTGAAGGGCATATAAATATGCAAAATACCGGTCAATGTCATTATTGCTATGGATACACTTGCATATTTTGCCTTTAGTCAGTTCCCATAATTGGAGATCGAATAATTGGTAGGGTTTGTTGGATTGATTTACCATACGAACTTGACCATGTATATCCTTGGTATGGGACTTTACCTATTGAAGATAATTAAAATCTAGGCCTTTAAATTTTTTTAATCATTTTGAGAAATGAGATCACATATAGTAATTTCAAAATGTATCTGATAAGTACTTAAAACACATAAACCTAATTAATATATATGAGTGAAAGTAATAGGCCGACTTAAAGTAGGGTCAAATCTCTTTCTATTCATTGTGTTGGATCCAGATATCAGACATACATCTCTTTCTTTTTCTCAATCATAGTAGAATTATCATATCCTAGTGCACGTGAATAAATCGAAATAAACAAGCTCGACCACTGCTATTTATTCCAAATTAAATTAAATACAGATAATTCCCATTATTGTTGCGGAGACACTAGCATTTTTTTGCCTCTAATCAATTCACACTTGTAAATAGAATTAAAGGTAATTTTCCTTGGGATTGAATTACTCTACAAACTTGACCACGTACACCCTTGATTTAGTATTTAACTATTCAAAAAAAGAGAAATATAGGCGATTAGATTTTATAATCATTTTGATAAATGAGATAATGAGCGTCAATTTCACATGTTGAACACGATTATTTGATATTTCCGAAAAGTACTTAAAGCACATTAACCTAGCACTTTACTCTATGCGGATAAAAGTAATGATCGGCCTATAGTAGTGTTACATCTCTTGCTTTTTCGTGCTTTTTAAATGAAATTTACTCACTTTTCTAAGGAAAAAAACTTATAGAACAAGAATGTGATATCAGCCTTTCATCTCTTTCTTTCATCTATGATAGTAGAATGATCATATCTTATTGCACATACATAAATCAAAATAAATTATTTGACCATGCCATGTACTTGCCAAACCAAATTAAAA
Source organism: Eucalyptus pumila (assembly GCA_016097595.1). Classification (NCBI taxonomy): domain Eukaryota; kingdom Viridiplantae; phylum Streptophyta; class Magnoliopsida; order Myrtales; family Myrtaceae; genus Eucalyptus; species Eucalyptus pumila. Next base: position 24,106,619 of record CM027850.1, on the reverse strand, counting down.
TGCTGGTCATTCTTAATATTGTCGTGGATAGACTTGCATATTTTGCTTAGAGACGGAATTAGTGGCAGGCTTTTGTTGGGATTGATTAACTCTACAAACTTGACCATGTATACCTTGGTTACCCATTCAACAAAACTAAAATGGAGGCTGTTAAATTTTTTATTATTTTGATAAATGAGATCTGGACAGCATTTTTACATTGTCTAACATTGCTATCATATGTATAGGATATGTACTCCTTTTTTTTTTTGGCAAGTATAGGATATGTACTTAAAGCATCTAACAATTTACTACATACGAAGGAGAGTTTTAGACTGCCTTAGGGTACGATTACACCTCTTGCTTTTTGTTATGTTCTGATGAACTTTAGTCACCTATCTAAGTAAAAAAAGAATCAATATATATATATTGAGCCTAGTTTGACGACCTCTATTGTTTTTTTTTTATACTTTTGTCATTACCCATTGGGGTATCACTCCATTGCAAATACATTATTTCTATTTGTCTACCTTATACTTTTCCATGCTTAGCTGCGTAGAAATACCTGAAAGCGCATCCCCTATGTATTTTAATGAGCTAAGTCGAATCAAAAGCAATTGAAATTTGGGCAGTTACACTCCTTTTCCAGGGACAATGCATCAACCCCCTCGTACACTGGAAAAATGGCATTAAGATAATATAAAAAATGAAAGAATTCTGGAAACTTCTGTTGGAAAAATTTAGAGAATATGAAATTGAGAACCATTGAAAATTTGTTGGAAAAGATGAAAAAGAAATCAATTGTTGGCAATCACTACCTAACCTTAAGGATAATTCCTTTTCTCGGAATATGAAACTTGGTGTGATAGGCTTTAATGACTATCCTCTCAAGATATGATATGCATTCTTCTTTGCCCTCCATAGAATAAAAGAAGGAACATGAACAACACAATTGCATGGATAACCCAACTAGGAAAGAAATGAAAAAAGAGGAAAAAAGTTCTCTTTTTATCTAGCATGTCTAAAAAGATTGTGGTTTGACATTTTGTTTAATAGGCAAATGAAAAGAGAGAAACCGTTATAAATTAATCGGTAATTATTAAGTTGGTGATAGTTAGAAAGTCTTCAAATAAGTTGCAAAGCCGTTACAAACCATTGCACTGTTGTTACACAACAGTTCCAAATCGATGACTTTCATGGCGGTCATAACTTTTAACAAAATCATTACTTTCAAATGATTCGAAATTGTTGACATATCAAAAGGTGTTGTTGCTTCAAGTTTAAAGGCTTAAAGCTCACTTGTGCTCAATTGATGTGTTAGAAGGGGAAAGAGAGCGTGAAGCCAAAATAAAAAGTTTAGATGGCCAAATTACTTTCAGCGAAATACATTAAGGGATCGCCATCTCGGGACGCGCATGGCTGAATTCTCTCAAATTTGATCAAATAATACAGTATTACATCCATATTCTATAGTTGTGGACCAAATGATCCTTGTACACCTTTCTTTAAGGATGCTTTACTTTACCTTGAGACCCTCAACAAACTTTACTCTAATGAGCACTGTAAACCGGCAATTGACGCAGTTCTGACTCTTGCAGACTTTCTGGATATAGATTATTGTTCAGTGGTTGCTTTCTAGATAATTAAGTACATCGATTGCTTAATAGGCTCCAACTTCTCCCCTACTGCTCTTGATACATTTTGATTGATTGTCCAAAAACCACAGAATACATGGTGCTTGAATATATCTCCAGAAGAAGTGGCTCGCTTCTGTAACTTCCATGGAACTTGACTCTTCTACTTGTAAACACAGGTTGACTTTGCCATGGAGATTTAACCCAAACTGGTCAGTAAGCAGGGTTAAGACAAAAGAGGTTTTTTCAACCCGGTCGGAGAAAGAGTGAAGGTATCCTTTCATCCCCACATTTTCCTTCAGGTAAATAAATAAAGTAAATCGGACCCGTCGTAGATCACTGATCCAATTTTTGGCAGGCATTCGGGGTGCATGTAAAAAATGTGTCCAGACTCGTTCTGCAAAATGGTCGGGACGACATGAAATGCTTGATTCTTAACTCCCGTGTCCTTGGCAGGTCTCGTATTGGATAAAAAGACAGAGATTAGAAGGTCAAGGAAACAATTTGTTCATAAAAGGAGGGAGGAGAGTTAATTAGTGTGGCTACAACGAAATAGTAGAATTTGACTTGGGATAAGGTGTGAAGCAGTGAAAGTTGAAAGTTTAAAGATAATGCCTATGTCGTGAGCTGTGTCGAGACAAGTTTAAGATAATGCCTAAAAGCTTGATCGGCAGCTCGCTTGTGAAACAGGAGTTGCTACTAGTTTTGGCTTGGCTAGGAAGCGGGTGGGGCATAAAAGATTGCAAAATTAGAGACTTTATAAAATCGGGGATTTGATGCTCACACTAATAGAGGTATCTCTAACTTGATTCTGGATTGCTTATCTAAATGATTAAATGGCTTGAACCTAATTAAATTTCCATGTGACCTAACCAACCAAAAAGAAGTGAAGTAAAGGAATGGAAAAAACGCATCAAATGGGGGTAATAAGAGGGCAAGTAAGAAATAGGGCGCCGAATGGAACCATATACGATGTTGGGTAGGCCTCCTTAAGATAGCAACCCATGAGCTTAGTGCAAATTGAATTCAATTTTTCTAAAGAGACTAATCTAATTAAAACTAAACTATAGAAAATCATGAATTTTCTTAAATCATGTGTATACTATGTAGATGAAACTAAACCAATTCTAATGCTAAAACCAGACAACCTAATTATGTCATTTTTTCTAACCATTTTCCATTTTTTTTTTAAATTTTCAAATTCATTTATATATTTTTATATTATTTAAATTTTTGAACAAAATTACTTATATATTCCGGAAAATAAGGGACTCGGGCTGTGGGCTCTTGGGTTCCCAAGATAGTGGGCAACTCTGAGTCTATTATGGCCGTCGCCGTTAACCCTCACCGCCGTCAGCCGCTAAACGTTGCACAAATACGAACCGAGTAGCACCAGTACGCACAGGATGCGACCGAAGCAGCAGTACCAATAACTTGATAGTTCCCGTAAAAGTTATTATGGGATCACTTTTTGAATTACCTCATCTGTTAATAAAACTCAAGGACCAATTATTGGGATTTGCCCGAGTGGCCACCCTTCCAACATGAAAGTGGGAGGTGGGGGATTTGAATCCCCATATTTTCGAGGGTAAAGTTAGAGTAGAAATAGAGTATGACTGACAAAAAAAAAAAAAAACAAAAACAAAAACTCATGGACCTCAGTCAATTACTATTAATTATAGTTATCAAAATGGTATTGTTATAGACTAATCTCGTAGGATTTGATTAATTTCGACTCATAGCCTTAGTAATATGAAATTGTAAGATGAATCGCTAATCTTCTTAATCTCAAGCAACTTTATTGATTCACTAAAGAATCTACACCTCGTCACATGTATATGGAATCAATGATTCAATTTTTTTATACGTTTACCTAATTTTATATTTACTATTTATATTGTATTTTCATAGTTACAATTTAATTAGAAGTAAATTTTATACTTTAACGCTATAATGGTAAATGAAAAATGACATACAAAACATTATAAATTTATTTGTACTTACTCTTTATTTTTGGGAAAACAACAGGAAATTTAGTCATCTTTATTTTACTCAAATCTTAATATTGTTTGATATTATCTGTAAAATTTATAACTGTTGTCAACATAAAATACAAGTTTTAAGTATTTTGTCAAACCATACAATTCAATTTGCTTTTCTATTCACTATTCATAAATTTAAGATTCCGATTCATAATTTTTTTCTCGATTTAACAATTATGCTCTTAATCAAAGTCCAAATGGACTTTCCTGATAGAGCATGGGCATGTGCACACTTGAGGCCTCCGATTGTCAAGGCAAACTCTTAGCATGTCCTACCATCTCAATAACTTAGGCATCCATGCACGAGACTCGTCGTGCTATATGCTTTGTGAGCGAGAGCATTACATTGGAATGATATGCAATATGAGATATGTGATACGGAAAAAGACGTATACAATACATTTGCTTATGAAAAGTTCGTCACACCACACCAAAAAAAAAAAAAGAAAAAAAAAGAAAAGAAAGAAGATTGGCTGTCATACAATCTTTTGTTCTCTTCTTCCATGTTTCCTACGCGTATGCCTATTGCGGCGTGTAAACGACCTCACAGAACGTGGTAGGAGCTCCAAACTAGCCACGGGGTGAGTCTGCTCCAGTTCGGCTCAGTTCCAAACCTCCCACCGTGATTTCCGCTGGACAAGCAACTTCCCATCGGGCAATTCTCCCTTCCATAGAAGTCAGAATGAGCAGCTGGCTGTTTTCGTCCCCAGAACTTCATCCCCCCATAAGAATTCATTACTGCAAGAAAAGTGCAAGAATTAATAACCATGTGGCTAAGAATCATCCCACTGTAAGAGTTCGTTAGTGGATCAATAATAAACATGTGAGGATGAACTATTGCGGCCAAGCCAGATCTTGACATACTGCTCTTTCACCCTCTTACCATCACATTGCTTCAACCAAGGTTGAAGCACTTCTCTGGTAAATCGCTGACCCGACTGTCCGCCTGCAATTTTGGATCGTGCACGATCGCTGGAGGCAAATCAACAGTGGTTTGCGTGGAAACGAAACACGATCCATGATTCTTCCTTTCATTTGGCATCATAAAGGTTTTGCATCGAAGGCACAACTTCTCCGCATAGATAGAGACTATCAAGATAGAATACCAACTGATGAAAGGCTGCATAAATACCCAAATATATGGTCATGTTCATAATTGCTGTGGATAGACTTGCACAACCTACTTTATATAGCACATTTATTCCCATGCCCAGAGGCATTATCAACGGCAGGTTTTTCTATTCCAGGATTGCTTTCCTCAATAAGCGAGACCATATGCATCCCTTAAGTTGTTACTCAACTACACGAGGGAATTGAAATATGGATGTTCAGATTGTTAATGTTTTTGATCAATGGAATGGTGGACGGCAATTTCACGACATCTAACTTTGCTATTACATGCATCCGATAAAAGCTCAAAGATATACAACTGGAAATATTAGATCATTTTGTATCAAACTTGTTGTGTATTTCAATAAGTTTTGAAATATTGAGAACTATTAGTTTTGTAATGATTTTTTAACGTCATCAATTTGTAACAGCTTGTTTTTGCCATTAATATAAAACAGTTTTGTAATGTTTTATAACGGTCATATAATGGCTATTTAACAGCCATGTAACGACTTTATTACAGCTTTGTAATGTTTTATAATGGTCATATAATGGCTATTTAACGGCCATGTAACGACTTTATTACAGCTTTGTAATGTTTTTATTCCATAGACCCTTCATTATTTTACAATGGATTTATAACGGTTTCTTAACGACTTTCTCTTTCTTTTTTGAATATAAATTAAACTTCAAACCATAATCTTTTAAGATACACGGAATTCTCATATCATTCCTTTTCTTTTAGCTAAGCATTACTCCTATTCATTCTAATATTCAATGCGGTGTGTTGTATCTTGGGAGGACACTAGAGCCTTATGCACTAAGTTTCGTACTTCAACGGCGGAATTATTCTTAAGGATAGTGATTACACATCTCGGATGATTAATCTTATTTTATCATCTTTTCTAACGGATTTCCAACATTTCTTATTTTTCATATTATATAATATTTCTCCAAAAAAACTTGTGATTCCTTCCTTTTGTATGACAAGCAAAGGAAAAGATGCGAGAAATAAATGTGTCAATGTAGGAAATTTGCCCAGTAATGAAAATTCTCACACTATAAAAGTATTTATAGCACCGATCCGCAAATGACTTAGTATGTTTTACGTATTGTTGATACTACAAATTTTTTTTTTTTTTATAGAAAAAATAAGAGCTTTATTTGCAAAGGAATATCAAGTACAAAAATGGTTGAATTTTCTGCGAGGCATAATACCGTAATTGTTTCTCTCGTTTTCTATTTTGTATTTGAACACTTCTTTAGCCCAATTACCGTTTGTTTAGTATATGATGCCTCTGAACTGGAGCTACTTCAACGAAATTCTCTTGTGAACTGCATCGACCTTTTGCCCAAAATGCACATTTATATAAGTTTGTGAACCATATTATGGATCATATGTCAAACAAAATAAGCATAACTTACTTGTCCCCACATAAATATCAAGCCATTGTGTCAGTCCAAGAGAGGGAGACTTCTGGGATTGAGCTGGATATTTTAAATTCTATCGAATTAAATTATAATTGTACTTTTTTGGTAAAGAAAGGATTATATTAAGAGAAAATGTCTGAAAATCTTGCATCTACATTAGTTGGAGACATACCTCCAATACAACCTGTAAGCAAACTATTGGGAAAAATACTAAAAAAATTATAAACTTATTGCATTTGTATTAGTTTGGTCATAAACCTTTTGATTTTAGTCAATTTAGTTTGAAACCTTTTAACAATTAACCAATTTTGGCCAAAAATAGTTAACATAGATGCCGATAGTATTGTGTGAGATGGCCGGTGTTGGCATAATTTTCTAAATTTTCTAATAATTTTTTCCTTTCCTTTTTCCTATAGAGTCCGGCAACCTCACCGGCCACTACTTCACACTTCCATTGGACAAGCTTCAAAGCAACATAATGGTCTTGATCTTGCTTCCATCCTATTGCACCTGAGTGCATCAGCGCATCCTTCAGCCTCCCAAACAATTCTTCCATTTTCACTTTTCGGAACTCCTTTATGCACCTTCTGCAAACTTCAAGAACAGGATTCAACAAGTGACAACAGCCAGCAGACGTTCATATTTGGTTGATTCTCCGCATCTTTTCGCAAGCACGACACTCCAATGCGGATACAATTAGACGCTTGAAATTCGTCACACGTATGTGAATCCAATGATTTGATTTTTCATACATTTACCTAAATGTTTATTTACTATTTACATTGTATTTTCGTAGTTACAAATTAATTAGAGGTAAATTTTATACTTTAACGCTATAATGGTAAATGCAAAATGACATACAAGATATTGGAATTATATTTCAACATTATCTTTATTTTTAAGAAGACAATGGGAAATTATATCATCTTATTCATAACGATCACCACATTTACATAAATTAAAAATTAGTTTACTAGATCATTATTCTTCCTCAAATATTAAACATCATTTGATTTTATCTATGAAATTTATAATTGTCGTCAACACAAAATACTAGTCTTCAAGTATTTTGCCAAATCTTACAACTCAATTCAATTTTATGTTCACCATTCATAAATTTCAGATTTCTACTCACAATTTTTTTCTCAATTTAACAATTATGCTATTAAACAATTTCAGATGGATTTTCCCGATAGAGCATGCCAACATTCGAGGCCTCCGATTGTTAAGGCAAACTCTTAGCATGTCCTACCATCTTGACAGCTTAGGCAGCCATGCATAAGACTCATCACAGTATATGTTTTCTTAGGGAGAGCATATGTAAATATTATATCACGTTAGATACTTGTCCCCATGTTCTCTTCCTCCATATTCCTCTTTTCATTTTTTGCGATAACCAAAGTCCAAATGGGCTTCCCCAGTGGAGTATGGGCTTGCCTACATTTACGGCCTCTAGTTGTTAATGCAAATTATAATTCACAAATTCACAAAAGAAATTTTTGGTTCATAAAAGTTTCAAACTTCACCAATAATTTTGTAAATTATATTTCATTCTTTCTAGGGCTAGTCCATAGCCCTAATAAGCACTAGTTCCGATGCATTATACTCCAATAACCGAACATCATTATTAATTTTTTATTTTCAAAATCTTTTGAAATATGTGGGGGATTGTTGGATATTTCCATAATATTTTGAAATATTTACAATTATAACTTCGATAAAAGTTATGACCATTATTATTTATAATGGTCACATAATGGTTTCTTAACGGTCATATAACGACTTTTCAATTCCTTTGTAACGTTTAATTTATTTCCCAAATAAATCCTCTAGTATTTCACAATGGCTCTATTTTGTTTGTATATAAAAACAAAATCTCATAAGACAATCTTGACATATACATTGAATGAAAGAGAGAATATTCCCTTTCTTTAAAAAATCTTTCATTTGCTTTCTTTTTCCTTGTTTGGGTTATGCATAACGTTGTTTCTATTCCTTCTAATATTCAGTGTGGAGTATAGAAGAATGTCTATTGTATCTCAGGAGGATAACCATCAGAAGCACATCACACTGAGTTTCGCGCTCTGATTGGCAGAATTATCCTTAAAGATAGTGCCTGCGCTTACATGCCTCAGATAAATTTATTTATTCTCATTAGCTTTTTCAACAAGTCATACTTAACTTAGATGCATCACTAATCGTTTTAACCGCAAGTGAATTTATTAATTCACTAATGAATCTACGACTCGATAAGTACATCAATTTGGCGATTCAATTCTTTATGCATTTACCAATTGAACAATATATTTTTTATTATGCATAAAGTGTATTGATAGTTAACGATCAATTGTAATACTAATTTGAATAAAACAACGGGAAATTATATTGTCTTATGCATATGATCATCAAATGTACTTAAATGAAGATTTTGTTTTCCTGGAACATAACTTCTTGCTCGAATATTTATAACTTATATAATTATTAATGAAATTTATAACTATCTTCGGCATAAAATACTAGTTTTAGGCATTTTACTGAATCTTAGGATTCCAGTTGATTTTAAGTTGACGATTCACAATTAATAAATTTAATATTTCGATTTAAGATACATTGTTCGATTTATTAATTGTGCTACTAAACCAAGGACCAAATGGACTTTTGTGACAGAGGGTGGGCACGATGCGAGGCGTAAGAGCATGCATAAGTTAAAATGCAATGCGCTAGGAGATTTGTGATAAAGAAGAAGATGCGTACATTTCATGTCAGTACAATATAAACTGTTGGAGACTAAAATCAAGGAAAGCTCATCACACCACATACAGAAAAGATCCATTGCTATTGCATCTTTACATTAGATACATGGAAAGTGAAATCCATCCACCATTAACTTTTGCCCATCTTCTCTTCCTCCATTATTTTCCTTTCGTTTTTGTAGGACCAGAAAACCTCGTATATTCATTCTAGCCTTCTTCTAACTACTGGCAGATCTATCGAGTAATTTCAAAAAAATGCCAGCCGGATGGTGTTCCGTGTCTCCACTTTCAGGTTGATGCTTTTGGCATTATGACATTGTCTTTTTATCTATAAGGTTGATCATGGGGTTTAAAGGTAATGGACGCTTGCTCAGCTTGTTTTGAGCAACGGACAGTTTTACACCCGCAGGTGGCCAGCAAAGGTGGTGAGCGGTTTTTTTGGCATGACGCACCCCGGGACCCTATCTTGGTCATTTTTAAAGAAAATAATGACTCTACTGCCTCTTCTGGCAATCCATGTTTTCCCTTTGTTGTAACTCTGTTTTGGGCCCCATTGTAGCTTCCTCTAGTTGCATGTGTAGGAAATCTTGTTTGTTTCATTGTCAGTAGTAATGATAAGGACTAGTTTAGCAAATCATAGCCGCATTTGATATCAGAGCGGAGAGAGAGAGAGAGAGAGAGAGAGAGAGAGAGAGAGAGAGAGAGAGAGAGAATCATTGATCCGACTTTTTACAGGAATTATAGGTGCACGTGAGAGATGTGTCGATACTTGTTCTCCAAAATGGGTGCGACAACATGAAATGCGTGATTCTTGGCTTCATTGTAATCACCAGGGCTTACATTGGACAGAGAAACAGGACATAAAGAAGTCAAAGGAAACAATTTGTGATGAGGAAGAAGATGCGTACATTTCATGTCAGTACAGTATAAACTCTTGGAGACTAAAATCAAGGAAAGCTCATCACACCACATACAGAAAAGATCCATTGCTATTGCATCTTTACATTACATACATGGAAAGTGAAATCCATCCACCATTAACTTGTGCCCATCTTCTCTTCCTCCTTTATTTTCCTTTCGTTTTCGTAGGACCAGAAAACCTCGTTTTTCATTGTAGCGTTCTTCTAACTACTGGCAGATCTACCTGAGTAATTTCAAAAAATGCTAGCCGGATGGTGTTCCGTATCTCCACTTTCAGGTTGCTTCTTTAGGCGGCATTACGACATCGTCTTTTTTAATTATAAGGTTGATCGTGGGTTTTAAAGGTAATGGACGCTTGCTCAGCTTGTTCTGAGCAACGGACAGTTTTAACGCCAGCAGGTGGCCAACAAAGGTGGTGAGAGGGTTTTTTTGCTTGACGCACGCCAGGACGCTATCTTGGTCATTTTTCAAGAAAAATCAGACTCTGCTGCCTCTTCTGGCAATCCATGTTTTCCCTGTGTTGTAACTCCGCTCTTGAGCCTCATTGTAGCTTCCTCTTGCTGGATGTGTAGGGAGTCTTCCTTGTTTCACTGTCATTACATAATGATAAGGACTAGTTTAGCAAATCATAGCCGCATTTGATATCAGAGCGCACACGAGAGAGAGAGAGAGAGAGAGATACCATGGTTGCGAGCCTATTATGGTGAATCATTGATCCGACTTTTTACAGGAATTATAGGTGCAAGTGAGAGATGTGTCGAGACTTGTTCTCCAAAATGGGTGCGACAACATGAAATGCATGATTCTTGGCTTCATTGTAATCACCAGGGCTTACATTGGACAGAGAAACAGGACATAAAGAAGTCAAAGGAAACAATTTGTTCATAAGGAGAGGTGTGACTGCAAGGGGAGAGTAGAATTTGACTTAGGCTACGGTGTGAAGCACCAAACGTTGAAGGGCATATAAATATGCAAAATACCCGTCATTGTCATTATTGCTATGGATACACTTGCATATTTTGCCTTTAGTCAGTTCCCATATTTGGAGATCGAATAATTGGTAGGGTTTGTTGGATTGATTTACCATACGAACTTGACCATGTATATTCTTGGTATAGGACTTTACCTATTGAAGATAATTAAAATCTAGGCCTTTAAATTTTTTTAATCATTTTGAGAAATGAGATCACATATATTAATTTGAAAATGTATCTAATAAGTACTTAAAACACATAAACCTAATTAATATATATATATATATATATATATATATATATATATATATATTCGTTGGGTCAAATCTCTTTGTATTCGTGAAAGTATCTGAAAATGTATATGAGTGAAAGTAACAAGCCGACTTAAGGTAGAGTCAAATCTCTTTCTATTCATTGTGTTCTAATGGATTGAGATATCAGACATACATCTCTTTTCTTTTCTCAATCATAGTAGAATTATCGTATCTTAGTGCACGTGAATAAATCAAAATAAACAAGCTCGACCACTGCTATTTATTCCAAATTAAATTAAATACAGATAATTCCCATTATTGTTGCAGAGGCACTAGCATTTTTTTGCCTCTAATCAATTCACACTTGTAAATAGAATTAAAGGTAATTTTCATTGGGATTGATTTACTCTACAAACTTGACCACGTACACCCTTGATTTAGTATTTAACTATTCAAAAAAAGAGAAATATAAGCGATTAGATTTTATAATCATTTTGATAAATGAGATAATGAGCGTCAATTTCACATGTTGAACATGATTATTAGATATTTCCGAAAAGTACTTAAAGCACATTAACCTAGCACTTTCTCTATGCAGATAAAAGTAATGATGGGCCTATAGTTGAATTGTATCATCTTTTTGCACTTGAGTAAAAAAAAAAACTTGTTTGACCATGTGTTTATCCATATCAAACCAAATTATATACAGGTCATTCCCATTATTCTTGTAGATACACTTGCATAATTTGCCTCTAATCAAACTAAATTGAGTATGTTTAGGGAACCTTCATATTATATTACCTTGTTGTACAATTTTGAGTGATTGTCCAATTATCGAGAATATTTACTGCAATTCCAATTTTGAGTTTTGTTGGTTGATAGTTCACGTAAAATTTATTATGGAATCACTTTGCAAATCACCTTATGTGTTAATTAAACTCAAGAACCTCAATCAATTACTATTAATCATTTCTATCAAAATCGTACTATTATAAACTCAACTTGTACGATTTTGATTAATTTTGACTCAAGACCTTAATGCTATGAAACTATAAGATGAATCACTAATCTTCTTAATCTCAAGCGAGTTTATCGATTCACCAAAGAATTTACACCTTGACATGTGTATATGGATTCAACAATTCAATTTTTCATACATTTACCTAATTGTATGTTTATTATTTATATTGTATTTTCATAGTTATAGTTTAATTACAAGTAAATTTGATACTTTAACACTATAATGGTAATTGAAAAATGACGTGCAAAAAATTATCATTTATATTTGAACATAATCTTTATTTTTAAGAAAACAACGGGAAATTATCTTATATTGTTCATAATGATCACCACATGTACTTGAATTTACGATTAGTTTACTAGATCTTTATTAGGCTCAAATGTTAAATATCATTTAATATTATCTATAAAATTTATACTGTCGTCAACACAAAAAAACTATTGTTAAGTATTTTGTCAAATCTTACGATTCAATTCAATTTTCTATTCACTAGTAATAAATTTAAGATTTTCATTCACAATGTTTTTTCTCGATTTAACAATTATGCTATTAACCAAAGTCCAAATGGACTTTCCTAATAGAGCATGGGCACGCACACATTCGAGGCCTTCGCTTGTCAAGGTAAACTCTTAGCGTGTCCTACCATCTCAACAATATAAGATATGTGATAAGGAAGAAGATGTATACAATTCATGTGCTTATGGAAAGCTTGTCACATCATACAAAAAAAGATCAGTTGTTATACAATTTTTACATTCGATACATGAAATGTTGAATCTATTGACCATTAACTTGCTCCCATGTTTTCTTTTTCCGTGATTCTCTCTCTCTCATTTTTTTTTTTTTTGGTTAAGGGGTGGATAACCTTGAGAGGTTCCAGTTTCCTACGCGTATGCCGCTTGCGGCGTGTAAACCAACTCACGGAGCATTCAAGAAGCTCCAAACTTGCCACAGGGTGAGTCCACTGCGCTTTTGGCTAAGTTCCAAACCTCCCACAGCGATTTCCTCTGGACAAGCAACTTCCCGTGGGGTGATTCTCCCTTCAATAGATGCAAGGATGAGCTGGTGGATATCCTGGTCCCCGGAACTACATCCCTCCGTAAGAGTTTTTACTGCAATAAAATTGTGAGAATTAATAAACATGTGGCTAAGAATTATCCCGCTGTAAGTGTTCGTTAGTGGATCAATTAATAACCATGTGAGGATAAACCATTGCAGCCAAGCCAGATCTTGACATAATGGTCTTCCTTCTTCTTGTCATGTGGATGTACCCACAAGATTGAAGCACTTCTCTGGTAAATCGCTGATCCGACTGTCTGCCTCTAGTTTGGATCATGCAGGGCATGATAAATGGATGCAAGTCAAAAGTGGTTTGCAAGGAAGCGAAACACGATCCATGATTCTTCCTTTCATGTGGCATCTTAGAGGTTTTGCATCGAAGAGGCAACTTCTCCGCATAGATAGAGACTATTAAGTGGCTAGGACATGGAACACCAATTGATGAAAGGCTGTATATATACGCAAATATATGGTCATGTTCATAATTATTTCGGATAGACTTGCACAACCTACTGTAAATGGCACATACATTTCCATGCTTAGGGGTACTATCAATGGCAGGTTTTTTATTCTAGGATTGCTTTCCTCTATAAGCGAGACCATATGCATCCCCTAGGTTGTTACTCAACTATACAAGAGAATTGAAACATGGACATTCAGATCGTTAATGTTTTTGATCGATGGAATGAGGGACGGCAATATCACGATATCTAACTTGGCTATTACATGCACCCGATAGAAGCTCAAAGATGTATATTTGAAAATATTAGATCATTGTTTATCTAACTTGTATATTCCTATAAGTTTTGAAATATTGAAAACTATTAATTTTGGAACGAGTTTTCACTTACATCAATTTGTAATGGTTTTTATCTGCAATTAATATAAAAATTTTATGTAACGTTTGATAACGGTCATATAACAGCAATTCAAGGTGTGCATGGTAACGCTTCTACTTCAGGGAAAAGTTTATTTTCATAAATAATTCTTTTCAATTTCTACTATGGGAAACAATTTCTGAGTAAAATAAGATGTTTGGTAACTACACAATTTCTATTTTTGAAATAGAAAAAGAATATAAATGCGTTTGGTACAATTTTTATTTTTTTTTATTTATTCGTTTTTTATTCTTGCTCACAGATCACCGACGTCGCTTGCCACCGCCCATCGCCGCTGCCCGCCGCTTGTGGCCATCGATCGCCGGCCGCAACCTCAGGACCATTGGTTGTCGTTGCTGACCGCCAACTCACGATCGCCGCCCACAGCCCACTGATTGCCAGCGATTGGTGGCAGTTGATGGGCTGTGGCTAGTGATTATGGGCCGGCAGTCCTACAACGGTGGTGGGATGGCAGCGAGTGGCAGTTGGGCGGCGGCAATGGCTGCGACGGTTGGCGGCCAGTGGTCAGCAGCGTGATGATGGTCGATGGCAGTCGTCGATGGTTGGGGGTGGCCGATGGGCTGTGGGCGGTAGCGACGACGATCAGGCGGCAACGGCCGGCCGGAAGTGGCCGGAGGTGGCCGGCGGTTGGCAAGTGACTTTACATTTTAGGGCCTATTTGGTACCCGATCAACTATTGATCATTCCTATTCTTTTGTCTCTTAGAGCCAAAATAAAATAAAAAATATTTATATTTATATTTATATTTATATAAATTCATTTAGTAATATCATCTAATTTTTTTACTTCCGGGAGCAAATTTATACCCAAAATAGATTTAGAATAGAATCAACAAATATAAAAAAAGGTTATTCATTGTTTTTGGGAACAATTCTAGAATCAAACTACTTTCTTTTCTTTTCTTCTTCTTCCTCCTAAAGATAAGGTCCCACAATCTCATTAGAGCCTCACCCAACCACGGTGAGGCTTGCCCTTGCCGAACACTGCCACAGCCGATAACGTTTTGCAGAAGGTCGGAATCTTGCGGTATGGGGGGCAAAAATAAGGAGAAGCAAAGTGATTGGCCGTGAACGTAAGCGCTTACATTCCACGTTCCACCAATCTCCCACAAGATTCACGAACCATCCATTGCACTCTTGTGGCCACGATCCCTTTGTGTCGATATTTCGCGGGGCATTCCAACAACCAAAACTCTGAATTCTGGCGGCTCATCGCTCGAGCCTCGTAGATATTCCGTCTCGACCACCCGTCAAGAAAATCCTGCCCCAGTTCCCTCCTCCCTCCAGACCTCCCGAAACAGATGGGGGTCGCGGGGACGTGTCTCTTTCGAGGGACAGGAAGAGATGTTTCGCCTTTTGCCACTCGACACTTGGACTTCGCTCTGCATGGTGGGTAGTGCTGTTTTTGTCGGCTGGGTTAATAATCCGATTCTAGATTTGCTTCTTGCACCGTTGTGATCTGGGGAGGAGGGAAGATCGAAGACCGAAATAGGTGGCGGCCTAGGCGGCGACGGGGAAAAGAGTTTGCGGAGTTGGTTGCGGTCTGGGGCGGAGGATTTGCTTTCGACACGGCTCGATGCCATCCATAATGCATGTGTTTCGTGACTCGTGTGCTGTGCAGATCCTTATGATCGGTCGTTATTCGATTTTGAGCTCGATCCAAAGTGAAAAAGGAGAGCACCTTATAAACCTTGTTAATCCGTTCGTGATCGTATAAGTCAAAATAAAAAAAATCGTAGAGATTAAACCAATACCGTGGCACGTGTTCAAAGAAGTCGAGCATAGTTTGATTTGCGGAGAAAGTTCATCATAATGAGCTGATTAATAATAAAAATTATGTGAGAACTAGGAAAGCTGAGGAAGAAATCTCTTACAGTAAAGGAATGGACATGCGCGTCTTGATGATTGCCAGTGCTGTTCATAAGCGCTTTCAAAGTCCAAATCGAAGGACAACTGGACAGGCTCTTGGCTACTTGACCCAAAAAACGAAAGTGACGTGTGATTTGTCTTGGTTTTGGGTCAAAACTTTTGGCTGTATGCTAGAAACACGTTTTAGGTCGGCCATTGCGTGTATAATTGCCCAGAACAGACGCATTCAACGTTTCCACGATGAATTCAGTGACTATCTCATCTTAAAGTTCACACAACTCACTATGCTTGATTCCTTTTATTATCATCAAGCCACCTCAAATAATTTTCAAAATTACACATTCTGAGATATACCGACAATCAACTGAATCTAAGTACTCGAGGAAATCGGGTTCTTCTTCAACTCCGGTTAATGTCCTTACAATATCATCATACATTCTTATTCTAATATCAACAACACATATAACATTGCATTTACTGATTTCCTCCAATCACACTTTACTATTATACATGCATTGATAAGTAGTAAAATAATTTCTAGTCAGTGTAACATGAAACAAATAACCATAACCCATAACCCATTCATCAAATGACAAATAGTCAGTTATAGACCAAACAAAATCAACAACATTGAATTAATATCGACACAAGGACATCAAGAGTGCCAAAACTTGGCACAAAGGAATACTTAAGTGTTAAAAGTTAGATTAATGACACTTTGCCTAAATCGGAACAAAATGGATCAGTTAAGTACAATGGCGAGAAAATCCGGCAAAAACACCGACGTGGCGATTTTCTGGCAAGCTTAATACAAAACGACGTCATTTTGCACGCTGATGTGACTAGACAATGCTAAAACAATGTCGTTTTGGTGCTAACGTGGTAAATATTTAATATGATAATGAATTAAATTAAATTTAAAACAAAATTTATATATATTAAATATATATTAAAAAAATGAGGAGGATGAGAAGGAGGAGGAAGGCGGCCAGCGATTGAAGGCTCAACCATCGTTGCCACTGCCTCCCTGTTGTCGCTAGAAAGGTGGGGGTGGGTCGACTGGGGCCGTTGAGCCCTAGTTGGTGGCCGGCAACCCCAGTCGACTGGTGGTGAGGACCTGCGTGTCGCCCCAGCCAACGGCAACCTTTGGCTCGACTGGGCAAGGATCGGCGATCTCGTAGGCCCTCACTACCGATCAGCTGGGATTGCCGAGCCCCGGCCAACCCTCTCCCACCTTGCCGGTGACGGTGGGCAAGCAGCCCTCAGCCATCGGCTGCCTTCCTCCTCCTCCTCCCTTTAAAAAAAAAAATTTGTTTTATATTAAATTTAATTAATTTTTATATTAAAATTCGAATTGTACCAAAACGATGTTGTTTTTCTGTATTTTTGTTGAGTTAGCCTTCCAATGAGCCACGTAAGCAAGAAAATTAATAAAAAGTTGTTACGTAAGATTTCTAGCGGGGTTCATTGGATATAACATGCAAGTGTCCATTTTTTTCATAAAAAGTGGCACTTAAATGTCACTTTCGTAAATTTTGGTACTTAAGTATCCCATTGTGCCAAGTTTTAGCACTTGGGGTGTTCTTTTGCCAACTAATATCAATAGTTCTGAGACCATATTAAATAATTTAAAAACCTAGGAATGACATTGCATTAAGGCCAAAATTCAGGAGTCATTTGTCATTTTTCCTTATGAAATAAATATATTACTTAACATTGATGAGGCCTTACAATTGATAAATAACTATTGACCATTTGCTATGAGATTCATATTACTTGACACCAAGTGTATATACATCTCACTGTTAATTGATCCGTTGTATCATGTGTCACTGTCATGTGTCACTGTCATGTGACGCATTCATCATATAAAATACATTCCCGTTCAAGTGATAATGAATAGAATTCTTTCCTCGGAGAAAATCCCAAAAAGGACCCTCACCTTTCATGTGTTGTCCTTTTATTTTTATGTTTTGCATTTTGCATCATCTAAATCTAAATATCTTCATTATCAATTCTACTCTTCGGAAATAGATTTTCTTTTCTGTCTCTCAATTGCAATAGCTCTGCACCAAATAATGATAATTAATTCAAATAATCTTAAGTGAACCTATTGGCTATTTTGATCATTTGCCGCTTCTAATTAAAACCACTATAAAACACTACTCTTTTCTATTGAAATGTTGTTAGTGAATCTCACAAGAGAAAAATACTACGTCCACATTTGCAATTTAGACACAAAAAATGAGAAAAATATTCGAGAAGTCTTACACCTATTGCACTTTTGTCAATTCAATCTTAAACATTTTCACATTTTGTCAATTAAGTCCATCCGGCTAATTTTCATTGAAAATCGTTATCTTGAAGACCAAACGTCTTATACCTCATGATGGCGCTAACGTGGAAATTTTTTTAATAATATTTCAATAACTCTTTTATTTTTTATATACATATTTTTATCCTTCCTTTCTTTTCTTTGGACTCAAGCTGGTGAGGGCGTTGCAGCCTTGCCCAAAAGGGGTGAGAGCATCGTGGCCCTTGCCTAGAGCTAGGGCCGATGAGGGTCACGATGCCCTTACCTTGCCCAGATCTAGCAAGGGCAACACGACCATTGCCAAAGCCTCGACCCTGGCCAATTGGCTTATATGGACCGCAATGCCATCTCCAACCTAAATCCAAAAAAAGGTAAAGAAAAAAAGAAAAAAGAAAAAAATTATAAAATTCAATAAAATGTTAAAATATCATTAAAAAATGTCTATGTCAGAGCTAGTAGTAGCACATAAGAGATTAAGCATCCACGACAGCTAATATTAGCCAAATGGACTCAATCAGCAAAATGTAAAATTGTTTAAGATTCCGATAGCATGTTAAAAGGTTTATAATTGAATTAGTAAAAACGTAATAGGTTTAGAATTTTTTGGATAATTTTTCCACAATAATTAATAATTAATGACCTATTTTCATTTGATATAATCAAGTAAATAGAAAATAATGCGTAATGCCAAGCAATCATGCCAAGCAATAGTATCAAGAAACGCGTGCGGATGACTCAGCAACCGTACTTGGCCACTGGGTCTACTCGTTGGCGCTCGAGGGAAAAACGTTAGCTGGCCAAGCTCGCCCGGTGGAGGAACCTTACTTTTTTAATTTTAAAATTTCTAGCTAGGAAAAAAATGAAAACGAAAATAAATGAAAAATAATTATAGGGTTTTGTGTTATATTATTTTATTATTTTATCTGTGAGTTTTATACTATTTTTTCTCCTATATCGGAAATTTTGTGCTTAGTTTGTCGTAGTTCATACTACTGGTTATTAATTCTAGATATCATAGTAAAATTACTAATAAAAGAAAAACAAAAACAAAAACATACATTAGTGTTCACGAACGACCACATATATAATTCTACTTTTGAAGAAAAACAAAAACATACTTGAGTTTTACTTTTGGAAACCACCCTTCACATCAATTATCCATATGTTTCTATTTAATTTGTAAAATGCCCGTTCCAAATCCTAATCTCTCATAAAAACTAAACCCATTAAACCTTAAGCAGTTTACTAAAATGAATTTTGTAAGGAGGGATTATTTGCTCTTTTCAAGGTGGAGTTTTGTTTAGAGATTATGAAGATGGTTCGCAAAAATAAGGGCGTAATAGGCTGAGCCTAGACATATTCTTGTAATTTTTTTAATAAATATTAGGGCGCAATATAGGCCGAGCCTCAAGGCCCTTGCTCTGACCTTAATTCCCCTCCCCCGGTTGACCAAACCTGTCCAAGCTCGCTCAGTAGGCTTAAAAAATTCAGCCAAGCCGACTCGTGAATTAGGTTTACTAGCGAGACATAGGGAAAAGTTATTACTTCTGACCAATCATATCTAGTCAAAATAGTCGATAACTTACTTTGTATGTTCTCTTTAGAAAATCTATCAAATCAATAAGGAAGAAAATTATTTTCTATCATCATTTGCCAACATATACTATGGAGAATATAATATTGTCTTCCAAGACACACCTATATAAGAAAGTACAAAAGAAGAATGATACTCATGTAATATTCCCAATAAATCTGTGCAAAAATTACGAACAGGGTTGCTCATTCAAAGCATAGAAAAACACATTTAGAAAAAATTCGAAAAGACATTTAGAGTTGTCGGCATGTAGAAGGAGTCTTAGACTTTGAAGAGCAAATATCAACATCTTTGACCGTGAAAAACGTGGTGACTTAATAGTCCCAGGTCTTCGTCAACAAACAATGGAGTTTCATTGGAGCATCCTATTTGTTTTTTCTACCAATGAGACATGTACCCTTCTTTCGAGGCAAGTCTCATCAGGTATGACAGTCCCCCGTCTCACACGTTCAAAAATTTCTATGCTTCTAGATGACCCTGAGAGAATGCACAGTTGTGGTGTTTCGAACCTCCGCCTTGAACCAAGAGGAGGAGGAACATGCCTAGGATGATTAGTAACCACTGTCGAGTCTTTATTGGGTCTTTTGGTTTTGTATCCTAGGTTGATTTGTTCCCATTGAAGGGGAGAAAATTGTTGGTGTTTTTGCGGAAGCGTGTGTATGTGTGCAAGTGTTATGTGAATAGTTTGTAGAGGATGGACAAGGGACAAGATAGATAATTGAAGGACAAAGAACATGGGATATGAGAAATAGTTTCATTAGTTGGATAAAATAATTTTACAAGGAAGTGTCGGAAGTGTTGGTGAGGAGCATGGAGTATTATCTCATGCTCCACACACTCTCTTACATTTGTTGAACTTACATGCCTATTTATAGAGACTAAATACAACATTCTAGAACAATGGAGAATGTTATCCACTTAGGCTTATTCTAGGAAATTCTAGATTGTAATTCTTCTAGAGCCTTCTACCTTCTACACTTTTCTTTTGTCAACTAAGCTAGATTTTCTTAAGGATTTTTCTAGACTTTTCTAGCTCAAATCTTTCATAAAGTTTCTAGAATTGGATCACAAATTCCAACACTCCCCCTTGATCCAATTTCGGGATAATCCGGACTTGTGTTGTAAAGTCTCGGACATACCTTGAGATTTTTCTTCTAATTTGTCCCATGCCTTTTGTGTTGTATTCCTTCCACAATCCCTTGCATTTTCTTGTCGGAACACTTGCACATGCCTTCAAATGTGCATGTTTTTTCTTCAACGATGTCCCATACGTCTCGAGAACATCAAAATGCATTTAGTTGTAGTTGTTAGCTCGGGCTCGCTCGGCTCTCGTAGGCTCGCTCCAGCTCCGGCTTTGGTTTTGGCTACGCTCCGGCTCGGCTCTCTTGGCTCTCGCTCGGGCTCGGCCTTTAATTACGCTCTGGCTCCGGCTCTGGCTCTATTGGCTCTCGCTCGGGCTCTAGCCTTTTTAGTTGAGGATGGTGCGGACAAACGCCCATAACCATCCGATAAACCTGTGCTCTGATACCATGTTAAAATTTAAACGTGCGCGGGAAGCATGGTTTTAGTTATGGATGATAGTTTTTGGTTAGTGGCGTGTGTACAAGTGTATGGTGTAGTTTATGGATGATGGAACAAGGGATAGGCTAGGATAATTGAAAGACAAAGGACATGGGGAAAATAGTTTCATTAGTTGAACAAAATAGTTTGATGGAGGTACAATAGAGATCTTGACCTCTCATGGTGGAGGGTTAGTGGTATCAGAGCTTTGTGAAAGATTTGAGCTACACCATATCCCATGTTGGAATTTGTGATCCAATTCTAGAAACTTTATGAAAGATTTGAGCTAGAAAAGTCTAGAAAAATCCTTAAGAAAATCTAGCTTAGTTGACAAAAGAAAAGTGTAGAAGGTAGAAGGCTCTAGAAGAATTACAATCTAGAATTTCCTAGAATAAGCCTAAGTGGATAACATTCTCCATTGTTCTAGAATGTTGTATTTAGTCTCTATAAATAGGCATGTAAGTTCAACAAATGTAAGAGAGGGAGAGGAGCATGAGAATATATTCCATATCATGAAGCTCCTCCACCAACACTTCCTTCAACCATTGTAAAATTACTTTCATAAACTAAAGAAACTATTTTCCCCCATATCCCATGTCTTATATCCTCTAACTATCACATATTGTCTCTTGTCCATCCTCTATCAAATATAAACTATAACATGCTTCCACGCATATTTATATTTTTAACATGGTATCAGAGCCACGTCTTTGGTTGGTGTTGGGCGTTTGTCCTCACCATCATCAACTAAAAAGGCCAGAGCCCGAGCGAGAGCCAACAGAGCTAAAGCCGGAGCCAGAGCCAGAATCAAAGGCCAGAGCCCGAGCGAGAGCCAAGAGAGCCAGAGCGGAGCGAGCGGAACCAAAGCCCGGAGCGAGCCAGTGCCTACGAGAGCCAGAGCCAGAGCCCGAGCTAACAACTACAACTAAGAGCATTTTGATGCCCCGAGACATATGGGACATCACCGAAAAAAGACATGCACATTCCAAGGTAGGTGCAAGTGATTCGACAAGAGAATGCAAGGGATCATGGAATGAAGACGACATAAAAGGCATGGGACAAACTACAAGGAGAATTTCAAGGTACGTTCGAGGATTTATGATACAAATCCGGAGTATCCCGAAATTGGATCAAGGGGGAGTGTTGGAATTTGTGATCCAATTCTAGAAACTTCAAGATAGATTTGAACTAGAAGATTCAAGAAAAATTCTAGAATTGTCTACAAGCTTATGTGTCTAAGAAAATGTAGAAGTCTCTAGAAGAACTACCATCTAGAATTACCTAGATGAAGCCTACATGGACAACATTCTATAGAAATCTAGAATGTTGTACTAAGGTATGACTCATGCCTATAAATAAGCTTGTAGTTCATTCACTTGTGAGGGAGAGGTAAACCCTCCACCTTGTGTGTGAGGTGAACCCTCCACCATGAGAGGTCAAGATCTCTATTGTACCTCCATCAAACTATTTTGTTCAACTAATGAAACTATTTTCCCCATGTCCTATATCCTTCAATTATCCTATCTCATCCCTTGTCCATCCTCTACAAAATATACCATACACTTGCACACGCATCACTAACCAAAAACTATAACTAATATCAAAACCATGCTTCCGTAACGCACACATCCAAAATATATTTTTAACAAAAATATTGGCAGTACTCGGAAATTTCACACGGTGAAATTCCGACCGTGTGAAATTACGAGTCCACTCATACATGTGTCGTCCGGTCGGATCTCTCTCTTCCCTCTCTTCTTTTTCCTTTATTTCTTCTTCTTCCCTCTCCTCACGATGGGGAGCCTCGCCTTCAAGATCCCCGTCGCCGCCAAGTCCGAGCGCTCTACCGTCCACCCCTCCTCCTCCCCCTGCTTCTGCAAGATCAAGCTCAAGAGCTTCCCCCTCCAGATCGCCCTCGTCCCCTACCTCCCGCCCGACGCCACTCATCAGTCATCCCCCTCCCAAGACGGCGTTGCCTCCCCTCCCGGGGGACGGGGTGGCGGCGGCGGCGCCACCTTGCACCTCAGCAAGTCCAACCTCAACAAGGTCGTCGGGAAGTGCATCTTCTCTGGTAAGGTCTGCCTGCAAGTCTCCGTCTACAAGTCTCCGTCTACACGGGTGGAGGTGGGCGACCTGCGGGGTGAGCTCCGGGAGGCTACTCGGGAAGGTCTCGGTGCCCCTGGACCTCGCCGGGGCCCAGTTCAACGCCTGCGTGCTCCACAGCGGAGTGAAAGGGAAGACCAGAGGGAAGAAGAAAAAGACATAAAGGAAAAAAGAAGAGAGGGGAGAGAGAGAGGCGAAAGAGGGGGCCACTGTGGTTGTCAGAGGGTCTGAACCGGAGGGTCCAAACCTGCGGTTGATTAATTTATATTTGGTGCCCGTCTTTATCGAGTCTTTTTGGGTTCCACCAGATATTTTCGTTGGCAGTGCCAGCCAGGAAAGGGCACCCTCCCTGTTGACAACGGAACGTGGAAATTGGACTACTTCGTCTTTACCAACCCCGCAATCAAGGAGAGCAGCTGCAAAACTTGGTTCTTGATCAATTTTTTCACCTCGCCCTCCAGAAGTTGCTAATTATCTTACTCTTGAGTTGAAAGAAAAGGCCATGGCCGTCCTTGAATTACTCTTACTGTGCTTGCGTGCTTTCCAAGTTCAAGAAAAAGATATTCTCAATGCACCAGGAATTATTTCCTTCGCTTTTTGGATTTCATGCCTGATCCTCGTCATCCCAGGCACTCCTGTCGGTGCACAGACATATGTTCACGAGCAGTGCGCAGATAGGGGCGACTACGGTGCTCCTAGAAAGTTTCAGGACAACCTCAGCAGCCTCCTCTCCAAGGGCGACTCCGCTGATTACAGCAAAGGACCCATTTACGGTTTCTGCAACTCGACGGAAGGTGAAGATCCGGACAAAGTTTATGGTCTCTTCCTCTGCAGGTAAATCACATGCGAAAGATACCAAAAAATTTCTACTTTTGAGTAATACCTTCCAGATCAATCATTATAATCTTTGGAATCGGCTCACTTGGAACTGGGATTTATAATGGACCTGATATATTGGTCTTAATTGAAATCCTATACAAAGTACGGTGATCCAATGCAAACCAAAAAATTACTATCCAGATTTAAGTGACTACTAATGTAACTTTTCTATTCCTCTTTAGAGGGGACGTTGCCGCCAATCAATGTCAGTCTTGCATCCGTGAAGCTAGCAACACCATCATAGAAAGATGTCCAGGACAGAAAGAGGCGACCATATGGTATGACGAGTGTCTCCTGCGCTACTCTAACAGATCGTTCTTCTCTGTCATGGAGACAACACCGTTTATTTTTGTTATCGACCCTGAGAGCACTTCAGTTACCTTCAACAAGATTGTGGAGCAAACTTCCGGTAATGAGGACTTTTCGGCAAAAGTGACAGATTTGTTCGTGAAAAATGTCACGGACAATGCGATCTCCTCGGAAAGCTTATATGCGACCATAAACGTTAGTGTCTCAAGTTCAGTGACCCTGCATGAGCGTGCACAGTGCACCCCTGACATCTCAAAGTCAGCTTGTAAGAGTTGCTTGCTTTCTGCTATCAAAAGTTATGAGCGTGCACAGTGCACCTCTGACATCTCAAAGTCAGCTTGTAAGAGTTGCTTGCTTTCTGCTATCAAAAGTTTTTCTACCGCTCTTTATTATAAAAGGGGAGGTGCGAGAATTCTTCAGCCAAGTTGTTATGTACTGTACCGAATGGATGTTGCTGGGGAACCTGGAGGACAAGCACCAGCACCTTCTACAACAAAAAAAACCCAGCACTGAGTCCGGCAGTGAAGGTACGAGTTATCCAATTCTCAAAATAGGCACACAATTTGTCATGTTAAGCATATAATGGTATCATTCCGTTGCTTCTAATTCTCAATATATGCTGTTTTATGTATCATATTGCACTTGACTTGCTTTTACGATCTAAACTATGATGATACTCTCTTGCTTTCAACGAGTTCTTGGTACTATTTACACTTGGTGTGAAAATAAATAAATAAATAAATAAAAGACCGCGGATTTGTTGTATGTTTAGATGCAAGGAATTTCCCTTTCTTGACAGGGGTCAAACGAAATCCATGGATCGCAATAGTTAGCTCAGTAATTGGATCGGGGTTACTAATAATCATCATGGGTTCGTGTATATTTTTAAAGAGGACAAAGAGATGGAAGACAGGTATGAGTGAATTCATTTTGCTTGCCACTGGAATGACCATCTTCTAACCTTTACCTAACGAGAGTAAGCTCTTGGACTCTCAGAGAAGGAAAACAGCCAAGAGGTTCAGTTACTTCATCTAAGACGAGAAATCGGAGAAGAGTTTTCAAAGGAAAGAACTCGAGGAGAAAAGTTGGTGGCTTCTCAAGAATTATCTCTGATACGATTAGACATTATACGTGCGGCCACACAAAACTTCTACAATGAATGTAAACTTGGGGAAGGAGGGTTTGGGCCCGTGTACAAGGTAAGCATTTAAGTGACTCAACACCTGTTTATGCGAAAATTAGGAAAATTGGCAGTTATTATCCATAGCATGAACTGATTCGAATTTGGTTATCATTAGTAATCCTCGTATAGGGATTTCACTACTGACATTACCCTGTTTCAGGGCACATTGACAGATGGAAAAGAAATTGCAGTTAAAAGGCTTTCAAGAACCTCAGGCCAATGACTTATCGAGTTTAAGAATGAAGTGATCTTGATTGCTAGACTACAACACAGGAATCTTGTTCGATTATTGGGATGCTGCTTGGAAGAACACGAAAAACTCTTGATATATGAATACATGCCCAACAAAAGCCTGGATGTCTTCCTTTTTGGTTGGAGCTTTAGCCGATGCAATGATTTTTTTAGCAAGTTAATTTTAGTTTTATAGAGTTAAGGTTCATCCGAGTCTCTCATTGTTGACAGATTCAACTATGGGGCAATCTTTAGACTGGAAGATGCGCATGAACATCACCTTTGGAATAGCTCGGGGGCTTCTATATCTACATGAGGATTCTCGCCTAAGAATTATCCATAGGGATCTGAAAGCTAGTAATATTTTACTAGACGGCGAGATGAATCCAAAGATATCTGATTTCGGAATGGCAAGGATCTTTGGCGTAAATCAAGATGAGGCCAACACGAATAGGGTTGTTGGAACATAGTAAGTTCTTTAATATCTTTCTACATCTGTCATATGTTTGACTGATTCACTAGGCCAATAAAGAACTCTGATGATCAGCTCAACAGCACCAAAATGAGCATATTCATATTACAGAAGTTTAAATATAGAAAATAACCCTTCATTGTTTCTTACTTCCAAGAAATTTCACTTCATTACATAATTTTGGTCAGTGGATACATGGCACCGGAATATGCGATGCAAGGGCTATTTTATGTTAAATCAGATGTCTTCAGTTTTGGAGTTCTCTTTCTAGAGATGATCAGCGGACGAAAGAACAACGGTTTTCATTTCCAAGAGCACGGTGAAAGCCTTCTCACCCTTGTATGTTCTTAGTCACCACACTTTTTAAATATGAAATCTGAGAATTTTGTGCAATTGTCCTTGCTTACTTCCCTTTCAAAATGATAGGCATGGAAGTTGTGGTCCGATGGTCGAGGGTTGGAACTTACTGATCCATCAATCAAAGAGCCATGTGATGGAGTTCAAGTGGTAAAATGCATACATATCGGTCTATTGTGCGTCCAAGAAGACCCAACAGATCGACCAACCATGTCGCTTGTGGTTCATATGCTAGGAGCCGATACTATCCCACTTACCCGACCATCGCTGCCTGCATTCTCAGTTGGGAGAGATGTGAGAACACTCAATCATATCGATCTAATTCACAAAACTTCCACTGTTAATGAAGTAACCCTTTCAGATGTATCTCCTAGGTGACTAAGTATCATCAGCCCGTCTTCAATTGATTTCACTTTTATAAAATGGAAATGGTTTGCAATTTAATAAAATAGAATGATAATTACAATGTGATCTCTTTAGCATTGTGAATGTCATCTCTTAATGACGACCAACCTGTCATCATTCTGGGTATAATACTAAATACAATTGGTTCTTTTTGAATTACAATCCTCAATTGATAAAAGGGTAAAAAGCCTGATCATTAGTCGTTATTTCTATTCTAGTTCACCACTTATGTTCTATCAGAATGGTACGTATACTTCAGTAATGTATGAATATCCAATTCTATAAGTATTCCATCGATATATATACACACACACACACACAAATTCTATAGTCTACATTGAGTATATTAGCCAAAATCTAATGCGTGAAGAATGTTAGAGTATTTAGATATTAAACATTGCCTAAGCCAGAGTTCCCACATTCAAATCTTTTTAGGTCTCTATTTGCCTCTTCAATTAGATATTTCTACACTTTAGTCTTACACCAATGTTTAGCTTACGCGTGAGGATAGTGTTAGAGTACTTAAATATTGAACCATGCCTTCATTGAGTAAACTTAAGATTTTAGAAAAGTTTACCATGGTCACAAAAAATTTACAAAGAGTGCTACCAAGTTAGGGCAGACTCAGTAGTAACCTATTTGATGTATAAGTACGTAATATTTTGATCCCATCTTCTTATGTCATTCTCTCTTGAGTTCATGTCACTTTTAATTATATTGCGATCTTGAACAATTTTTCAGTAGTGGAATTGGAGAATTCGAGTCGAACACTATATGATAAAGGAGAAATATTTGAAGTAATTTGAAGATAACGATCAGAATTTTTTAGTCGTCCTTCCTACATTCTACTCCTCGAGGTGGGGTTAGTGTGTCCTGTTAGCATGTGATTTGGGAAATTACCAAATCAATCTTTAACTTATTGCATGCAATTTAATTTTAAATTTTTCAATTTTATCAATTTAATCTTAAACATTTTGATAATTTTCAAACATAATTCCTCTAACTTATGTGGCGGTTCAATTATTACCAACGGTTCTACACGACACGGCCAACAATTTAAGGTGGACAAAGAGGGCATTGGTTTCTTATTATTTTTTTCTGATATTTTTTCTTTCCTCCTGTTAAACACATAGACTGACACGTCATTACACGTGGGCTAATATCGTCGGTGATATGGATTTTTTTTGTGGCTAGCATGATGACATGGACTACAACATAGGAAAATATATATATATATATGTAACATAAAGAAAAACCAGAACAAACACCAACACGCACGGAGAACATGCGAATGGGCAAGATTGCGGTGGTGACGGCGGTGGCGCCTAGCCACCACCGCCGTGGGTCATGCGTTCCTCACCTCACCGGGAAAGCGCGGATCTTTGGGGTCGTGGCCTCCATCGCTTTTAAATGTAGGTGAAGACAAAATATACGCACGGGAAAGCGCAGATCTTGAGCAACTCAAAAGTGTGTGTGTTGCGAAAGAACACCTTGATTTTGTTCGACATCGTGATCTTGCACATGCCCTCAAATGGCCGTCTCTCATTAGCCACCGGGCCTAGCTTGTACGCTGGCCCTTCGTCGACAATCCTTCCTTGCCCTCCACGGGCGTATTCATGCCTCTGACAGCGTCTTCAGCTTCCTCCCGCTCGCTCGCCGATGCCCTGCTCCCTTCCCAGTAGATAGATCCAATCAGAAAACTGCACTTCCCCATGTCTGTCTTCTGAGAATGTGAATTTTTTGTGCCTTTTGCTCAAGATTCTCGGGGTATCGCTCGTCGAAACATACGGTAAAGAGAAGAGTTGACTTTGTGTGTTTTTAATTCAAGTTAGTCCATGCAGTCTACTTGTTTGATAGAATATCCCAGAGACAAAATTACACGTTCTGGGCAAAGTTATAGCAACCTGATATTTACATTAACTCGATATTCATTAGACAATGCGGTCTTTTCCCAGACTTATTACAAATCTACAACGTGGCAGGGCTCAGCATGGGTGTCTCTATGAAAGATGTTTATGCCTCGAGGCTAGGGTCATGGAATCTATAATAACCTGTCTGACGAGAACGGGAGTGTTCGCCACGCTAAAGTACCTGTATAAGGAGCAGCTCCTAATAGGATTATAGGGTGGTGAAGGAGGCATAAATGAACTTAATTACATACTAAATAAGAACAAGGGGAGAGCATTCCTGAATGCGTATTTGAAATTGGAATTAATTTGTAAGAGGTGCCTTTTGGAGTAAAGGCAATGCTCCTTACATTAGAACTCTAATATTAAGCATTGCCAGGTAAGAGTGCTATCAGAATGAGTGCCTACTAGAAAAGTGTCCACCTATACATTAAATGACAAAATCATGAGGCTCAATATACAATGGGGTTGGGTCAAAGTGGATAATTCATCAAGTGACTTAATTTTGGAGTGTTACAAAAACTCGCCTTGTGGCCGTAACTGTTGATGTGATAATGGCTCTCTACTTTCCTCTGAATAGTGGTGGGGTGGTGGCAGTCAACGAAAAGAGCCCTTGGTTTGCCAAGAACCACCGTTGCTCATATGTGCTTTGGCAAAGTAAGCCCTAAACTTTTCCCAAAGTTTAAGTAAATCCATTTTGTGTTCTAGCAATAGTGGGTGCTAATGGACGAGCGCTAGAGAAGTTTTGGCCGAGTAATCAAGAGGTTAAAGATGATAAACAATAAGAGGAGATCTCAGCGCGGAAAAGAATGAAAGAAAATAAATGAAAAGAATATATATATATATATATATATATATATAAGACAAAAACAATGTCATTTTGTCCACCTAACTCGCTGCTTATACCACATAGGATGATAATAATAATTAAATTGCTACGTCAGTGATTTCCGACAAAACTCAACTGGAAAAATTACATTTTGTAAAATTATTAAAAGGTTTAGGATTAAAAATTGCAAGGTTTATGACTGATATGTTAATTTCCCATTGTAATTTATTAGTTTTATATGGTACAAATTAGAAGAATGTTTCTAGCAAGTAACAATCATGTAGATAATCTATGTAGGTCAAACAATCCTTAACATTTTCCAACAAGTTAAGCTCATAATTCCTAAACTTCAGGCTTTGGGATGGGTGAAATTTAATACTTTCTTTTGATTAAATGAAGGGAGCTAGAAAGAAATCCTAAAAAATGAAGAAATAAGTGCATTGGAAGTCTTAAATTTCGTCATGAAAATATAATTAAATCCTAAATTTACACAAAGAGCCAAATAGAAATCTTTCAATTAAGTATGTCTAATTTGGATAATGGAAAATGCTGACATGTTTTATTTATTTATTTATTTATTTATTATTTTCTCTATCTACATGTCGACAATATGGCTAAAACAACTTTAGTCTTATGCTTTATATTTTAGCTATTGGGACTAAGAATACAACCTAGAGAATAGGTTGAAAAAAAAACCTATGAAAAACATTTATAGAAAATAGTAAGTTCAATTTCCCATTGTAATTTATTAGTTTTATATGGTACAAATTAGAAGAATGTTTCTAGCAAGTAACAATCATGTAGATAATCTATGTAGGTCAAACAATCCTTAACATTTTCCAACAAGTTAAGCTCATAATTCCTAAACTTCAGGCTTTGGGATGGGTGAAATTTAATACTTTCTTTTGATTAAATGAAGGGAGCTAGAAAGAAATCCTAAAAAATGAAGAAATAAGTGCATTGGAAGTCTTAAATTTCGTCATGAAAATATAATTAAGTCCTAAATTTACACAAAGAGCCAAATAGAAATCTTTCAATTAAGTATGTCTAATTTGGATAATGGAAAATGCTGACATGTTTTATTTATTTATTTATTTATTATTTTCTCTATCTACGTGTCGACAATATGGCTAAAACAACTTTAGTCTTATGCTTTATATTTTAGCTATTGGGACTAAGAATACAACCTAGAGAATAGGTTGAAAAAAAAACCTATGAAAAACATTTATAGAAAATAGTAAGTTCAACTTCGAACATGGGCAAAAATAGATTATAGAAATCAAATGGACGAGCTATTGTTTAACAGATAGTGATGATATTGAGCATGTAATGCAAATAGTGAAGAAATAGAAGATTCACAAGCATATATATATATATATATATATATATAGTAGTTTGATGTTCACTCTTTAGACTAATAGTCACAAGTCTGGCTAGATTGCATAAATAATCTGTTCAACAAGTTACAAATGGCAAGTGCTAATCTCATTAGATCACACTATTAGGACTACCCATAAAATACTTTTCCTAAACATTTGCAAGCCAACCGAAAATAGGTCTACAGCTAATGTTCTAATGCTATTGCTTTAACAAATCTGACAGATACTTGTTCTTGTTCCTCGAGAGACTTCCTGATCGTCCGCCGTGCAATTTCACCCTACAACAACTATAATCTTTTTCATCATTGAACATCCTCACATGGTCGCTTTTCAAAAATGACCAATGACATGATATATCCAACATCGACACAAACATTGCCATCAACTAATCTTTAGGTCCTTCCAAGCATATTGACAATCGTAACTCTAAGCTGATGTTTATGGTCCTTACAAGCTTTACCAAGCATCCTCACTCTAGGCTTATTCACCATCACCTGGTCCATCCAACCATTCACCTTATCTGAAGATCCTTCCAACTCGTAAACATATTTAATTGCCTAATATCTTGTTGACCTCATATATTGGCAGAGCACTCTAGACAGTGGCAGAGCACTCCTCATATAAGTTCATCTGGTGCTATTTATGACAATATTTGCATTTTAGCTTGTGCATATATCACCTGATACTTACTAAACCAATATACACATTAGTAGCCTTTGATTGTCTTTGTCATCTTCAAAACAATATAGAGACTTTTTCAACTGTAGCTACATCATAGCATGTAGGAGAAAGAATATAAAAAAGACATCAGCATATTTCTTTGGTCAAGTTGAACGAAGTTAATAGAAGAACTCAATTGTGCCCATTTTTAACAAGTTTTAGGACTTGAGCAACATGAGCCATTTGCAAGATGATCATATGAGCTACCGAAATTTTTTTCCCTTTTAAGATAGCCCAAACGATACAAGCTTCATAGTTAGATATATCATTGGTCGAAGTGGACTTGGGGTGGAGTCACATGACCAAGATTTTGTAAATCAAATTTATTTTGAAGGGCAACATGTTCAAGGAAATTTTGTCGTGACGGATATGTTCAAGGCTTTCTAGGATAAAAGTGTTAGGGAAATCCCTTATGATGTTTTGAAGATGACATAATAAATCAAAGGCTATTAACATGTTTAATGGTTAAGTAATAGACCATGCAGATGATAGAACATGTAAAGGATATTGTCAAAGTGTGAAGACAACCAGAAGACTGAACGTAACATATGTCCAAAGTATATTCTGAAGATTTCCAAACTTCTGTGTCAAAGTCTAAAGACTGCCAGACTTTAGTGTTAAAGTCTGTTCTACATCAGAAGTCTGCTCACTCTGACAAATTCCAGACTGAACGTGAATGATGAACCAGAAGACAGACTCTATGCTGAAACTGAACCAGAAGACAGACTATGTTGGAGCTGAACTTATTCAGACGATGTTCAGACCTTAAAGCTAAATCTGTTCAGAAGCAGAATATGTTCAGACTCAGATTGTAAAGTCTATCGCACTCAGACTCAGATTGTAAAGTCTATTGCTATCAGACTTTACATCCGGATTCGATAGAATGTAACTCAAGCCCAATCATATAACGGCTAGTGATCTGGTTTGGATTTCACATCAAAATTGATTTGATTGACTTAATCTATTTGATTGACGATTGGATCCTTAAGACAAGAACTTTCTATACGAAGAAGCTTTATTTATGGAAACCAAGATTCCGTTTGTATGGGTGATCGGAATCAATTTGGGATTTTACCTTTGTCACTCAACGGCTACCAAATCTTCTAGATACAGAGCTATCCAATGGGTATATTGGAAGACGATTCTCTGGGATACTGTCCAATGGCTAGTTTGGAAGTGGAGAAGTATTTAAGGAGATGAAGGACCGATGAGCAAGTAAGAGACGGAGCGTAGAATTTATAATTCCAAAGTCTGAGCGACCTTCAATCATGCACTTGTCTTTGGAGAGCTTAAATGTTTGTGATCGTGAGAGAAATACCAAAAGAGTGACTTAGTGAGATAGTGTGATCTATTAAGTGTTTGCACTCAAAGTTGTAATCTCTTGTTAATTGCATAGTGGAATCCAGCCAAGAAGGCTGTTAGCGTGGGAGAGTGGACGTAGGCTTGGATTAAGCCGAACCACTATAACTTCTATGTTCTTATTATCTTCCTTAACTCCTTTGTTTGAAGTTTATTTTGTTCTGCATATATTTGCCAAGATTTATTTTAAACACCTATTCACCCCCTCTAGGTGTTCAAACTAGCACTCTCAAAAAGCATATGCCTCATAAGGGGAAATGAGAATTTTCTCACAATTGGTAATAGGATGGTGAATGAGCTAAGGCTTCAACGGTAACAGTGTAAGACTGATTTTCAAAACTAAAAATGAAGCTGTCATGATTTGGAAAATGAAGATTGAAGTAGAACCTATCCACTACAGAGGAATAGACTTCTCCTTGCAAAGTGCAAAAGATGGTTAGAGAAATTCATTTAAAAAGTTCAGAGATGAAAATGCCATGTCTGTCCATATATGAAAAATCGACAGTATTGGCAATGTGCTCACGACTTCTGACCAATCATATCGGGTTAAAGAGTAGATAAGTTACTCTACACATTCTCTTTTAGATATCTATAAAATCAATGTGGAAGACAAAAGTTTTCTACTATGATTGCTCAAATATATACAACTGAAAATATTAGATCATTGTGTATCAAACTTGTTGTATATTTCTATGAGTTTTGATATATTGAAAACTATTAATTTTGTAACGAGTTTTTACATACATCAATTTGTTATGGTTTTTGTCTACAATTAATATATAAAAAAATTGTAATGTTTGATAACTATCATTTAATAGCAATTTAATGGCACGATTTACAACAGTTTGATATTGATGTGGAAAAATAATAGCTTTATTTTTCCATAAACCCTCCAATATTTTACAATGGATATATAACAGTTTCTTAACTGCTCTCTCTTTTCTTTGAATAATAAATTAAACTTCAAACCATTGATCTTTTAAGAAACGCTGAATTCTCTATCTTTCCTTTCTTTTTCTTTTTCTTTTTTGTTGAAAAAATTGTGTTCATGACTCAAAAGTATACATGAAAAATATATAAACTTTCATGGTAAAGCTTATCAATACAGAGCAAAGGCTAGAACACTACGAAACAAAGCCAAATCCAAAAAACAAGGATTATCAACAAAGCACTGAGGGGTTAAGTGCATACTCATTTTAAAAGAACAAATCTATCAAGCAAAATAATTGGCGGTCAATCACTAGATGTGGTATCATAGTTTGTGATAAGCACACGCTAGAAATTCCTTCTCCAATAACTACGGCATTGTTAATTGACAGTGTGCACTTAGATTTGGCTTCCTCTACATCATTGCCGTACGGAAACGTTCCTTTTCTTTTTGTTGGGTTAGACACATTGTTCCTATTCCTTCTATTATCCAGTGTGATTTGTTATATCCTAGGAGGATGCGAGAACCTTACGCACTGAGTTTTGTACTTCAAGGGGCAGAATTATCTTAAGAATAGTGTTTACACATCTTAGACGATTAATCTTATTTTCTCATCTTTTCTAACATATTTCCAACATTTCTTATTTTTCATATTATTTAATCTTTTTTTAACAAAACTTATGAATCCTTCCTTTTGCATAGTAAAAGTAATTGGAATTATAATTGATCAGAAAGATTTCCAAAAACAATCACACTCATACATCATATCCAGTTTTATATGATTTCATAAGAGGATAAATACATATACAATGTATGAACAAGCAGAAAACAGATGTAGATAAATAAATGTGTCATTGTAGGAAATTTGCCCAGTAATGGAACTTCTCAAGGTGTAAAAGTATTTATAAAAAGGATCTGCAATTGACTTGGTATGTTTTACGTCTCGTTGATATTACCTTTTTTTAAAAAATAAAAATAAATAATAGATTTCTTTGTAAGGAAAATCAAGTACAAAAACGGTTGTATTTTTTAGAAGGCATAATATCATAATTATTTCTCTCGTTTTCTATTTTGTATTTGAAAACTTCTTTAACCCAATCACCGTTTGTTTAGGATATGATGCATTTGAACTGGAGCTACTTCAACAAAATCCTCTTGTGAACAGCATCAGTAACCTATTGCCCTAAAGGCACATTTAAATAAGTTAGTGAAACCATGTTATGAATCATATGTCAAACAAAATAAACATAACTTACTCGTCTCCACATTAATATCAAACGAATGTGTTGTCAAATAGAGAGATCTGGGATTGAGCTAGATATTTTTAATAATCCTGAATGAATTTGTTTTGTATTTTCTTGGGTAAAGAAAAAATTATATTAAGAGAAAACGTCTGAAAATATTTACATTCATATCAATTAAAGACATACCTCCAATACAATTTTTAAGCAAATTATTGAGAAAATCACAAAAAAAAGTCCTAAATTTATTGCATTTGTGCCAATCCAATCTAAGTCTTTCAATTTATGCCAATTTAGTAACAAACTTTTAAAAGATTTGTTAATTTAGTCATTTTGGCTAGAAATCATTGACATAAACGCTGGCAATGAAACATGAGATGGCCGGCGCTCATGGCAATGTTGGCGCTGACGTAATTTTCTCAATTATATAAATAAATTGTTTATTTATTTTTCTCTTTCTTTCCCTTTTCTTTTTTCTACAAAGTCCAGCAACCCTCGCCGGCCACTAGTTCACACTTCCATTTGAAAAAATCAAAGCAACAAAGTCTTGATCTTGCTTCCATCCGATAGCACCTGAGTGCATCAGCGCATCCTGCAGCATCCCCAAGCTAGTCTTCCATCTTCACATCTTGGAACTCCTTCATCAAACTCCTGCAATCTTTAAGAATAGGATTCAACAAGTGACAGCAACAGGCGACATATTTGCTCCGTTCTCCGCATCTTCCTCTTGCACGCACGACCGTCCATTGCAGACGCAATTCAACACTCGAACTTCGTCACACGATTTCTTAAGTGAAGCATCCATGAGTTCCGACGCCCTGCCCTGAGGACCCCAGTTTCCATGCCTATTTTGTTGAAGCAAGATGCTGGAATTCGATGAGTACAAACCACGACTTGTTTGGCAAGGATGGTATAGCAGGCATATTCGTCGCGAGGGACATACGTACCAACATAAGCAGGAACTGACTATGTTATGTCACATGCGAGCGGCTATTCAATTCACTATGGCCGGCAAGGAAACATAATACGCCGTTGAAGAATTAAGTCTGAATATGAGATTTGCCTTTAGAGAGTAGTTTTTAGCTGTAGTAGGGATAGGGAAATTCTTTAGCTTTCGATATCATTCTAATTACCATCTGAATGTCAAAATCTACTCGTTTCATAATGCCGAATGGGTGTTAATCACAGAATCGTAACCATACGATTATCCTTAATCCTTAATTTAGAAGAGGCTTTTGATCTGTAGAGGAGGAGATGTTGAAAAGTCTTTCGTCCAATTGCTGAATTTCTGCCATCAGTTATAGAATTGCATCATGCTAAATCGGACTAGTCTCCTTCGGACGATATATTTCCTGCCTTACGTGCAATTATAAGTCCTATCAATTAGAAAATTTGTCTTGATATCTACGTAGATGATCATTGTCATGTCCAAATTCTCAACGTACCCCAATATAGAAAAATGATATTTGAGATTTTATTCGACATAAGCTGTTAAGTTTCTATTGTACTAATAATCGGGTAAATCGACGAAATGGGTTGCCCCTGCCGTACAAAGAGAGGGAAGCACATACGCCACATCTTTCATAATCCCATCATTCTGTCAACAATACGCTAATTCTGTCCAGCTCTTAAAATCCCGAATGGTGAATATGGTTAGGGGATTCAAATTGAAACAAATAAGAGAAAATAAATATTTAGAGAAGAAGATGGATAAATGGATGTAGTCGGTAACCCAAAACTTCAAAAAAACAAAAAACAAAAAAAACAAAAAGATGAATCGTTACCAAAATTAGCATCCAGGCGGTGGGCAGAGGCCGATTTTCTACAGATTCAGGATACTTGGTTTTTTCGCCTTCTCTTTTGCTTCTCTTGCTTCTTGTATTCGTCGTATAAACTGAGTGCCCTTGTTGACGATCGAACTTTCTCCTCAATCTCTCGTTCTCTTTTATGTCGCGCACGAGCATATAATGTTCCCATGGCTTCTTTTTCATCGAGTGAACCTGCTCCCTCCAGAACTTGGCCCACCCTGGATGCCAGTGCTCCTTCACTAGCACGTCTCCTCTTGTTGCTCGGTTTTACAGCATTGCTCTTCAGGCTGAAGGATTCCCGTTCAAGTGACAAGTCCAGGAACGCTTGTTGAGGGGACAGCATGGAGAGGTAAGATGCTCATGTTAGCAATGCTCGAAGCCATAGTTGAAATTGTTGGATGATCATGTTTTGTTAGAAGTTTGAGTTCCCAAAGCACGGAAGCTAGCGCGCCACTTTGATTAGGGTCCAAGGCATATCGTTGATATTTCTGCAAAACTGTAATTGCTACTAGAGAGATTGTTCATAGTTTACTCAGCAACACAAAAAAGTATATGAAACTAAGTGATCTGATATGACAGAATCATACGAGAAATTGGTCCTTTATTGAGCAGAGCTTAAATGAAGGTAAAGCTTATAAGAGTGCACTCTAGTCATGCAGATGGCAAAACATCGCTATGCCTGGGAGCATGTAAGATGAGCTCGCCCAACGCTCGTCAGAAAGGCCACCACCATAGCTTCTCCATAGACATTTACGATGACAACTAGAAAAATGGATCTAGAAAGCAACAATCCAACTGAGCAGACATCTTGCGCAAGAACACTTAGTAAAGTTCCAGATTTCTTTTCATTTTCTGCAGACTATGGTCAAAAGGCAAAGCGAAAATCATAAAACTAAACTAAGAAATGGTAGGACAGGCTCCGAACATAGCTACAACTTTAGTAAGGCTGCAAGCTACAACTTTCTCAAAGGCCCTGCCTGGAGCTAAATGGGGAAACTTACTTTTACTCTGGCACAAGACACAAGGAAAAAACTGATGTCAATCATAATGAGGAGATGTTTCCTGACTTCCAGACTACACTTCGCATGCGTAAGTATGTTCATCTCCATTTTAAATCTAACATGTCATGCCTCAATTAAGGGTTCTGCATGGAAACAGTAAATTGCTTACCACAACCAAACCTGATACTGAGCCACCTCCAGGATCATTTTCCAACAAAACCCGACATCTAATATTCATTTGGAGAGGATGCTTTAAAGTGAATAAAGCTGCAAGTAAGGGCAAACAAGTAACCAATTAGAATGATAATCTTAGTATCAAAGAAAGAAATAATTGGCATTGGATAAACCAAGAGGGTACCAGCCATGGACTCTGCAGACTAAAAGCATAACGAGAATGTGGCCAGACACTTTATGAATGCTGTAGCCTTCTGCATGTCATGTTGCCTATCATCACACTGCATCATCTTTAGAGCTTCAGCTAGCACCTCACCCTGATCTCTGCTTGACACATCGGATATCAATGGGTAACCGTACAAAGGGAGAAAGACACCATTGCCATTCTGGTTGTTCATTATAACAAAGTCACTAATGCTTGCATGACTTTCTCTGTCATTGCCAAACATCTAGGACTGTGGTCATAAAGAAAATCATGTGAACAAAAGTGCATGAGCAGATGTGTCCAGAAAACCAGCTTGACAGTGAGGATATGATCTCTGCTTCAGACATCAGATATTAATTACAGTTAAAAGTGTTGTGGTCATGAAAAATTGATCACTATTTCCTCTCCGAACAGAGTCCTCTGCATTTAGAACTATGGTTTATAATAAAATCAGGTAACTGAAAGTGCATGAGCACATAAACTCAAAAAGTAAACTTGACAGTACGGTACTACGCACCCAACATAGAAGTGCCAAGCTTCTAGGCCTGTATTCAAGTATGAGGTTGCATAAGATCTTGCAAATCAACGTTCAAAGCATCGAGATATTTCCTCATTATTTTAAAAGCAATGATGCAACAGCAAAGTCTTTCTGGGACGGTCAAGCATTTTCCTGAACTGTCTGATTTTCCACCAGAACATGCAAGCTTCTTAATGTAATCCATCAGATCTCCAATATAATCCAAGTCAATCAGGTGAGAAAATTTTCCTAGACCATCCAAACAGGGTCCAAGGAGTGGGTGAGCCTCAGTCACATGAGTTGTACCAGTATCTCCATTAGGTCTGTAGAACAATAAAAAAGAACGACGTGATTACTATATACCGTTAGATACCATTCACAAAGATAATTTCTAACTCAACTTTAAGCACATATTTTGGGTTGATTATAGAGAAAGATTAAACCAACACAGCAAATGGACAGCATCATGCATAATTGAGAACCACAGCTTAAATTTGTCCTATGAATTTTTTCATGTCAATCTGAAGACCTGACCAATATTGAAACCCCAGTTCCAGTGTCCGATAAAACATTTGCTTTGACACAGTACTACGCACCAAGACCAATATGCCCTACCATGTTGGCATATTTCACTTAGTGTCATAACCATACAAACTGTTTGACGCATGAAATCATCTGGGCACAATTGACTGCACAGTATGCTTCAGGATATGAAACTATATCTCAAATACGGCAGAAAGTGTCCCATACTGCATCCTTCGGCGCTTCATAATATCTGGAGCGAAACTAGCTGCTTTATAATCAACAGCAACCTGTTTACACCACCAAGCACCTCAGTTGTATGATAATGAAAGTAGAAAATCAGAGAAAGTAGGCTGTTGTCGTCGCATAAGAATCCCTACCTCTTCCCTCATTTTTCAAAGTCATTTCTCATTTTTCAACCTGCTTTATAATCAACTGCATCGTCAAGCCCCTCTTTTAGTCGAAGAGACCCTCAAAGGCCATCTTGAAACACAGCTAAGCTAGGCCCATATTATTATATTGCAGCCACATCAAGCCCATTCTCCGCTAAAATCAAACTAAAGTCCCCCACCGAGTCTATTATTGCCGCCGCCGTTAACCCTCGCTTCCACCGCCACTAACCCTCACTTCCCACCACCACCGTCAGCCGCTCAACGCTTAACAAATGTGAACGAAGCAGCACCAATACGACCAGGTTGAGAACGAACCAAGCAGTAGTACCGATATGCACACACAGGAGAAGAAGCCGGTTTCTGCGGATGGTTCGAGCGAGGATTTTTGCTTTTTCTCTCGTGCTCTCTCTCCATGAACGGCTGTGTCGCCTTCTCCGTGAACCCTTGAACGTAAGAACCTTGCCCGCCTTTTGTTGTGTCAGCACTTGAAATGAGAAAAAAAAAAAAAGGATATAGGTTTTATTATTTCTTTAAGGTTTTGTGTGATGATGCCAAAGTGGCGATCTTGAGATGTGTCAATTTAAATAAGTCTAATCCTAAAGTGACAAGAATCATGCTCTAAATGGTTCATGGCACCGTAAGTCAAAATTTCGTTATCGAATCTGAGATTTCTAAATTTCACTGGCCCTAAATCAAATATCGAAAAAATGATTAGAATTCTAATTTTTCAGTCAAACGTCAAATTTATAAAACTTTGAATGTACGCCTATGCTATTCAAGTGTCAACCGGCGTCCTTGATCCAGGGCGTTCTATCCACCATCAGCACTACCACCGAACTCCGCCGCAAACGCCCCACACGAGGAGCATTTTAAGGTGTCGCCGTTCGCCTTTGGAACGATAGGTGTGCAGATTAAAGAGAGTCATGGAGAGAGTTGAGTTTGTAGTGCGTAGCTTTTTTGGGGTTTGGGGGTAATTTATTGTACTAATGGGCTTAATTGCTAATTGAGAGCAATGTATCCTGTAATATCCCGTTACCCATGGAAGAGCACGCCATTGATCGTTTCTGATATGTTCGAGCTACTTCTTCACATCTTCACACGAAATTTTTGTGAATCATTTTCTTTTTCTTTTTTCAAATGGTAGTTTTGGTTCCACCACTGATAATGCCATGCACGTGCATGTCTCCTATTGGCAAGACGCTCGCTATTTTCACCACATTATGGACACTGCAAGATAGCTGAGATTATCTCCCACTCACGTCCGAACCTATCTTCCATCAGATCAAGATTAGGACAAATTGTGCATCAATCTCAAATCGAGCGGTGCTCTCGAAGGCCATTGTCTCGTGTGAAGAGAGTCGTGGTCACTATTAACGTGCTGGTGGGACCGCTCATTAGTTCAGTCCATTGCCGGTTGTTGTCGTTGTCCGAATTGAGATTCCATTCAAGGTAAGTTACATAATTTGATTTGAATTTTAGATTATCTAATTCTTTTAGATTATGTGATCATTAGAAGGTTAAGATATTTAATTTCATTTTCAATTAATCTTGCGTTATTCATTGCATTTTTAATTGGTATCCAGTCACTGACAAAAAAAAATTGGTATTGAGTCAACCACTGGGGCAAACCCCCAGTCGCCACCCTTCCAACATGGAAATGGGAGGTGAGGGGTTTAAATATCCACCTTCTTAAGAGGTTTGGGTGAGGACGATTTAGTTTCAAGTATGGATTTCGACTCCCACCCCTTACAAGGAGACAGGATACAAATTTGAAAGTGAGAGTTAGAGTATGAATATAGTAGGACCGACCGAAAACAAAAAAAAAAAAAAAATTGGTATCGAGTCTTTAAGCCTAAAGATTGGATCTTCACTTGGATATTTCCTTTATTTTATTGCACTTATTGGTCAATCGGATCTTCAAGCCGAAAGATAGGACCGCCCCCTCCCCCCACCCCCCTCCCAAAAAAAAAAAAAAATCTTTCCCCCTTTTGTGCCCATCATGAGGTAATATCTAATAATCTAAGTTCGTCCTTAGTAATTATTAATACAACCCTAGGTTATACGCGTCATTAGATTAGAGTGCATTATGCATATAAAAAATTAAAATCTCTTCGCGTTGATTTATGATTGCATTCATACATGTTTTTTGAATTTAGAATATCGTATATTATGTGCATGTCACATATTGCCCGTCATTTAGAAATTCACGTGCTTTAGGGTCAATGTTTTAATATTTGCAACATGCAGTGCATTATTGGTGTTGCATTTGTGTAAGATATCATACCAAATACAAACATGAATTAGCATTGCTTGGTTATATCGCCATCTTTTAGCAAATAGAGGTCATAAGGCCATTTTAGTGTCAGGGTTTAATTTTTTATTTTTATGAAAAAAGAAGATAAAAAATAGTCTTTCACATAGTTTAAATAATAAAGTTAATCTATGATTAATTCTATTTCATGTCATTGCATATAGGTCACATTTAATTTAATTAATATAGTATACATGGCATGGCATCATAGTTCATCAATGCATGCTTAGATTAGAAATACATAGTCATGACATTTAAATTAGTCATGTTATTTTAAACTGAAAAAACAAAAAAGAATCAATTGTCATGGCATCTAAGGTCTTGGTCTGTCGCGACCTATTTTTCGGGTGCACCTCCTAAAACTAGGTTAATGGACTACTAAGTTTTAAACTTAGCTCGGACTCTCCCAAGCCCATACCAATTCGCGACTTAAATCCAAATTTTTAAATATGCAAGATTATTAACTAGGAGTCGCCACTAATCGGTTTATGGTAGGTCGATTAGACACCTGAGTAAAATAAATGGAGATTTATTTTACTCCTACGAACCAGAGACTAAGGGTACGGGGACTTGGTTACACTAGAATTTTCTAATGCCCTTTCGGTACCATTTCTTTTAATTTTCAAAATATTTTTGCAGGCAACTTGGAGTTATTTTAACCTAAATTACTATTATGCAAAAATGTGATCACACAGATGCTCAAGCATTCAATAAATAAATTGCATCACATAAAACAAACAATTTTTTTGAGTTTTCTTGAAAATTAAAATTCTTTTATAAACATGCATTTCTTAACTAAATGACTTAATCTTATTAATATGCAAATTCTAATTAAATGGGCCTATTATGCAAACTAATTATTATGCACCTCATGACCTAACTTCACGAATGAACAAATTCTGATTAAATAATCCTATTATGCAAACTAGTTAACATGCACCTATTATTTTTGGATTTTTTTTATTGAAATTCAGAATTTATAAAGATCCTAATTAATCTATGTAAAAAGGGATAATTTTCTAATTTATTCTAGGGATTAATTTGACTTAAACCCTATCTTATCTTAGAAAACTATTTTTTTAAAATGAGATAATTAAAATGTGCGAACATTATCTAAAACCCTAAAAAAAAATTATTTAGGTCCAACCTTAATGCAATCCTAAGAATGTAATCCTAAAAAATTTCTAATTTACTAAACCTAAATGTCTATCATATTAAACCGTAATGTCCTATATGCTCATGCAATTTTTTTGAATATTTTGATTTTTTTATTTTTTTTAGTTTCTTTTTGGTTTTTTTAAGCTGAATAATTGTTAAATTAGGGTTAAATCTAAACAATTAATATAATCACTAAATAAATTATCAAAATAATTGAAAAAATAACCTGTCGTCTCACAGGTTAAATTAACAATTATTCTAACCCCAATCATCACAACAACTCAAAATAATTAAAAAATCTAGTCCGAAGTCTTACGGACCAAATTAAATAATTATTATGATTTAACAATTGAGATTCTACCAAAAAGCCCAAAAATTAAAAATAATTAGAAAAATGATCCAATGTCTCACGGATCAAATTAATAATTATATTAATTTCGGACAAAATCCCTACGGATAATGCATACTAAATTCACAAATATTAACATCCACCATTACAAATTAAATACCTAAACTAAAAATGCTATCAAATGAAATAAACAAAAATAACATAACAAATAAAATAAACTAAATTATAAAGAAAGTAAAAAGTAAAAGTAAAAAGTAAAAAGTAAAAATAATAAAAACTACCTAGGTAAGTAAAGGACACAGAGGGTGACGCCGGAGGGGAGCAGGCGGTCGGCTGGCGGCGCTGGGACTCCGGCGAGGGCTGAATAGCACTGGGACTGCTGGTCGTCGTTGGCG
This sequence comes from Eucalyptus pumila, assembly GCA_016097595.1. Classification (NCBI taxonomy): domain Eukaryota; kingdom Viridiplantae; phylum Streptophyta; class Magnoliopsida; order Myrtales; family Myrtaceae; genus Eucalyptus; species Eucalyptus pumila. The sequence goes on along the minus strand of CM027850.1, from coordinate 24,062,072 downwards.
AGGTGGTGCACGGGCTGTGGGTCACGGTGGGCTCCGGCTTCAAGCGGCGTCGGGGCAGCGCGGGATTCGGGTCGCGGTGGGCTTTGGCTTCGGGCGGCGTCGGAGATCGACGGGCGGCGCCGCGGGCGGAGCGGGGGTGTTGCAATGGCGCGGCGTCGGCGAGGGTGGGAGCGCGGTCGTCGGGGCGTCGATGAAGCGCGCGGCAGCAGCGCGGTGGCGTGCTGTGGGTGGGTCGGGCGGAGGTCAGTGCGGGCGTCGCTGAGGGCGGCCGGACGATTGGGGGCGTGGCGGATGGAGACTGGCAGGGTGCGGGCATCTGCGCGAGGAAACAGCGGCGGGTGTTGGCGGCGGAGCTGTACGTCGCGGGCGAGACTGGTGGAGCGGCGGTGGTGATGGCGTGGTGGTCGGTGCGGAAGAGGCGTACAGCAGCAGACACCGGCGGGGACTTTCACCAAGAAGATGAACAGTTCATCTTCATCCTTTCTTCTTTTTTTTTTTACCTCACGTCCTCTCACTGGTCATCTCTCTTTCCCTCCTGTTGACGTGACTTTTCCTTCTTTCTTTTTGACTTTTTCTTTTCTTTTTCTCCCCCAAAACCGAAGGAAGGCCTCTCACCTTTTTGCTCTAATTCTTTTCACGATTTCTTGCACGAATTCTCTCTCGCATGAACTCTTTTGAATTTTTCTAGTCGTCTGAAAATTTTTCTGAATTCGCCCCCTCGTTACGAAAGATAAAGCTCTCTTTTATACTAATTCCGAACGGCCGCTTTGTATGGCATTTTTCAAGTTTCCATCTTCTGTCGCATTAAATCAAAGCTGCAAATCAAAGCATGATTTCGCAATCAGCTTGATCCTGCTCAGATTTCTTCCATTTTGCAAAATTCTTGCCTCTTATTCACTTGATTTTTAAATTGCTTCTGCATTTAACGAAATCCGAATGCTCATCAGAATTTCAAATTTCCATGTATAATCAATCAAATAAATTTCCCCCATTTTTTTTTTCGTTTTTTCCTTTTATTTGTTCCAATGCAATTTTTATTTTCCTTATTTTCCTAGATTTGCTAAAAATAGGTGTCAACATGGTCCAAGTTATCTTGTATAGCTTAGGTCATGCATTAGTCATGCTCATCATCACTTTCATGAATAAAAAATGCATTCGTCATTGAATGTTTGTTTCCTAAGTTTGCAGAACCCCTATCTCAATTGGTGACAAATAGAGATCCATTTTTGCTTGCGCACGCATTCAAGGTATTTTAATCTTTTTGGCAACTTATTTACTATGTTGATTATTGAATATTTCATTATTGACTGCACATTCGCAAGATCATCCCTCATATGTTAGTAGCTAGGATTAAAACTGACAAAGATTGCATGCAAAAATATTTTGGGAATAAAGAGAAATGGTACCAAAGGAGCGTTTGATTAATTTAGCGTGATAAAGTCCCCAAATCCATCGATCTTTGGTTCATAGTACTCCAACATTTTACTTTGAGTGTCTTATTGACTCATAACCGATTAGTGGTGGCTCTAAAAAGTAAGGTTAATTGCGATAATGCTAGTAAGAACACCTAGAGGGGAGTTGTCGCGACCTACCCTTGGGGGGAGGGAACAGGTTTAGGGGTATTGCCTAAAGGACGGGCCTAAGGCCCATGATTAGGCGCAAGCTCTCCCAAGCCCATACCCCGCGTGACGTTGGGATATTCTTAAGAAATTTTGCATAAAAGGAGTCGCCACTAGCCTATTGGGGTCGGCTAGAAACCAAGTGAGGCATGGGAGCGTGTCTCACTTCCTACGCAACCAGAGAATTTAGGTTCGGGGACTTGATTACACTAATTAACCAATTACAAAATGATTTTTGGCAGACAATTTGGATTGATTTTATATTTATCCACTAACATGTGAGGTGATCATGCAGGCACGCAATCATTAAGTAATAATCATAACTACCAAGATCCTAATTGCAATAAGATTAAACACATGCAATCAAACATAATTAAATATGCAAATTAAACATACGACATAATCAAAATATGAGCAAGTAAATGCCTAATTACATTAAAAATGCAAAACGTAGCAATTCCGGACCAAACCCCATCATTTTTAAATTTTCGAAATTTTTAATTTTTTAATTTTTTAAATTTTTTAAAAAATTTCCTTTTTTTAATACAATAAAAATAATTTTTATAATTTTTAATTTTTTTTAATTAAGAAAAAGGTCGAATTTTTTGAATGCTTTCTGAGATTTTGGATTTTCGGAAATATTTTTGAATTTTTTTTTTTTTTTGGGATGATTTTCACGAAATTGAATTTCACCATAAAAAAATGAGTCGCATGATTTACCAAAGCATCAATTGGATTCGCGACCAAAACCCAAAATGGAAAACAAGATTCTTAACAAGAATAAAAACAATGATAAAATGCGAGAAACTCTTGTATAGATAAGAGTAAAAATCAACTCTCGTTCTAGCTTTAGAATTCACTTCTCTATGTAGGCAAATACGAGAATGTCATGGAGCATCACGCATAGCCCGCAAAAAGGCAACAATGTCATATAACTTGTGAATGAGAAAATGATCTTTTAATGAGGTCGCTTCTTACAACAAAATCAAGGTGACGGTACATGCCCCATAGTCTTTATTACGGGGATTTAGTATCTAACCAAGATTAGTCATAAGAGAAGGGGCATCATTAAAAGATCGATCAACGGTTATCAATCGAATATCCACTCTATTCCAAAAGTTTCATATGCAAAAAGACATTGATTTTTGAAAGATTGATTTGTGATTTTACTCTTAAAAAAAATGAAGTGACTTCTATTTTGAGAAATTTGTACACAAAATAATTTGCATTTTAGTCCCAAAATGTGAGGATGAGAGAATTTGATAAAAAATGCAATTTCAATTTTTGTACCCCAACATAAAATCACAACTTGAAAGTTTTTTTTTTTAAATTGATTTCGAGCCCATAACTAGAAATTTAAACAAAACCATGTGTTCAACAGGGCCAAATCAAAGTGTTTAGAACTTGCATTCAAATGCTCACTTGTCAAAAGTGATTGCTAATTTTTCAATCATAAGCTTGCATCACCAAGGGCATGCGATTGATTTCCGTGAATTTTAAGATGAAAATACAATACAAAATGAACAAATAAAAAGGAAAATGACACTTACAATGGGTGCCGACCTTTGTTTTTTTTTTTTTCTTTTTACATAGACATGCACATGAGATGTGGTTCGATTTCTACTCTATATAGCCCAAAATGGAGCCATAGGATTACCGGATTGAACCAGCAAGGTCGCGGCTAGGTCGGGTTACCCATGACTCCGGCTTCATCAAGGAACCGCCCGTGTCGCGCGGTTGCAGACCGGGGTGGGTACCTTTGACGTGAAGGAAGAAATTTCGGGGTAGAGATGGGCGACTCGTACTACGCGGTTGTAGTCGGAGTGGTATCCACCTCAACACCATCCTAAGTGATTCTATGCGGCCCAGGTCCGGCGGCAGGTTGTGTGTGCCAAGGTGTAGTGCAATGCAGAGAATACATGCACAACAATTTATAGGCAAACAACACTCCGTACATAAAAATAAACCATACATTCCTACGCCTCCCTGCAAGACAAAAGTGAGCAAACACTTCCCCTTATACTTCCCATTCTGTAAGAACATTTAACACCTTTCATGTTAGGGGCGTACCTGGAATCATTGCTGCCAAACAAAAATATTTTTGAACAAAATTAATTTTGGCCTAAGTCCTCTAAAGTTTAAAACCAAGTCCCCAGTGGAGTCGCCAAGCTGTCGCGACCTACCCTCGGGGGGAGGGAACAGGTTTAGGGGTATTGCCTAAGGACGGGCCTAAGGCCCATGATTAGGCACGAGCTCTCCCAAGTCCATACCCCGCGTGACATTGGGATATTCTTGAGGAATTTTGCACAAAAGGAGTCGCCACTAGCCTATTGGGGTCAGCTAGAAACCAAGTGAGGCATGGGAGTGTGTCTCACTTCCTACGCAACCAGAGAATCTAAGATCGGGGACTTGATTACACTAATTAACCAATTAGTGCCCTTTCAGTACCTAATCTTGTTCGTTTTTAACAAAATGATGTTTGGCAAGCAGTTTAGATTGATTTTATACCATGTGAGGTGATCATGCAGATACGCAGTCATTAAAGTAACAATCATAACTACCAAAATCCTAATTGCAATCAAATCAAACACGTACAATTAAACATAATTAGATACGTAAATCAAACATGTAACATAATTAATTTGCGAGCAAATAAATGCCTAATTATACTAACATGGCAAGATATAGCAATTCCTAACCAAATCCCATCATTTTTTGATTTTCGAAATTTTTAAATTTTTAAATTTTTTTTTAATTTTTTAATTTTTAATTTTTTTAAAAATTTTAATATTTTTTGAATTTTCGAATTTTTTTTTAAAAATATTAAAATATATATTTTTGGGACTGATCGTCAAGTCCTAACCCGACCCGGTTCGAGATCGGGTCCGTCGGAGACCGGACCCGGTTCAATCCGGTTAGGAGTGTGGGCCCGAATCGCGGGCCCAACCCAAGAGGTCCCCCCTCCTCTCTTTTTAAAAGAAATTAAACTTATAAGCCCACACTAAACAGCCCAAACCCACAAGTCCCTAAGCCCACTACCTAAAACAGCCTAAACCAAGCCCTAAGTATAACCGGCCCGATGTGAGAAAAAACCTACCCGGTTCATAACTTTCGCCGGACCCGGCCAAGACCTGGTTTTGGAGCGGCGTTGACGACGGCGGCGACTGGCTTGACAGGGCGGCGACGCGGCAGAGCAGAGATGGAGCAAGGCGGCTTCGGGCGCGTGCTGGAGGCAGACCGGTGAAGCAACTTCGGGTAGAGGCAGCGGCAGTGGTGGCGCGATGCTCGCGGGTCTGGTGCTCGAGCAGGAGGGTGCAACAAGGAGGTTGAGCAGCGGCGTCAGGTGTGATCAGTGGTGGCACGGATTGAGGGAGCGACACGGGCGAGGGGGGTTCTGGTGCGTCAGTGTTCGGCAGAGGAGCTTCGGACAGCTGCAGGACGGCCGCTGCGTCACGACCGGTTCAGATCTGCTGGCGTCAGGGGACGGTATGAGCTCGCGGGCGAGTGGAAGCCCGGTGGTGGCGCGGCACGAGCAGCAGAGGAGGCGCGAGCCGGTGCAGGGCTCGCTCAGTGGTGGAGCGAAGACTGGCTCAGATCTGCTGTTGTTGGGGCGCTCGAGTGGGAAGGTGACGACAGCGGTGCTGTCGCGGCACGAGCGACGGAGGAGGTGCGGACCGGCAGAGTAGAAGCAGCAGCGTCGACACTCACGGACGATGGAGGTGTAGCGCGGCAGCTGCAGGTCGCAGCAAAGACCGACGGATGAGCAGTGGCAGGGGCTAGTGACGCAACAGCGGCGGTCATCGGGGGGTTGCAGATGGACGGTTGCAGGTCGCGTGGCAAGGGGGCTCGGTGACCAGCTCGGGCTACTGGCGTCGGGATGCAGCAGCGGTGAGACGGGGGGAGGTCACGAGCAGCAGGCTCGGGGTCGGCGTTCCGACGCGGTAGAACGGGCGGAGGCGGAGGCGGTCTGGCCTAGATGGAGGCGGCGAGCGTAGGGGTGCGGCCCCCCCAACGATGGAGGGGCTCCTCTCTCCAGCTCTCTTTTTTTGGCTCCCTGGTTCTTCCCCCTTTTTTCTCCTGCTTTTTTCGGTTTCTCCCCGTTGCTCTGTTCTCTGGTTTTTTTTTTTTCTCCACCAGCTCCTCTTATGTCTTCCTCCCTCACTCGCTCTCTCTGCCGAGCTCTGTGCTCCGTCCCCCTTTTGGTTGCTAGGGTTTCGACGAAGATGGAGGCAGAAAGCGGCATGGGCCGGGCCAAGGCGAGATCCGGCCCGACCCTTTCCATGTCTTTTTTTTTTCTTTTTTCTTTGTTGTTTTTGTTTTCTTCTTTTTTTTTTGTTATTTTTTTAAACGACTAATTCCTAATTCTGTAGACAATTAAAACCTAAATGAAAAATGGGAAAATTTAGGTGTCAACAGGAGTGAATAGGTGTTTAAAGAAATTTCACCAAACAATTGTGGAATAAAATTAAATTGCCGGCTAAGTCTAAATGAGAAACATAATTAGTTTTGTAAACCCCCAAACTTCTAAAATAGTAAGTTTGCAATAGACTTAAAATAAATAGAGTAAAGAGAAGAGAAAATTCCACATGAGTTTTATGGTAGTTTGGCTTAAATCAAGCCTACGTCCACTCTCCTATATTAACATCTTACTAGCTGAATTTCACTATAGGATCAATAGAATATTACAACTTATGAGTGCAAACACTCAGTGGTAGATCTTTCTAGTTCACTAAGATACTCTTTTTGTGTCTTCTCTCTTGATCACACGTTTTTAATGCTCATAAACAAAGACAAGTAATTGAAAGAGCTTCAGACTTTGAAATTTTAAATTCATATTCCCACAACTTCTTGACTGAATGACCTCCTTTGTATACTACTCCACACCACATTAACCATTGACAATTTTCGAAGGAATTTCTTCCAATCAAACCATTGGATAGAATCTTTCAAAAGGATCTTATGGCTGTTGAAGATAGGAATGAAATTTCCACTTCATTCTAGCCACTCATACAATTAAAATCTTGGTTCCATAAGTGATGCTTTCCAAAAGGAAACTTATCTTCAAGATTGATTTCATCAATTGTGATTGATTTAATCAATATTTGTATAGATAGAAAGTAAAATCATTTACTAGAAAACTAGTCGTTGTAGAATAATTTTCAATTAAGTTCATTATTGATCTATGTCACAAAATTGATAAGTTTGGTCCTGGACTCTTCCTCATTCTATACACTATCTCATTCTAAACTCATATGAGTGGGATATACTTCTGGAATAAAATAGACTTTGACAGAAGTCTTAAATAGTTCCTCAAAAATAACTTATAAACAATTTGTTCTTAAGATAGACATTAGAACTAGAAAGTTTTATCAACTTCAAAATTCAGTAAGAGTTTTCTAAACAAATTACATGTTTAAATTGAGTAAAACCTTGCACTTGATAGGACTTGGGAGTCTACAATGAGCATCATGGTTAGTAATCCATCAGTTTTTTCTTAGTAGTTCACATCGAGAATGGTCGTGACACTTAGCTAGGTAGAAGTACCGAAAAGCATGGCTCTTGTATGATTGGATGAGCTAAGTTGAATTTAAATCAATTGAGTTTTGGGCAGCCTGTCTCCTTTTCCGAGGACTTTCTAGGCTATCCGGAGATGCATAAATCCCCATGCAGACACGAAGTGAGGAATGAAGACAGAAAAAATGAAAGAATCCCAGAAACTTTATTGCTTCATGTTTAAATGCTTAAAGCTGACTAGTTCTTGATTGGCGTGTTACAAATCGGAAAGAGAGCGGGGAACTGAAACAACAAAAGTTCAGAAAAGTAAAGGTTGAATTCTCCCTTCACGAAGGCTGAATTCTCTCAAGTTCGATCAAATAAAATATTATTACATTCCATTATTGAAAAATGATTCTATAGGTGCGGGGAACTAATCCTCGTCCCTCTTGCTTTAAGTATGTTTTTTTTTTTTCTTTTTACCTTCAAACCCTCAGCACACCCTACTCTAAGGATATGACCGTAAACCCGGAAATTGAAGCAGTTCTGACTCATGCTGTTTTTCTGAATAGAGGTTATTGCTCGGGAGAAAATATTAGGTACCTAGAAGTGCCACGCAATCCGTGCTCTGAACGAGTTAGGCGTCGACACCTGTCCGTTGGCAGGTCCACTCTCTCCCTTCTCTACATCTTCTGCGCTTCTTGTCTCTCTCCTCTCTCTCCTCACGAAAAAATAGGGGACGGACTCGGCTTGGCTCAGCTCGGCTTGGCTCGTTGCAGAAGAAAAGACAAGTCACGACTCCTGCCTAAAAGATTTCTCTCCCCTCAGTTAAATTTTCTGCAATTTTCTCCCTTATGTAGGGAATTCTGACACCATTTTTCATGTTTGAAAATCATTTGATCAAATTCCCTTATGTAGGGAATTCTGACGCAAGATATAACTACCAAGGCATGTCGAATGCTATTTAAGATTTTGAAAGACATCAGTCTTTTAACTCCATTAGGGAGATTTCAAAACGGACTTTTGACAAAAGACTCTTTTGAAGACCCATTTTTGACAACACTCGGTATTGAGAAAGATTTGTTGTTTGGGTTTTTTCAAATGGCGAGATTATTCCTAAGAGCGATAAATATTCAGTAATCTCTCAAGTTTGCTTCCCTTTATGAGGTTGATTCCTTTGAAGGTCGATGTCGCTCCTCTCGAGGAATTATTCAGTACCTGCAAAATAAACATAGATGCAGGTATGCAATGCATGCATAAGATGCATGATGCAAAGATCCTAAAATGGCTCGGATTCAATCCAAAGAGCGGCTTAGAGGCCTATCACTTTATTCAAGGGAAATTTTTCTTAATAGCATCAGCATTTACAAGCTTTGGTAGTTCTTTGCCATTCATTTTTACAAGAATTAAGGCTCTGCCAAGCAGCACCTTCTTGACAACATATGGTCCTTCATAGTTCAAAGTGAACTTTCCATAAGGATCCAGTATGATAGGTAGAACCTTTCGAAGTACAAGGTCTTCAATCTGGAAATGTCTTGGTTGAATTTTGCGATTGAATGACTTAGTTACTTGCTTTTGGTAGCTTTGTTCATGACACAAGGCCTTCAGCCTCTTTTCATCAATTATGTTCAACTACTCATATCATTGCTAACCCACTTAGCTTCAGAGAATTTTACTTGAGAGAGTACCCTTAGTGAAAGAATTTCCACTTCCACAAGTAAAATAGCTTCCATTCCATAAACCAATGAGAATGGAGTTGCCCCGTTTGAAGTGCGAATAGAAGTTTGGTATGCCATCAGTGCATATGGTAACCGATCATGCCGATCACGGTAATTCTCAACAATCTTAGAGAGAATTTTTTTTGTTATTCTTGGTTGCCCCTTCCACAGCTCCATTCATTTATGGGCAGTAAGAAGAGTAAAAAATATAGAACTCCTCGAGTAATCCATCCACTTCTTTGTTATTTAGGTTTGATCCATTGTCGGTGACGACTGTATTAGGAACTCTATATCAGGCGATAATGTCATGACGGATAAATTTCATCATACTTTTTGTAGTAATGTGGGCATATGAGTTGGCTTCAATCCACCTTGTGAAGTAGTCGATAGCCACCAATATGAAACAGTGTCCATTGGACACTTTCGGATTAATTAATGCCCCACATTAAGAAAGAACATGCCTCGGACACCTATTGTAGTTCATCAGAATGAGCATTAATATTATCTCCATAAACTTGACATTGGTGACAACAACGCACGTGTTAAATGTAGTTGGCTTCCATGGTTAACTAGCAGTAACCTAGTTGCACGATCTTTTGGGCTAAGAGATGTCCATTCATGTGGGGACCATACTCTCCTTCATGTATTTCCTTCATCAATTGATTGGCCTCTTTGGTGTCCACACACTTTTGGCAAGACTATCGAAGGTTCTTTTGTACAAGGCACCTCCACTGAGGTTAGGATTAGAATAACCAAGGATGGTTTATTGATGATCGACCAATCCAAATAAAATTCTGGAAAAATTGCATGTTAAAGAGACATGATTTATTACCAACAACTTTCTCTCAACAATGTAGACTTTCTCTCTACCATTTTCTTATGGTAGCTTCATCTGGCTTCTTGCCAAACCCTCATTTTCTTTTCGGTTCTTCTACTTATCGTGCCTTATGGGGGGGTGTTTCTGGATTTGGTCGCGTTGCAGTCCCACTTTATCAACCCTAATTGTTTCTACCTTCTCGTTTCTTTCGGACTTTCTATTGGGTTTCTAGATCCCGGTGTTTGCCTCTTTGGTTTTCTCGGATGGATACCCACAATCAGCTGGGGAATTACTGCTCATCTCTTTCGCTCTTTACAAACTTTATCTTTTGAGGCTCGTATCTTCAATTCTCCTTGTTTCGCTCCTCTCCTGGTGAATCTCACTCTCCAAACAGGTCTTTTCTTTGTGTCACACCCATATTCCCCCAATTTACCTTTGCATGTTCTAAATTTCCATCGTCGACTCGACTAGGGGGTGTCCTGCAAGCGTCAGGTCCGTTCTTCACCCCTCTGGACTACCTGTAGATGTTAATCATCTGATGGAGAGTATAGGTCAAGGTGAAGAGGCTCGGCTAGCTGCCCTCTGCAATCGATTAGGGAGCCTGTGGAATGCCCAGCAAATCGAAGTATGGGAAGGAGAGCCCCCTGTAGCAAAGATTGCAGAATGTAAGTTGAGCCTTATTAGGAAAATTGTTGCAAATACTTCCATTAATTTCACAGCTTTCCAGAATACAATGAAAAGAGTTTGGCGCATCGAGAATGTCGATATTTCACAGAGGGAGGAAGGTCTCTATGTATTCAAATTTCGTTCAGAACCGGAAAAACAGTGTGTTTGATAACGGTCCTTGTTTATTTTCTAGCAATCTTGTCATACTTGAACTTTGGACCCCAAATACTCCACTTCACTACTATGATTTCACAAGTTGTGCGTTTTGGGTGCAAGTCTTTGGACTTCCACTAGAGCAATGTACTGAACAGCTAGTTAGCAAGGCGGTTAGTGAAGTTGGTAAGGTGTTGGAAGTCAGAATTGAGGCAAAAGAGAGAGTGCCTATAAGGGTAGGGAGAGCTAGAGTGGAAATTAGCCTACATGAGCCTCTAAAACCTGGCAAACTTATTAGAATAGCTGGGAAAAATATATGACTTGATTTTCATTATGAATGTCTACCCCATTATTGCTACTCCTATGGAATTATAGGCCATTATGCATCATATTGCAAAGACATTCCAGATGATGAGGCGAAATTTGAAGGAAGGGATCAACTCTACTATGGATAGTAGCTTCGGGCTGACGTTAGGGAACACAGCCCGTTCTGGCAGGCTTTCTATGAATCGCAAACTAATCCAATAAATATCGAGGTCACTATATCTAAAACACCTCAACCCGAGCTGCTTCTCCTCCCTGCAGCACCATGCAAGGTCAGCCAACAATCAGTTCCAATTGAGGCTCGACCAGCACAGCAACTTCACACCACGACAGAGAATATTATGCCTAGTTCCCCTCTCAACTACTACCCAGGTTGCAGATTCACAGAATCTACAACTCCCTACAACAGAACAACAGAAAGATTTTCAAGTTTTGATAGCTGGGGCATCTTCATAAAAAAAAAAAAAAAGCAATACATGCTTGCAAACAAAGACAACTCCCTAGAAGAAAGTTAAGAGATTTTCTCCTTATGGCTCGCGTTCTATCTTACTGGAGACTTTAGATGAAAGTCTTCTCTTGGATACTCCTATACTTGAGGCCCAAAGGCCAATGATTGGGCTGTGGTGGCTTGTCCGAACAAGCCACCGATTGACAAATGAGGATACTAAGCTAGAACTGCCAGGGATTGGGCAATTCCTTAACAGTTCAAGCGCTAAGGGCCTTAGTGGCTCAATAATGGCCCGACATTGTCTTTTTGATGGAGACAAGAAATCAGGAACATGCTACGAAAATTCAGAGGAGGCTGAACTATCAAAGAAGTTTTATAGTAAATCCCTTAGGTTTGGCTGGGGGGATGATGCTTTTTTGCAGGGCCAATATTTGTCTCACTGTTAATGCTCACAGTTCACATTTTATTGATGCTATATATTCTGAAGATAGCTGTGTATCCCCTATGTGTATTACCTATTTGCATGCACCGACGGTATATAATTAGAGATAGTATTTATGGGCAGATTTGAGGTGACTTAGCCTCTTACACACTCTGCCATGGCTATGTATAGGTGATTTTAATGAAGTTTTACATCACTGGGAGAAACTAGGAAAGAAACCAGCTAAGCAATATAGATTACATTCCTTCAGAGAATTATTACATGATTGTGCATTGATGGTTATGGAGACAAATGGTTGTGCCTATACTTGGGTGAATCAAAGAAGTGGAAATGCAGTGGTTAAAGAGAGGCTTGATCGAGCTTTATGTAATATAGAATGGCGAATGGCCTACGCAGATGCTGACGTACAAGCTTTACCCGCCCTAGGATCGGATCACAGTCCACTGATACTTACTACGGTAATTAACTCGGTAAGGAGGCGAAGAATCTTTACCTTTGAATCTTATTGGCTGCAAGATGCCATCTGCCATAAGGTAGTTTCAGAAACCTGGTCCTCTATATCACTTGCTCACTCCACTATCTCCAAGAAGCTCCGGGCTACCTCTGCAGCGTTGGCTAAGTGGAGCAAACAGAAGTTTAAAGCAGGATATCATCAAATAGCTCTTCTTCAGCAGCAACTCCAGCAATGTACTAACCAACCTATTTGCAATTACAACAAAGATCAGATCAATTCTTTGAAGGAAAAAATACATAACATATGGTTACAGGAAGAGCACTATTGGGCGATGTGTTCTAGAATTAAATGGATGAGGTGGGGGGGACAAAAACACGAGGTTCTTTCACGCCACAACTATCCAACGGCAAAAAAGGAACAGAATCAGTATACCAAAGGATATAAATGATGAATGGATCCGAGAGCCAACTCAAGTGAAAAATAGTACATTCAACTTCTTTCGGGATCTTTACACTTCGGTGGGACATAGGGATTTTGGACATATTTTAGCGCAATGTCCTCAAGTAATGACAGATGAAATGAATACACAATTGACAGCTGAAATTACAAGGGAGGAAGTAAAACAGGCGACATTTCAGTTGGGAGCCACGAATGCCCCAAGTCCTAACGGATTGAACGGGCTTTTCTATCATCACTAAGACATTATACAGGAGGATGTTTTCCGAACAGTGCACAATTTTTTCATAACATGGGTGTTGCAAGCGGAAATTAACAGGACTTCAATATCTTTGATCCCTAAGATTCCGAACCCCGAAAGGTTAGATCAATTTCGCTCGATTAGTTTATGTAATTTTCTTTACAAAATCATATCCAAAGTATTAGCCAATCACCTGAAAAATTGCCTACCTCAGTTAATTTCCAAAGAACATAGTGCCTTTGTGTCAAGCAGACAAATACAAGATAATATCCTCATAGTTCAGGAGGTGCTACATCAATTAAAGACTCGAAACAGAAAGAAAAGTTTCAGGCTATCTTGAAATTGGATATGAAGAAAGCCTATGACAGGGTGGAGTGGGATTTCTTGGATGCTTATCTTCGTCAAATGGGATTTCAAGATCAATGGGTAATGTGGATAATGCACTGTGTATCCTCTACTTCTCTCAGTGTCAAGCTTAATGATGAACAATTACCTTATTTTCATCCATCTCGGGGACTTCAACAAGGCGACCCTCTATCCCCCTATTTATTCATCCTGGTGGCCAATATGCTCTCCACTCTTATGTAACAAGCTGTCGACATGGGCACTCTCAAGGGCATTAAACTTAACAGGTGGTGTCCCATTTTATCCCATCTCATTTTTGCTGATGATGCTATCTTTCTCTTGGAGGGTAGAACTAGGGAATGCCAAAATCTAGCAAATATCCTAAATTAGTATTGTCTAGCTACAGGTCAAGAGATTAATAGGAATAAATCTGGTCTGTTTATGGGGAAATCGTGCCCATAGCCACTGAAGATAAACTTGGCCAGCGAACTACTGGTGCCCATTTTGGAAAAATCAGGTAAATACCTAGGGCTACCTTCTGATTGGGGTTCATCGAAAAAGGACATGTTTGCTTGGATCCTTGGAAGAGTAAATGCGAAATTGGAAGGGTGGAAAGAGAACTTCATTTCAAAAAGAGGAAATGAGATTCTGTTAAAATCAATGGTTCAAGCATTACCACAGTATGCAATGTCTATATTTAAGGTCCAAATATCTATATGCAAGCCTATTGAACAAAAAATATCTAGGTTTTGGTGGCAAAACAACAGCAACAGATTTGGAATACATTGGAAAAACTAGGATCTTCTGAAAGAGAAAAAAGACAATGGAGGGATGGGGTTCCGAGACCTACTTACCTTTAATAAGGCCCTTTTGGGAAAGTAGGCTTGGCGACTTTTTCAAGATCCATCATTGTTGTGGAGTCGAGTGTTCAAAGCCTTGTATTTTCACTCCAAGAACTTCTGGCATGCGGACAGAGGGAACAGACCTTCCTGGGATTGGCAGAGTCTCCTGTTACGTAGAGATTCGATTATACAACAGCTTCAATGGTCAGTGGGTAATGGCCAATTGATAAAGGTCAGAGAGGACAAATGGTTACCTGTCAGAATTCTTGGCGAGCCAGCAATCAGAGATGAACCTCAAACAATGGCTGGTTTTATTTGTCCTATGCAGAATGACTGGAATGTGGAGCTCCTGACTCGCACCTTTGATGAACCCACTGTTAAGCAAATACTTCAGTTAAAACTTTGGCCAGCGTCAACAGCAGATAAACTGATCTGGACAGGGACACAGGATGGCAATTATACTATTAAGAGTGGATACAACTTCATTAAACATACTACACATCAGAAGGTACACCCTCAAGCTTCTTCTTCGTATCAAACTCCGAAGCATGTTTGGAAACAGATATGGAAAGTTAAAACAGCACCCAAAATACGCAATTTTCTTTGGTCTATATGCCAAAATGCGTTACCAACAAAGGACAATCTCTTCCAACAACGTATTATTGCCGACCCAGTATGTACACTCTGTTCCTCTACCTCCCCTGAAACTACATAACACTTATTTTTGTATTGCCCATGGACACAAGGTATATGGAATCATTCCCAAGTACATATTAACATTTTGGCTTACAACACCAACCGGATGGATTCATGGATAGCTGACTTACTAAAACAGAAAAGGGACATACCAGCTTTTGAGTACATTGCAGGCCTCCTATGGGAAATTTGGAAGGCTCGGAACCACTTTGTGTTTCGCCACCAACGCATATCCCCGGACTAGCTCGTTGAAATAGCCTTCGCCCTAGCTAACCTCTAGATCAGCACTCAACAGCGGGAATTGACAAATTGCACCGCTTGGCTGAACCCTAATCGGATTTGGCTTCCACCGCAGCAGGGCACGGTGAAGATCAATGTGGACAGAGCTTTCCCCATAGCGAATCAAATGGGTGCCATAGCAAGCATTGCTTGCGATCACACGGGCTGCTTGATCGAAGGATTCACCCACACCGCCCCAGCATCCTTTGCTCTCAAGACGGAGATCCAAGCGTTATTATACACTCTCAAGGATCTGTTACAGCAACAACAAACTGAATCTCACCTGGTGTTGGAGTCCAATAGCCTCATTCTGGTGGAAACCATCAATCGGTGCCGTCCACCACCGTGGGAGTGTCGAGCCCTCTTTGCCGAAAGCGAAGAGCTGCTACAAAGTTTCCGAAACCTCAAGGTGAAGCACTGCCGCCGGCAAGCAAATGCCCTAGCTAACTGGGCCGCCAAGGCCCACGGAAGAGGGTCCATTTCGCCTAATTGGATTAACTCTCCTCCTCAACTCATGATGGACATGCTTTGTAATGAAGTCCTAGTTAAAGGTTGTTCCTATTTTCCTACGTGAAACACAATATCAATATATTATCTTTTCCGATAAAAAAAAAAAAGATCCATGATGTAAGCAACTTTCATGAAGCATCAACTTAAAAATCTCAACACAAAATTCTATAAAAAAAAAAAAATTAGTAAACAACAATCATCGCTCAAACAAGTGTTCTGCAACATATTCTTACCAGATTCCCATATTAGTACCCTAACTTTCAAAGCAAGTTTGAGCTAGCAAACAACGTCCGTTCGGAGCCCATAATATATCAAATCAAAGGTAATCGAACATAGATAGAATGTCTGCACATCGAATCCAGATTTCAAGGTCTAAGACATCAAACTTGCCCTAACAAAAAGTCAGTTCCAGAGACATACAAATTTCCATAAATCACGTTCAAGCACAATCAATCCATTGATCATCCATCATTCAACTCAACATATTGAACCTATCATTCTAAGCATATAGAACACCTAGGATTTGAATCCTAGCCCCAATCATCCAACACATTATCGCTTTATTAGATTCGAAGTTTCGAGGGTTACCTCGTGACTCCTCAACTTAAAGCTCAATCAAGAAAGCTCTGGGCAATCATTGGTCACCATGAGATCAGGAGGAGGCCAACAAGAGATGTCACGAGCTCACGGACGGGGGAGGATGCTGCCAGACCATCGATGCGGCAGTTGAAATCACATTGCAGGATCATTGGCTTACATGCTTGTGTTGAAGCCCTAGTAGAGAAGGCGCCAGATTGGTGCCATCCAACGAAGGGAACTGCCGGTGGTTCATGCAACAGACAAGGGGGCTCTGAGATGGTGGTCGGTGCATCGATGGGCTACTAGAGGGAGGCGGTGAGAGGCGGTGAGAGGCGATGAGAGGTGGTGTACAGCGGTGGAGGAGGTCGGCGCAGAGAGAGAATAGATACAAAATTTTTTAGCCCCCTTTGGTTATTTTATGTGACATTATGTCGTGGGGACCTAATTGAAAGAAGTCTTTGCTCAAATAGTGTCAAAAAGATTAATTCGCACAATTACCCAGCTTCAAATACAAATTGATCGGAATTGTATCTAATTGATGTCATAGGACATTAATTAGTTCAATTGCCCATGTTCATTAAGGCCTATTACATCCAAATTGACATTGAAAAGATACAATGACTTTTTGCTAAAATTAAATTGAGGACTAATGATGAGATTGGACCTCAATTCTTGAAATTAAACCTTAGTCTCAAATGTGTTAACTTGAATTTTGTTAATCAAAGTTCGTTAGCTTGGTTTTTTTAGGTTCAAGTAAGCTAAATCCCTCAAATTGAAAAGTTTCCAAGTGAATTTCCAAAAATTTAATGCACATTCATACTTATCTCAAGAAAATGAGTCTAATGGCAATGTGCGTACACTAATTGCGAAGAATCGACTCAAATCTTTAATTAGGGCTAAAATTGGGGATTTTCATCTCGGAATGTCAAATTGCGAAATTGGTCGAACGAGTAGTCATATGATGACCTCCATATCAAATGTCATCGAATGAGCTAAGCTAAACTACGAATAAAATGAAAGTAATTTTATTTTTGGCTGATGTTCAGCTTAATGCTGCAAATTGGGGAAAGATAGGTTCTTAATCGATTATCAAGAAAATATTAATACCAAAATGAAATTGAAGCTAAAATAAGGTGATTTTGAGTTTTTTTTTTTCATTTTCCAAATTTTTTTATCAAAGATTTAACTAAAAGTCAAATCTCATTTGACTTTTCACTAGGAGATTGATTTTGTGATCAAAACTTTGAATTTTTCTAAAATTTTTGTTTCTAAAGTTAAATTAAGATCAAAATGAATCTTTTTGTCCAAAAAAACCACATTTTGGGTTTTTGTGTGAAACGGATAGGAAATTATCCACAAGCGCTAGGCCAACAAACACAAATGAAAAGCAACATGTTTTGTTTGAGAAATGGGTTCCATCGAGATTGGAAATCCTAATCTTGAATTTCCTACCTTTGCTAATGAGTCGGCTAAAAATTAGTTGTCAACAAAAATTGAGTCAGAACTTATAGTTTTGAGTTTCTTTCTTCTTTTTTTTTTTTTTTTTTTGGGAGACTTAAGCCATCCAAGAGAATTGTAATCAACTATCATTTGCCAACATATACTCTAGACAATACACCATTGTCTTCCAACATATATAAGGAAGTATAAGAGAATAATGATAGTCCTGTAATATTCTCAATGAATCTACACAAATACTGGAGAGCTTGATGAATATTCAAAACATAGGATGTTGGATATTTCTATAGTTTTGAAAATTTCAAAAGCCATTACTCTTGTAACGATTTCTACTGTCATCAAGTTGTACCATTTTCGTCCGTCATTAACCTATGACAATTTTATAACGTTTTTATAATGGCCATATGACAGCATTATCTTATAATGGCTATACAACAGTCATCTTCTTTAATAATTACCAATTTATTTATAATTATTTCTTAACGGCTTTCTTATTTTTACCTATAAATTGTTATGAAAGTTATATTGATATATCAAAATCAGAATATCTTTTTTTCTTTTCCTATCTCATTATGCATTTTTTCTTTCATTACTAGGTTATACACAAATTTTGTACTACGAAAGATGGAATTATTCCTAAGGACAATGCTTGCACGCCTAAGACGATAGGGGTGATTGGCTCTTTGTTGGTCTAGTTCCAAGGTGGAATCAAGAATTGGACCAACTCCCAATTTTGGGGACCGAGGATGGTTCTAGGGTCGGGAACCAATTCAAACCACAATCAATTTCGGCCCAGTCCAATGGAACCAACTACTTTATTTTTCCCACTAAAGAGTAGCGATGCACAACAAGAGAGAGTGACTAATCTTAAGATATTGACAGAAGTGATGGTAAGTGAAGAGTTATTGTGCCATAGCTTATGGTACCAATGAATGAAATAGTGTTTAGTTTACATTTTATTAATTTTTTTGAAGAAATAATTATAAAAAAGGTATATGTAGTCGGTCTACTCCGGTTCTCCCTTGGAACCAGAAATCAGATCACCTGGATAACAATTTCACTATTAGGAATCGGGAACCAGATCAATACTCACAAGAACCAGACCAAACCGACCAACTTGGTTCGATCCGGGCAGTTCCTAATTCAGGCAGTCCGTTTTGCACACACACCCCTATTAGCCGATTGACTTTATTTTCTGATCTTTTTAAATATATATCAAACAATTATTATTATTTTATTGTATCTGGAAAATTTTCAATCATGGGACACACGTTTAGAAGAAATTCGAAAAGTACATCAAGAGCTTTCCGCATATATGAAGACAAGACTTTCGAAGACCAAGAACATCTCCGAGCTTCCAGAACATGATGAGCTGTGAAGTCTTATCAGATCGATCTTCTAAGCCTCATCGTCTTCGTCGACATGCATTGGAGTTTAATTGGAGCTTCTTTTTCTGTTTTTCCTAATAAAAACACCTTAGGAGCAAATCACATCGTGTGATTGGATAATTTGCTAGAGACTTATAATTTTGTGTCCTTAAATGATATTGGACGAGGACAATGAACACGCTTATGATCTGAGGCATTTGGGGTTCAATTCTTAAGTTGACTTATAATCATCCCGAGTCTTGTGGTCAAGTCTTTCAGAAAAACCCGCTTTTTTGTTAGGTTAAGCAAAGCCAGAAACGTTCATTCTCATCCCTTCTAGGAAAAAGAAGCCTATTGGGTAGTTTCTCTTTATTACAAAACTTGGAAATTGGACTGGGTCATCACATTGCTGACTCCAGCATCAGGGAAAGCTCGGACCTGAGCAGGTCCTTAAACTACTCATGGGGGAAACGGAGGGAGAACCTTCCTGGGGAGAGTGACCCCTTACGCCTCTCCCAGGCCGGAATCCAGGCCTCGAAAAAGATTCCGGCCCCATTGGCTGACCCGGCCACTCCCTTACGGGAAAGGGGGGCAGCCACGTCTGATTCCCGCGATGCATTCCCCTAGGGAAACTTGGGTCATGGTATAGGGAGATGATGGCGCCAGTTCATCAGGGAAAGCTGCTGCAAAACGCGTTCTTGAGAAATTTGTTTACCTCCCCCTCCCCCCTCAAAAAAAAAAAGAAAAAGAAAAAGAAAAAGAAAAAGAAAAAGAAAAGTAGTAGCTTATTATCTATCTCTTGAGTTGAAAGTCCATGGCTCTCTTTGAATTACTCTCATTGTACTCGGCGTTCTTTACAAATTAAAAGATCAAAATGATCATCGACGCACCAAGGAGAGTTCCATTGGCCTCCTGGATTCCATGCCTGATCCTCTTCATCCCAGCATTCCTTTCAGTGCACGGTCATACCTTAACACGTGGTGCTTAATCGTGGCAACTATACTGCTTATAGCAAGTTCCAGGACAACGTCAACCACCTACCCTACAGCCAGCTTTACAGTGGATCCATTTACAGTTTTTTTCATTTTACTTATTTAATCTGTTGAAATATATTTCGAACTTCAGCTGAAGTGAAAATATAAATTTAAAAAATAAATAAAATAAAAATAAAAAGAGCACATAATATTGTTTTAGGATATTATGTTAGCAAAGGAAAGAGAAGATATTTTACACTTGGGGCCTATTTGGTAACCGATCCATTATTGATTATTCCTATTCTTTTGTCTCTTGGAACCAAAAAAAAAAAAAAAAGAAGAAGAGAAAGTCATTTAGTAATATCATCTAATTTTTCTACTTCCGGGAGCAAATTTATTCCCAAAATAGATTTAAAATAGAATCAACAAATATAAAAAAGTTATTCATTTATTTTTGGGAACAATTATAGAATCAAACTACTTTCTTCTTTTCTTTTTTCTCGTTTCTTTTCTTTCTTTTGTTTTCTTCTTCTTCCTCCTAAAGATGAGGTCCCGCAATCTCGTTGGAGCCTCACCCAACCACGGCGAGGCTTGCCCTCGCCAAACACTGCCACAGCCGATAACGTTTTGCAGAAGGTCGGAATCTTGCGGCATGGGGGGCAAAACTAAGGATAAGCAAAGGGATTGGCCGTGAAAGTAAGCGTTTACATTCCACGTTCCACCAATCTCCCACAAGATTCACGAACCATCCATCGCACTCTTGTGGCCACGATCCCTTTGTGTCGATATTTCACGGGGCATCCCACAAGCAAAACTCTGAATTCTGGCGGCTCATCGCGCGTTCCTCGTAGATATTCCGTCTCGACCACCCGTCAAGAAAATCCTGCCCCAGTTCCCACCTCCCCCCAGACCTCCCGAGACAGATAGGGGTCGCGAGGACGTCTCTCTTTCGAGGGACAGGAAGAGATGTTTCGCCTTTTGCCACTCGACACTTGGACTTCGCTCTGCATGGTGGGCGGTGCATGTTTTTGTCGACTGGGTTAATAATCCAATTCTGGATTCGCTTCTTGCACCGTTGTGATATGGGGAGGAGGGAAGATCGAAGACCGAAACGGGTGGCGACCTAGGCGGCGACGGGGAAAAGAGATTGCGGAGTTGGTTGCGGTCTGGTGAG
Source organism: Eucalyptus pumila (assembly GCA_016097595.1). Taxonomy (NCBI): domain Eukaryota; kingdom Viridiplantae; phylum Streptophyta; class Magnoliopsida; order Myrtales; family Myrtaceae; genus Eucalyptus; species Eucalyptus pumila. The sequence continues at coordinate 24,041,017 of CM027850.1, read as the reverse complement.
GAGGATTTGCTTTCGACACGGCTCGATGCGATCCATAATGCATGTGTTTTGTGACTCGTGTGCCGTGCACATCCTTATGATCGGTCATGATTTGATTTTGAGCTCGATCGAAAGTGAAAAAAGAGAGCACCTTGTAAACCTTGTTAATCCGTTTGCGATTGTATAAGTCAAAATCAAAATATCGTAGAGATTAAACCAATACCGTGGCCCGTGTTCAGAGAAGTCGAGCAAAGTTTAATTTGCGGAAAGAGTTCATCATAATGAGCTGATTAATAATGGGAATTATGTGAGAACTAGGAAAGCTGAGGAAGAAATCTCTTCAGTAAAGGAATGGACATGCGCGTCTTGATGATTGACAGTGCTGTTCATAAGCGCTTTCGAAGTTCAAATCGAAGGACAACTGGACAGGCTCTTGGCTACTTGACCCAAAAAACGAAAGTAACGTGTGATTTTTCTTGGTTTTGGGCCAAAACTTTTGGCTGTATGCTAGAAACACGTTTTAGGTCGGCCATTGCGTGTATAATTGCCCAGAACAGATGCATTCAAAGTTTCTACGATGAATTCAGTCACTATCTCACCTTAAAGTTCACACAACTTACCATGCTTGATTCATTTTATTATCACGAAAGCACCTCAAACAATTTTCAAAATTACACATTCTAAGATATATCGACAACTAATTGAATCCAAGTACTCAAGGAAATCAGGTTCTTCTTTAACTCTAGTTAATGTCCTGACAATATCATCATGTATTCTAATTCTAACATCGCCAACACTTACAACATCACATTCATTGTTATCCTCCAACTACACTTTACTATAATACATGCATTGATAAGTAATAAAATAATTTATATTTAGTGTAGCATGAAACAAATAACCATAACCCATAACCCATTCATCAAATGATGAATAATCAGTTATAGACCAAACAAAATCAACACATTGAACTAATATTAATAGTTCTGAGACCATATTAAATTAATAAAAAACTTAGGAATGACATTGCATTAAGGCCAAAATTTAGGAGTCATTTGTCATTTTTTCTTTATGAAATAGATATATTACTTAACAGTGACGAGGCATTACAATTGATAATCACTATTAACCATTTGATATGAAATTCATATTACTTGGCACCAAGTGTATATACATCTAATTGTTAATTGATCTGTTGCATCATGTGTTACTGTCATGTGATGCATTTATCGTATTAAATACATCCCAATTCAAGTGATAATGAATAGAATTCTATCCTCGGAGAAAATCCCAAAAAGGACCCTCACCTTTCATGTGTTGTCCTTTTATTTTTATTTTTATTTTTATTTTTTGCACTTTGCATCATCTAAATCTAAATATATTCATTATCAATTCTACTCTTTGGAAAGAGATTTTCTTTTTGTCTCTCAATTAAAATAGCTCTGAACCAAATAATGATAATTAATTCAAATAATCTAAAGTGAACCTATTGGCTATTTTGATCATTTGCCGCTTCCAATTGAAACCACTATAAAACACTACTCTCTACTATTGAAATTGTTAGTGATTCTCATACGAGAAAAATAAAATGTCTGCATTTGCAATTTAGACACAAAAAAATGAGAAAACTGTTCAAAAAGTCTTACAACTATTGCACTTTTGTCAATTCAATTCTACATTTTTCGCATTTTTCCACTTGAGTCCATCTAACTAATTTTGATTGAAAATCACTAACTTGAAAACCGAACGTCTTATACATCATGATGGCACTAACATGGACATTTTTTAATAATATTTAAATAACTCTTTTACTCTTTGGACTCAAGCTAGTGAGGGCGTTGCAGCCTTGCCCAAATCTGGCAAGGGCAACACGACCATGACAAACCCTCAACCCTTGCCCAATGGCCTATATGGACCGCAATGCCCTCTCCAGCCTAAATCCACAAAAAGGTAAAGAAAATAAGAGAAAAGAAAAAAATTATAAAAATTCAATAAAATGTTAAAATATTATTAAAAAATGTCTACGTTAGCACTAGCCGTACCACACAAGAGATTCGGCATCCACGAATCCATTTCCAGCCAAAATTAGTCAAATGAACTCGATCGGCAAAATGTAAAATTATTTAGGACTCAAATAACATATTAAAAGGTTTATGATTGAATTAGTAAGAACGCAATAGGTTTAAAACTTTTTGGATAATTTTTCCACAAAAATTAATAATTAATGACCTATTTTCGTTTGATATAATCAAGTATAGGAATTTTGTGCTTAATTTGTCCTACTAGTGGTTATTAATTCTAGATATCATAGTAAAATCACTAATGAAAGAAAATAAAAAACCAAAAACATACATTAGCATTCACGAATGACCACATATATACCTCTACTTTTGGAGAAAAACAAAAACATACTTGAGTATTACTTTTGGATACAACCCTTCATATCAATTATCCATATGTTTCTATTCAATTCGTAAAATGCCCGTTCCAAATCCTAATTTCTCACACCCACCCAAATAAGCCAAAACAAACTAAAAACTAAACCCATTAAACCCTAAGCAATTTACTAAAATGAATTTTGCAAGGAGGGTTTATTTGCTCTTTTCAAGGTGGAGTTTTGCTTAAAGATTATGAGGATGGTTTGCAAAAATAAGGGCGCAATAGGCTGAGCCTAGACATATTTTTGTAGTTTTTTTAATAAATATAAGGGCGCAATAGGCCAGGCCTCAAGGCCCTTGCTCAGACCTACCCCCCCTGGTTGACCAGACCTGTCCAAGCTCGCTCAGTAGTCTTCAAAATTCAGCCCAGTCCACTCGTGGATTAGGTTTACTAGCGCCATATAGGGGAAAGTTATTACTTTTGACCAATCATATCTTTGTATGTTCTCTTTCCGAAATCTATCGAATAAATGAGGAAGAAAATTATTTTTCTATCATTATTTGCCAACATATATTATGGAGAATATAATATTGTCCTCCAAGACACACTTACGTAAGAAAGTACAAAAGAAAAATGATACTCATGTAATATTCCCAATGAATCTGTGTAAAAATTACGAAACTTCGATGAATATATTGCGTCTACCTTTCAAAGTTCAATTACTCTCTATAACACCTCTCGCAAGACCCCGTAAACAGGGTTGCTCATTCAACGCATAGAAAAACACATTTAGAAAAAAAAAATTGAAAAGACATCTAGAGTTGTCCTCATGTAAAAGGAGTCTTAGATTTTGAAGAGCAAAAATCAACATCTCTGACCGTGAAAAACGTGGCGAATTCTTAGTGCCGTGTCTTCGTCAACAAACAATGGATTTTCATTGGAGCATCCTATTTGTTTTTTCTAGAAAGAAACATGTACCCTTTTTCCTTCAAGGCAAGCCTCGTCAGGTATGATAGTCCTCCCGTCTCACATATTGAGAAATTTCTATGCTTCTAGATGACCCCGAGAGAATGCTCAGTTGTGGTATTTCGAACCTCTGCCTTGAACGAGGAGGAGAAACACGCCTAGGATGATTAATAACCATTGCCGAGTCTTTGTTCGGCCTTTTGGGTTTGTTCCTAGGTTGATTTGTACCATTGAAGGGTCCAAATCTACGGTTGATTTATTTAGAGAATGATTACGTGACAGTCTTTAATGTACTGTGATAATAACAGTCTATTCTGAATAAAAAAAAATCAAACCACAAAAAATTATAAATTATTATGGACCCACTTCTTTAAGAACTTGCGACTCATTATAAATTATTATTTTCACATTACCTCAATGATTATTTTGCTAGTAAAGTCCATTTATTTATATTTGGTGCCGGTCTTTAATGGGTCTTTTTGGGTTCCACCAGATATTTTCGTTGGTAAGGCAAACCAGGAAAGGTCACCCTCATTTCTTTTGGAGAAAAGTAAGCCAATCGAGTGATCGTCCCTGTTGACAATGGAACGTGGAAATCGGACTAGATCGTCTTTACCAACCGCGGAGTCGGAGAGCAGCTGCAAAACTTGGTTCTTGATCAATTTCTTCAGCTCGCCCTCCAGAAGTTGCTTATTATCTTACTCGAGTTGAAAGAAATTCCATGGCCGTCCTTGAATTACTCTTACTGTGCTTGCGTTCTTTCCAAGTTCAAGAAAAAGATATTCTCAATGCACCAAGAATTATTTCCTTCGCTTTCTGGATTTCATACCTGATCCTCGTCATCCCAGGCGCTCCTGTCGGTGCACAGACATATGTTGGCGAGTGGTGCGCAGATAGGGGCGGCAACGCTCCTCATAGCAAGTTTGAGGACAACCTCAGAATCCTCTTCTCCAGGGGCGACTATGCTGCTTCCAACAAAGGACCCATTTACGGTTTCTACAACACACGGAAGGTGAAGATCCGGACAAAGTTTATGGTCTCTTCCTCTGCAGGTAAATCACGTGCGAAAGATACCAAAAATTTATACTTTTGAGTAATACGTTCCAAATCAATCATTACAATCTTTGGAATTGGCTCACTTGGAACTAGGATTTATAATGGACCTGATATATTAGTCTTAATTGAAATCCCCTCCAAAGTACGGTGATCCAATGCCAACCGTAAAATTGCTATTTAGATTTAAGTGACTACTAATGCAACTTTACTATTCCTCTTTAGATGGGATGTTGCCGCAAATCTCTGTCAGTCCTGCATCGGTTTAGCTACCAGCACCATCATAGAAAGATGTCCAGGACAGAAAGAGGCGATCATATGGTACGACGAGTGTCTCGTGCGCTACTCTAACAGATCGTTCTTCTCTATCATGGAGACAACACCGGTTAAATCCATTCTCAACCCTCTGGACGTTTCAGATACCTTCAACAGGATGGTGGAGCAAACTTTTGATAACAAGGACTTTGCGGCGCAAGTGACAGATTTGGCTAGGAATGTCACAGACTTGGCAATTTCCTCCAAAAGCTTATACGCGACCATAAACATGAATGTCTCAAGTTCAGTGACCCTGCATGAGCTTGCACAGTGCACCCCCGACATAGCAAACTCAGCCTGTAAGAGTTGCTTGCTTTTGGCTATCAAAGAGTTTCCTACCGTCCTTAATTATAAAAGGGGAGGTGCGAGAATTCTTCAGTCAAGTTGTTATGTACGGTACCAAATGAATTTTGATGGGGAACCTATAGGACAAACACCACCACCTTCAGCAACTAACAAAACCAGCACTGAGTCCGGCAGTGAAGGTACGAGTTATTTAATTCTCAAAATGGGCACACAATTTGTCATGGTAAGCCTATAATGGTATCATTCCGTTGCTTCTAATTCTCAATATAAGCTGCTTTATGTATCATATTGTACTTGATTTACTTTTACTGTACTCGCGTTCTTTCCTAGTTCAAGAAAAAAAGACTATTGATGCACCAAGAAATATTTCCTTCGCTTTCTGGATTTCATGCCTGATCCTCTTCATCCCAGGCACTCCTGTCGGTGCACAGACATATCTTCAAGAAAAGTGCGCAGATAGGGGCGACTATGCTGCTCCTAGCAAGTTTCAGGACAACCTCAGCAGCCTCCTCTTCAAGGGCGACTCCGCTGATTACAGCAAAGGACCCATTCGCGGTTTCTACAACACAACGGAAGGTGAAGATCCGGACAAAGTTTATGGTCTCTTCCTCTGCAGGTAAATCACATGCGAAAGATGCCAAAAGTTTCAACTCTTGAGTAATACCTTACCAAATCAATGATTATAATCTTTGGAATCGGCTCACCTGGAACTAGGGTTTATAATGGGCCTGATATGTTGGTCTTAATTGAAACCTCTACAAAATACGGTGATCCAATGCCAACTGAAAAATTACTATCCAGATTTAAGTGACTACTCATGCAACTTTACTATTTCTCTTTAGAGGGGATGTTGCTGCCAATCTCTGTCAGTCTTGCATCCGTTCAGCTAGCAGGACGATCATAGAAAGATGTCCAGGACAGAAAGAGGCAATCATATGGTACAACGAGTGTCTCTTGCGCTACTCTTACAGATTGTTCTTCTCTATCATGGAGACAACGCCGTTTCTTTTCATTGTCAACCCTGCGAACGATTCAGTTACCTTCAACAGGACTATGGAGCAAACTTTTGATAATGAGAAGGACTTTGTGGCAGAAGTGACGGATTTGTCGAGGAATGTGACGGACTTGGTGATCTTGTCAGAAAGCTTATACGCAACCTTAAACGTTAGTGTCTCAAGTTCAGTGACCCTGCACGGGCTTGCACAGTGCACCCCCGATATATCAAAATCAGCTTGTAAGAGTTGCTTGCTTTCTGCTATCGAAAAGTTTCCAACCATTCTTATTTATCAAAGGGGAGGTGCCAGAGTTCTTCAGCCAAGTTGTAATGTACGGTACGAACTGTATCATTTTGATGGGGAAACTAGAGGGAAAACCAGCACTGATTCCAGCATTAAAGGTATGAGTTATATAATATTCAAAATGTGCACTCAGTTTGTCATGGTAAGCGTATAATGGTATCATTCCATTGCTTCTAATTCTCAATATGAGCTGTTTTATGTATCATATTGCACTTGACTTGCTTTTACGATCTAAACTATGATCATATTCTCTTGATTTCAACGAGTTCTTGGTACTATTTACACTTAGTAAGGAAAAAAAAAATTCTGCAGATTTGTGGTATGTTTAGATCCAAGGAATTTCTCTTTCTTGACAGGGGTAAAACAAAATCCATGGATTGCAATAGTTAGCTCAATAATTGGATCGGGGTTACTAATAGTTATCGCGGGTTCGTGTATTTTTTTAAGGAGGACAAAGAGATGGAAGAAAGGTATGAGTGAATTCATCTTGCTTGCCACTGGAATGACCATCTTCTAACATTTACCTAACGAGAGTAAGCTCTTGGACTCTCAGAGAAGGAAAACAACCAAGAGGTTCAGTTACTTCATCTAAGACGAGAAATCGGAGAAGAGTTTTCAAAGGAAAGAACTCGAGGAGAAAAGCTGGTGGCTTCTCAAGAATTATCTCTAATACGATTAGACATTATACATGTGGCCACACAAAACTTCTCCAATGAATGTAAACTTGGGGAAGGAGGGTTTGGCCCCGTGTACAAGGTAAGCATTTAAGTGACTCAACACCTGTTTATGCGAAAATTAGGAAAACTGGCAGTTATTTTTCGTAGCATGAACTGATTCGAATTTAGTTATCGTTAATAATTCTCGTATAGGGATTTCACTACTAACATTACCCTGTTTCAGGGCACATTGGCAGATGGAAAAGAAGTTGCAGTTAAAAGGCTTTCAAGAACCTCAGGCCAAGGACTTATCGAGTTTAAGAACGAAGTGATCTCGATTGCTAGACTACAACATAGGAACCTTGTTCGATTATTGGGATGCTGCTTGGAAGAGCACGAAAAACTTTTGATATATGAATACATGCCCAACAAAAGCCTGGATGTCTTCCTTTTTGGTTTGAGCTTTAGCAGATGCAATGAATATTTTGGCTAGTTAATTTTAGCTTTATATAGTTGAGGTTCATCTGAGTCTATCATGGTCGACAGGTTCAACTAGGGGGCAATCTTTAGACTGGAAGATGCGCATGAACATCACCTTTGGAATAGCTCGGGGGCTTCTATATCTACATGAGGATTCTCGCCTAAGAATTATCCATAGGGATCTGAAAGCTAGTAATATTTTACTAGATGGCGAGATGAATCCAAAGATATCTGATTTCAGAATGGCAAGGATCTTTGGTGTAAATCAAGATGAGGCCAACACGAATAGGGCTGTTGGAACATAGTAAGTTCTTTAATATCTTTCTACATCTGTCATATGTTTGAATGATTCACTAGGCTAACAAAGAACTCTGATGATCAGCTCAACAGCACCAAAATGAGCATATACATATTACAAAAGTTTAAATATAGAAAATAGCTTTTCATTGTTTCTTACTTCCAAGAAATTGCACTTAATCATATAATTTTGGTCAGTGGATACATGGCATCGGAATATGCGATGCAAGGACTATTTTCTGTTAAATCAGATGTCTTCAGTTTTGGAGTTCTCTTGCTAGAAATGATAAGCGGGCGAAAGAATAACAGTTTTCATCTCCAAGAGCACGGTGAAAGCCTCCTCACCCTCGTATGTTCCTAGTCACCACACTTTTTTAATATGAAATCCAAGAATTTTGTGCAATTGTCCTTGCTTACTTCCCTTTCAAAATGACAGGCATGGAAGTTGTGGTCCGATGGTCGAGGGTTGGAACTTACCGATCCGTCAATCAAAGAGTCATGTGATGGAGTTCAAGTAGTAAAATGCATACACATCAGTCTATTGTGTGTTCAAGATGACCCAACAAATCGACCAACCATGTCGCTCATGGTTCATATGCTAGGAGCCGATACTATCCCACTTACCCGACCATCACTGCCCACATTCTCAGTTGGGAGAGATGTGAGAACACTCAATCCCATCGATCTGATTCACAAAACTTCCACTGTTAATGAAGTAACCCTTTCAGATGTTTCTCCTAGGTGACTAAGTATCATTAGCTCGTCTTCAATTGATTTCTCTTTTATAAAATGGAAATGGTTCGCAATTTAATAAAATAGAATGATAATTACAGTGTCATCTCTTTAGCATTGTGAATGTCATCTCTTAATGACGATCTAACCATCATCATCATTCCATGTACAATACTAAATACAGTTGAATTAATCCCACTTGGTTCTTTTTGAATTACAATCATCAATTGATAAAAGGGTAAAAAGCCTGATCATTAGTCGTCATTTCTATTCTAGTTTTTTTTTTTTTTTTTTTTGGTTGAACATTTCTATTCTAGTTCACCACTTATGTTCTATCAGAATGGTGCGTAAAGTTACTTGAGTAATGTATGATTATCCAATTCTATAAGTATTCCATTGATATATATATATTAAACAATGCCTAAGCCAGAGTTCCCATGTTCAAATCTTTTCAGGTCTCTATTTGCCTTTTCAATTAGATATTTCTATACTTTAGTCTTAGACCAATATTTAGCTTATGCGTGAGGGTAGCTTTAGAGTATTTAAATATTGAACCATGCCTTCATTGAATAAGCTTAAGATTTTAGAAAAGTTGACCATGATCACTAAAATTTTACAAAGAGTGCTACCAAGTTAAGGTAGACTTACTAGTAACCTATTTGATGTATAAGCACGTAATATTTCGATCCTATCTTCTATTGTCATTCTCTCGAGTTCATGTCACTTTTAATTATATTGGGATCCATGAACAATTTTCCTATAGTGGAATTGGAGAATTAAACAATGTTTCATCTTTGGGAGTCGAACACTATATGATAAAGGAGAAATATTTGAAGTTACTCTTCAGTTTTCTGTTGAGGTCTATCTTGTAGAGGTACTCAAATTGGATCAGTAATCGATTTCTAGGTTCCGTCATAAACCTAATTGGTTACTTCCAATTACGTAAATCAATAGTTCAAACCGCACTCAAAGGTAGGGCATTTCCCAGTCCTTTCTTCAGTGATTCACTTTTGCCACTAGTCCTACATTTTGTTTCTGTGGACCGAGGAGAAAGGGGGCTTAGCGAAAAGAGGATTGTATCATGAGAGAAGCAAGGAGATCAACCTCTTTCTTTCAAATATAAATATACAAGATGGATTCTGGCTTACGTCATATTACTTATTCTACTGGATCTTACGGAGCTTGTTCATGTACGATAAGATCGGGTCTGATCATTAATCATAGAAAAGATTCTCTTCAAACAAATCGGCCTATCCCTGTATAGGGCTTTTGAAGATAATGATCAGAATTTTTCGTCCTTCCTACTTTCTACTCCTCGAGCTGGGGTTAGCGTGTCCTTTTAAAGTGTGATTTGGGAAATTACTAAATTGATTTTTTAACTTATTTTATGCAATTCAATTTTAAATTTTAAATTTTTATCAATTTAGTCTTAAATATTTTGATAACTTTCAAACATAATTCCTCTAACTGATTTTCATACAAAATCATAAACGTGGCGGTTCAATTATCACTGACAATCTAACATGGCACAACCAACAATTTAAGGTGGATAAAGAGTGTGACGTCCTGAAATTTGAGCCATTTTAGGGATGAATGAACGTGAATTTCGTCGATGCATTGTTGGTTGATCTCACTCGAAATTGATCACTCTCAAGATACTGACCTTGAGGGGAAAGGCTAATGAGGACAGAACCCGTGCAACTAAAGAACTTGACCTGGGAAAATGACTTGACCTTGAGACTTGCGTGAGCACGATCCTATATATAAGCAGGCCGATTTCAGGGATAACTAGAAGTTGATTCGCAGACAGAACATAATGGGACAACGGATGATTCTATTTACGGTTATTGAGCCCGCGAATGACACTATGTCGATTCTCGGTAATCGTGTACTTTGAAATAAGAATCAATTCTTCGCAACTTCATGTAGTCAAGGACGTCCATGTGTCGAGATGTCTTGAACGTGATTTGGCATGAGTTGGTTACGCGTGAACCCTCGAAGCCGCCTGTTAGTCTGAGACATACCAAAATGGCATCTGGGCGAAATTGACAAGGCATGAGAATCCAAGATTGGACTTCGAATTCTCAGGAACGTCCGGGACAGACTTTTAGACGAAGCCACTTTGACAATCGACAATGCTAATTAAGCCGAGTAATTGGAAAAAGGACTTACGGACCCAGGAATCGAGCCAATGAGGACGTGGGCTGGGCAAGCCCAAGGTGGGACAGCTACCATGATGGGCCCAAAGCAAGCAACTGAGCCCATTGGGCCCAACCATTTTACCCTTCCGATCCCATTGTCTAACCTTGAGCCATTTCGAGCCCAACCAATTCCCGAGCCCGTTCCTATTCATTTCCTAGCTCATTTCTTAGGCCCGCCCTTCATTTTTAGCCCAAGGACAGATTGGGAAATATGCAAGGTGGAAATGACCATTTTGCCACTAGATATTTTGTGGATAAGTCAAAGGAAGAGAGAGATGATGAGGTCATTTTGCGTGGGTAGTTGAAGCAAGCTTTAATGGCCTTAATGAGGCTTGGCAGCCAGCTCTTCTCTCTCTCTCTCCTCCTCTTCATCCCCAAGAATTCGTAGCCCCCTCTCTCCCCTATTTTCCTTCCCTTCCTTCTTCTTCTCTTGCAAACCTTCCTCCAAAAACTTAAGTTGTTTGTTGCCTTCCTGTGAGAATCACCGCTCGTGCCACCCACCATCGTGCTCAGGACATCCAGTCTATACGCCTTGAGGTGGCCATTTGCCGATCGGAGCCGCTGGTTGACCCGCCGACCGGCCAGAAGCCATCGCCGGCCAATCCGCCAATTCGCCTGTCCGCTTGCATTATTTCGCCTTTGCAGCTGTTTTCCTCCTGTTTCGACCCAACCTCCATCCAGCCCAGCCACCAGCCAGTCCCCCTTGACCCCCAGGTGTCGCCGCTCGCCAGTAAGCCGCTCGCCGGAGCTCCAATCAGCCCGGCCAACTCCTTTTCCACTTGTGCAGTTCGGTTTCCAGGAGTTGCAATGAGAGGCAGAGTTGGTTGTTGCTGTTTCAGCCTTGGGACCGCCTTGGATTGTTGTGGTCGAGGTCCCCATGCGTTGCCTCCGTCGTCACCGCCACGTTCATGTCTCATCCGGAGATCCGAGCTTTCAGGAAATGCAAAGGTGGCAGATCTTCTTTCGCCCCTGGGTTGTTCCACGCGCCTCCTTCTATTGAGCTGGGGTCTCTCTTCTCCGGCGCCTAACTCCTCTCCGGATTGCTTTTCCTGGAGATGGCACCCTTCGGGTCGCTTCACCATTGGGTCCGCATGGGACCACCTCGAAGGAAGAGAACCCCGCTCCTTGGGCTTCTCTCATTTGGGCGGCGACATTACTCCCAGGTTCCAATTCATTCTCTGGTTGATTGCTAAAAATCGTCTACCCACGCAACAACTCCTTCTATCATATGGTAGAATTGACTACACCACCTGTGCTTTTTGTAATGAAGTCCCTGATTCCACTGACCACTTATTTTTTGATTGCCATCTAACGGCTTCTGTCGCTTATTTTTGGGCCACTCGCTGCAATCTTCCCTGGTGTCCTAGGCCTTGGAAGGATAACCTCCTCTGGGCTATACGGTTCCTCAAAGGCAAAGATTTTTTTTCACATTATAGCACGGCATTCTTTTGCTGCTATGTGCTATATCATTTGGAAGAAAAGGAATGCCATTATCTTTCGTGGAGAGTCGGTCGTCCTTACTTCAATCAAAAATCACATTATCAAAAGTGTGAAGGACAAAGCTGCAAGTTTTTATAATATCCCTGATATCTCGAGGAATAGACGTCTCCAGCGGAGTTGGGGCTTCCACCCAGCTATCTTTAGCGATCGACAGGAACAAGCTTAGATCGGTGTCCTTCAACACCCTGCCTCTTCGGTATCCGGCGTTGGCTTCTCTTATGGCAGCGGAGGGTCTTTGCTAATCTTAGCTCTTTGTTGTCTCTCCTAGACCTTCGGTCCTTGCTCTGTTTAGTCCGTGTTGTTCTTTTCTAGTTTCTTGATTGTGCTCCTTCCACTCTCCCTACATTGTATCGAGAGTGCAAGATTAGGAGCCGGTCGAGTTTTTTGTATATTTGTTCAAAGCTATAATACCATTTACCTTACCAAAAAAAAAGAAAAAAAAACTTGCTTAGGGTTGGTTTAGTTAGGGCTAATTCTAGTTTAAGGGGTTTAATTAAGTTATATTAGCCCTAAGATAGGTGGTTAGATAGATGGTTAAGATTAGTTTAGATTAATCTTGCTTATTGTTAATTAATTGTGGTTTATGATTAATTAAGCATGTTTAGCCTTGGTTAATTGATTGTTTGCTTTAATCAATGTTTTTAATGATTTATGGATTTAATTTATTAATTATTGAATTCTGAAATTATATTGTTCATATGCACTGTTCACAAGTACTATTTACAAATTAATGTTCACGCGCACTGTTCACGTGACACTGTTCATGCAGAAGCTAAATTTGGTCTAAATGCACATGTTTTGATCTTATGAAGTGAATTGGATATGTAAATGCATGGGCATCCACATGAATCGTATGGTTTTCACGAAAAGGGGAAAATGATTTGTTCGAGGGACACTGGAAATAGACTACTTTTATTAGATAATGATTTGAGGTTGTATATGCAAGCATGTGTGCATTAGCTAATGCTCAAAGATAAAAAGTGGGTTGTGGTGGTATGCTTGCGTGATCACTAAGTTGAACCCATCTCCCAGCAAGGGTTTGGGGGACGATGCCTGTTTTTATCAGATGCCTGACGGGAGTTCAGATGCGGAGTCACGGTAGAGGCCGAGCCCATGCTCCTTCGGGAATGACGTCTAGGTGGGGGTTCTAGACGTTGCCGTGCTCGATGGGGCGAAACGATGCCTGGTTATGCCAATAAACACCGGCGGGAGTTCGTTTGTAGCCATGGGGAGGACAATAATAATCGGAACGTGTGAGTGCAAGAGCGTATGAGAAACATGGCATCGTTGGTTCAGACCTTGTAAGAACATGAACTAGATTTCAGTGGACCCGACTCACGTATTGGACTTTGAAGAACCGGACATAGACGATAAGGTAACGTATGTGGAGAGGTCGATGTGAATAGGGGACCGTAAAGAGCAAGTGATTCGAAACAAGACTTTTACCTAAGTTAAGGTGATTTGGCGACATCTTGGGACAAAGGCAGTTACGTGGAAAAGTGAAGAAGCAGTGAAGCAACAACACCCTCATCTTTTGAGAATTTACTTGTAATTGCAAATTTTGAGGACGAAATTTTTGTAAGGGGGAAGAATTGTGACGTCCTAAAATTCGAGCCCCTTTAGGGATGAATGAACGTGAATTTCGTCGATGCATTGTTGGTTAATCTCACTCGGAATTGATCACTCTTGAGATACTGACCTTGAGGGGAAAGTCTAATAAGGACAAAACTCGTTCGACTAAAGAACTTAACCTGGGAAAACGACTTGACCTTAAGACTTGCGTGAGGACGATCCTGTAGATAGGCAGGCCGATTTCAGGGACAACTAGAAGTTGATTCGCGAACAGAACATAATAGGACAACGGGTGATTCCGTTTATTGTTATCGAGCCATCGAACAACCCTATGTCGATTCTCAGTAATTGTGTACTTTGAAATAAGAATCAATCCTCCGGAACTTCATATAGTCAAGGACGTCCATGTGTCAAGATGTCTTGAATGTGGTTTGGCACGTGTCGATTACGTGTGAACCCTCGAAGCTGCCTATTAATCTGAGACATCCCAAAATGGCATCCGGGCGAAATTGACAAGGTATGAGAATCCAAGATTGGACTTCGAATTCTCGGGAACGTCTGGGACAACCTTTTAGACAAAGCCACTTCAATAATCGATAGTGCCAGTTAAGCGAAGTAATTGGAAAAATGACTTACGAACCCCAAGAATCGAGCTTATGAGAACGTGGGTCGGGCAAGGCTAGTGTGGGCCTTAGGCCCAAGGTGGGATAGCCACCATGATGGGCCCAAAGCAAGCAAGTGAGCCCATTAGACCCAATCATTTTACCCTTTCGAGCCCATTGTTTGACCTTGAGCCATTTCGAGCCCAATCAATTCCCGAGCCTATTCCTATTCATTTCCTAGCCCGTTTTTTAGGCCCGCCCTTCATTTTCAGCCTAAGGGCAGATTGGGAAATGAGCAAGGTAGAAATGACCATTTTGCCCTAGATATTTTGTGGATAAGTCAAAGGAAGAGAGAGATGATGAGGTCATTTTGCGTGGGAAGTTGAAGCAAGCTTTAATGGCCTTAATGAGGCTTGGCATCCAGCTCCTCTCTCTCTCGAGCATGTTCCTATTCATTTCCTAGCCCGTTTTTTAGGCCCGCCCTTCATTTTCAGCCTAAGGGCAAATTGGGAAATGTGCAAGGTGGAAATGACCATTTTGCCCCTAGATATTTTGTGGATAAGTCAAAGGAAGAGAGAGATGATGCGGTCATTTTGCGTGGGAAGTTGAAGCAAGCTTTAATGGCCTTAATGAGGCTTGGCATCCAGCTCCTCTCTCTCTCCTCCTCTTCAGCCCCAAGAATTCGCAGCCCCCTTTCTTCCTTGTTTTCCTTCCCTTCCTTCTTCTTCTCCTGCAGACCTTCCTCCAAAAACTTGAGTTATTTGTTGCCTTCCTGTGAGAATCATTGCTCATGCCACCCACCACACTGCTTAAGACATCCAATCTGTACGCCCTGAGGCAGCCATTCGCTGGTCAAAGCCATCGGTTGACCCGCCGGCTGGCCAGAAGCCATCACCAGGCAGTCCTCCTGTCTACCTGCACTGTTTCACCTTTGCAACCGTTTTCCTTCTGTTCCGACCCAACCTCCACTTAGCCTAGCCACCAGCCAGTCCTCCTTGACCCCTAGGTGCCGCCGATCGTCGGCTAGCCGCTCGCCGAATCTCCGATCAACCTGGCCAACTCTTTTTCCGCCTGTGCAATTTGGTTTCTAAGAGTTGTAGTGAGAGGCAGAGTTGGTTGCTACTATTTCAACCTTGGGACCACCTTGGATTACTGTGGTTGAGGTCCCCGTGCGTTGCCTCTGTCATCGCTGCCACGTCTGTGTCTCCGGCCCGCTTAACGAGTAAGTTTAGCTCCTAATCCGTCGATTAGTGCCTAAACTTGCTTAGGTTTGGTTTAGTTATGGCTAATTCTAGTTTAAAGGGTTTAAGATAGGTGGTTAAGATTAGTCTAGGTTAATCTTGCTTATTGTTAATTAATTGTGGTTTATGATAATTAAGCATGTTTAGCCTTGGTTAATTGATTGTTTGCTTTAATTAATGTTTTTAATGATTTATAGATTTAATTTATTAATTATTGAATTCTGAAACTATAATGTTCACATGACACTGTTCATGCAAAAGTGAAATTTGGTCTAAATGCACATGTTTTGATCTTATGTAGTGAATTGGATGTGTAAATGCATGGACATCCGCATGAATCGTATGGTTTTCACGAAAAGGTGAAAATGATTTGTTCGAGGGACATTGGAAATGGATCACTTTTATTAGATAATGATTTGAGGTTGTATATGCAAACATGTGTGCATTGGCTAATGCTTAAAGATAAAAAGTGGGTTGTGGTGGTATGCTTGCGTAATCACTAAGTTGAACCCATCTCCTAGCGGGGGTTTTGGGGGACGATGCCTGTTTTTATTGGATGCTCGCCGAGGGTTCGAATGCGGAGTCATGGTAGAGGCCGGGCCCATGCTCATTCAGGAATGCCGTCTAGACGGGGGTTCTAGACGTTGCCGTGCTCGATGGGGCGAGACGATACTTGGTTATGCCAATAGACACCAACGGGAGTTCGGTTGTAGCCCTGGGGAGGACAGTAATAATCGGAACGTGTGAGTGCAAGAGCGTATGATAAATCGTTGGTTCCGATTATGCATGAGCTGATCACATTGTTTATGGCACACACGCATGAATTGATAACGTACAGGGAGTGGCAATGGCCAGATGAGATCGCTTGTGACGCAACTCTACGTGATTGATAAACTACATCATCTAAATGGCCATATGCATTGCGTGTATTGTGTTAAGATATAACGTGCATGGTATGGTATACCAGGTAAGATTGCATGTGAACCGACTATTTGATTGATGGTTGACCCTGGCTATTGTTATTTGTTGATTGTTGGTTGTTGGTCGTTGGTTGCTTGTGGGGTGGTTCTGGAGAGATACCCTGAGTTGAGTTGGTGTACTAATTGGGGGCTTAGGGGAAGGACTCGCTAAGATTTTATCTCACTGATTATTGTATAACCATTTTCAAGCCCTTAGAATGGCGCACTCGCCAGTGCGATTTGGGATCCCTAAGGACTAGGATACTGTCGTGACGCACCACCACTTCTCGAGTTGGGTGCATCTGTACGAGAAGTATCTCTCCACCATCTGGGTGAATGAGGGACCGGGGTAATGGATGCCCCATTGGTTCCTGGCGTGGTTCATCCGGGAGGACGATATGTTGATCGGCCCTCTGCGAGGTTTTGATGGGCCCCTTGGTAGGGGCCCCGAGGACGCCGACTGGGATCCCATGAAGCTGGACCCTCTTGACCGTGCAGTGGAGCATCCTGCCCTCGTTCCACCAATGATTGACCCGAACGCCTTCGACTATGACCCGAGGGAGTCTGAGTCCGATGAGTCTGAGTGATAGTGGTACCGAACCCGAGGGTTCTTTTTGTCTAGTTGGATTAGCCTAGCCTAATTTCCTTTTAGTCTGGCTTAGAGGATGGATCGGCCCCTCTGTTGGGCTTGTAAATCATAAACGATCCTCCGTAGGTTAATCCAGTGAACATGTGTGTGTGTATAATATGAGTAGTTGCTGTTGTTATTGCTGTTCATCTCTCTATCCCTATTTGATTGCTTGATTGTCTGTCAATTGGGAGAGGGTTCGTTTTCCGCTTGCGCATAATGAAAGATTAAAATGAATGGTCGTTGACGAGTCCTGGGACGTCGCTTTCCATCGACCAAGAGAATGGGTTGTTGCGCACTCGGGGTTCGGGGCATGACAAAGAGGGCATTTGGTTTCGTATGATTTTTTCTGATATTTTTTTCTTTCTTCCTAGTAAACATATAGACTGCCACGTCATTATACGTGGGCTAATCTCTATCCGGAGAATAGAGATCCATGATATGGATTTTTTTTTTTTTTTGTGGCCAGCATGATGACATGGACTACAACATAGGAATATATATATATATATAACAAAAAGAAAAACCAGAACAAACACCAACACGCACGGAGAACATGGGAATGGGGAAGATTGCGGTGGTGACGGCGGTGGCGCCTAGCCACCACCGCCGTGGGTCATGCGTTCCTCACCGGGAAAGCGCAGATCTTTGCGGTCGTGGCCTCCATCGTCTTTAAATGTAGGTGAAGACAAAATATAGATACGGGAAAGCGCAGATCTTGAGCAACTCAGAAGTGTTTGTGGTACGAAAGAACACCTTGATTTTGTTCGACATCGTGATCTTGCACATGCCCTCAAATGGCCGTCTCTCATTAGCCACCGGGCCTAGCTTGTACGCTGGCCCTTCGTCGACAATCCTTCCTTGCCCTCCACGGGCGCATTCATGCCTCTGACAGCGTCTTCAGCTTCCTCACGCTCGTCGATGCCCTGCTCCCTTCCCAATAGATAGATCGAATCAGAAAACTGCACTTCCCCATGTCTGTCTTCTGAGAAAGTGAATTTTTTGTGCCTTTTGCTCAAGATTCTCGGTGTATGGCTCGTCGAATCATACGGTAAAGAGAAGAGTTGACTTTGTGTCTTTTTTAATTCAAATTAGTCGATGCAGTCTACTTGTTTGATAGAATATCCCGTTGACAAAATTACACGTTCTGGGCAAAGTTATAGCAACCCGATATTAACATCAACGCGATATTCATTAGACAATGCGATCTTTTCCCAGACTTATTACAAATCTACAAAGTGGCAGGGCTCGGCGTGGGTGTCTCTATGAAAGATGTTTATGCCTTGAGGCTAGGTCATGGAATCTATAACAACTTGTCTGACGAGAATGAGAGTGTTTGCCACGCTAAAATGCCTGTATAAGAAGCGGCTCCTAATAGGTTTATAGGGTGGTGAAGGAGGCATAAATGAACCTAATTATGTACTAAATAAGAACAAGGGGAGACCATTCCTGAAATGCGTATTTGAAAATGGAATTAATTTGTAAGAGGTGCCTTTTGGAGTAAAGGCAATGCTCCTTACATTAGAACTCTAATATTAAGCATGTCAGGTAAGAGTGCTATTAGAATGAGTGGCCTACTAGAAAAGTGTCCACCTATACATTAAATGACAAAATCATGAGGCTCAATATGCAATGGGGTTGGGTCAAAGTGGATAATTCATCAAGTGACTTAATTTTGGAGTGTTACAAAAACTCGCCTTGTGGCCGCAACTGTTGATGTGATAATGGCTCTCTACTTTCCTCTCAATAGTGGTGGGGTGGTGGCAGTGAACGAAAGGAGCCCTTGGTTTGCCAAGAACCACCGTTGCTCATATGTGCTTTGGCAAAGTAAGCCCTAAACTTTTCCCAAAGTTTAAGTAAATCCATTTTGTGTTCTAGCAATAGTGAGTGCTAATGGACGAGCGCTAGAGAAGTTTTGGCCGAGTAATCAAGAGGTTAAAGATGATAAACAATAAGAGGAGATCTCAGCTCGGAAAAGAATGAAAGAAAATAAATGAAAAGAAAAGAAAAAAAATATAATATATATAAGACAAAAACAATGTCATTTTGTCCACCTAACTCGCTGCTTATACCACATAGGATGATAATAATAATTAGATTGCTACGTCTTTGATTTCCGACAAAACTCAACTGGAAAAATTACATTTTGTAAAATTATTAAAAGGTTTAGGATTAAAAATTGCAAGGTTTATGACTGATATGGTAATTTCCCATTGTAATTTATTAGTTTTATATGGTACAAATTAGAAGAATGTTTCTAGCAAGTAACAATCATGTAGATAATCTATGTAGGTCAAACAATCCTTAACATTTTCCAACAAGTTAAGCTCATAATACCTAAACTTCAGGCTTTGGGATGGGTGAAATTTAATACTTTCTCTTGATTAAATGAAGGGAACTAGAAAGAAATCCTAAAAAATGAAGAAATAAGTGCATTGGAAGTCTTAAATTTCGTCATGAAAATATAATTAAATCCTAAATTTACACAAAGAGCCAAGTAGAAATCTTTCATTAAGTATGTCTAATTTGGATAATGGAAAATGCTGACATGTTTTATTTATTTATTTATTATTTTCTCTATCTACGTGTCGACAATATGGTTAAAACAACTTAAGTCTTATGCTTTATATTTTAGCTATTGGGACTAAGAATACAACCTAGAGAAGAGTGAATAGGTTGAAAAAAAACTATGAAAAACATTATAGAAAATAATAAGTTCAACTTCAAACATGGGCAAAAATAGATTATAGAAATCAAATGTGCGAGCTATTGTTTAATAGATAGTGATGATATTGAGCATGTAATGCAAATAGTGAAGAAATAGAAGATTCACAAGCAGATATATATATATATATATATAGTAGTTTGATGTCCACTCTTTAGACTAATAGCCATAAGTCTGGCTTGATTGCATAAATAATCTGTTCAACAAGTTACAAATGGCAAGTGCTAATCTCATTACATAATAGATCACACTATTAGGACTACCCATAAAATACTTTTCCTAAACATGTGCAAGCCAATCGAAAATATTTCTGCAGCTAATGTTCTAACGCTATTGCTTTGACAAATCTGATAGATACTTGTTCTTGTTCCTCAAGAGACTTCTTGATCGTCCGCCGCGCATTTTCACCCTACAACAACTATAATCTTTTTCATCAATGAACATCCTCACATGGCCACTATTCAAACATGACTAATGACATGATATATCCAGCATCAACACAGACATTGTCATCAACTAATCTTTAGGTCCTTCGAAGCATATTGACAATCTTAACTCTACGAAGATATTTATGGTCCTTACAAGCTTTACCAAACATCCTCTCTCTAGGCTTGTTCACCATCACTTGGTCCATCCAACTATTCACCTTATCTGAAGATCCTTCCAACTCGTAGACATATTTAATTACCTAATATCTAGTTGACCTCATATATCGGCACAACACTCTAGACAGTGGCAGAGCACTCCTCATATAAGTTCATCTGGTGCTATTTATGACAATATTTGCATTTTAGCTTGTGCATATATGTTGACACCTAAATTTTGATTAGGTTATTAATTAGGCCTTATTTTCTTTTATTTTTCCTTTTTTCAGATAATAAATAATAAATAACAAAAACAACAAAAAAAATAAATAAAAACAAGAAAAACAAAAAAAAGAAGCAGCCCATCGAGGCTGGGCGCGATCGGGGCTGGGCCTTCGCGCCCAGCCCCCTCTTCTTCTTCTTTTCCACGCAAGCCCAAGGCCCAGCCTTTTTTCCCACAAAGCCCAGCCCCCTTCTCTTCTCTTCTTCTTCTTCCTTCTTCCCTCTTCTTCCCCTACGCCTTCGCAATTCACGCGCACAGAGGACGATGACGCGCTCGAAGACAACCTACGGCTGAGGAGGGTAGGCCAACGTCGGCCGAAAGAGACAGATCTCAGGCGCCATTATTGGCTACCTTCAATGCCAAGCACGCCTTGTTGGAGGAGCGAGGATGGGATGCCGATTTAGCCGCGAGCGTCCGGTCGGTGCGCGAGGGTCGGCGGCCGAACCTCCGTTGACCGGCCTCCTCCTCGCCTATAAATAGGGGGGCACAACCTCCGTCGAAGGACCATAAGCCAGCAAGCTCAGAGGGGTTCCCGAGAGACTTCGGGGAGCTCAAAGAGCGAGCAAGGCGGAAATCGGGTCGCGAGCTCAAATCGACCTCCCTCCGAGAGACTTCGGGGGAGGCCGGCGGCAAGCGAACCCGAGGGGGAGAGATCCGGAGTGGAAGAAGCCGAGGCCGTAGAAGGTCGAAGCCGGAGAGAGGAGGTTCCGGAGGACCAAATCTGGGGAGCCGAAGCCTCGCCTTCGCCAACGCTGCTGCTGCTCCACTACCGTTTCACCGCCGTTGCCGCGACCGATTCGCCCAAGCCGCACCAAATTCGGAGCTGAGGAGCTGCTGTTGGTACCCCGTCGTCGTCGCCTGCTCGGAGCTCCGTCGCAGTCCCGAGCCTGAAGTGCCCGCACCTTGTCTTCCTCAATCGGTGCCCGCTAGGTGTTTGATGGAAATCCCAGGTGAACGCCGGATCCGCAGTGACTGGTGGTGATGGGTGGGGACAGACGACGGGGTCGGCTACAACGACCGGCGAGATGGGGGTCAAGGCGGTGCCGGCGGAGGCCGGAGCTTAGGCCGAGACGTGCTCGGTCGCCTTCGCCGCGGATCGTCAGATCTCGAAGGCTCCAAAACCGGGTCGCGAGGTCGAGGCCGGGTCGGGCGTGGATCGATTCGGGTAGGGTTTCCGCGATTTTTGGGGCGGCGAGAATCCGGTCGACGAGTCGGGTAGGGTTTCGCCGAACCGGGTCGTCGGGTCGGCTCGGTTCTTTTTCGAAAATGGGCTCCTGGGCCACGACGTCGTTTAAAAAAAAAAAAAAAAAAAAGTCTGTGTAGCGGGGCTGTCGGGTTTTGGGGGGCCGGGTCGGATAACCGCGGATCCGACCCGGGTCGGCTCTTATTTTATATTATATAATCTTTTAATAAGAAAATCAAAAAATAATTTATTTTTGAAAAATATTAAAAAATGTTTTAATTTCCAGAAAATCGAAAAATAATAAAAAATGATAAAAATATTTTATTTTCCAAAAAAATCAGAAAAATAAAAAATATTTCATATTTTCCAAAAATACCAAAAATCCAAAAAAAGCCAAAAATTCATAAAAAAAAACCAAAAAAATTCAGAAAAAGCCAAAAAGACTTGTATTTTTCCAAAAATACCAAAAAAATCCCTTTTGTGTAAAAAAATAAATAGAAAAAGACTCAAAAAATGTTTTTCCTCCCAAAAATGCATGGAAAATCCCTCGAACATCCAAAAAACCTCAGGGATTAAACAAGATTAGGTACCGAAAGGGCATTAGTGATTAACTAGTGTAATCAAGTCCCCGATCCTAATTTATCTGGTTGTGCAGGAGCGAGTATTTCTCTTGATACTTCGCTTGGGTTTCTAATCGACCCACTCTAAATCGATTAGTGGTGACTCCATTTTAAAAATTGATTTACAGGTTAAAAAGTCAGACTATTAAAGTCGTGAATTGGTGGACTTGGGAGAGTCTGGGCATAATTAATTCCAACCGAGCCATTAGCCTCCTTAGGCGCCCGTACCCGATTGCGGGCGTCGAAAAAAAAAAAGAGAGGTCGCGACAGCTTGTCGACTCCGCTGGGGAGGATTTGAGGACTTAGGCCATTTTATCTTTGTTTAAATGCTTTGCTGACTTGGATTTTTTTTCTTTTGTGCAGGGTAATAGCTTAAAGTTTTTTTATTCTGTTAAAATAAATTGTTTTGTGATTATAAATGTTGTGCATGCTTTACTGTTTTAGCACTACACATGGCACACACAACCCGGCCGCCGGACCTGGGCCGCCATAGGATTTCTAGGATGGTGTTAAGAAAGATACGACCTCGAACGCGAGACTGCGATGTAGAGGTTGCCTTTCTTTTCCCCGAGTTTCTTAGCCGAGGTTAGGAGGGTATGCTGCTAATGCGAGATTGTGACGGGCGGATATCCTTTTAATTTCAACAAACCTTCTCAGTTAGAAATCGAGCCGCATGTCCCATGCGCATGTCTTTGTGCTTGTCATTTTTCTTTAAAAAGCAAAAGTAATTTCTTTACTTTTACTCAGTCTTTTTATTTGGCCCATGGCAATTTAGGATAAACTTTTCAAGTCCCAGTTTATATGCGATGGGGAAAGACTGTATCCAGTTCATTCCTACTCCCAAGGCGGAGCTCTTCAGATGGTGGGGTCAATTAGATCAGTTTGCCCAAGAGCGTGTGAAGGCCAAAGTCGGTCATCTCCTATCGTTGATCCAAATCACTATTCGCCCTGAAGTCATACAAGCCATGGCACATTTCTAGTGCCCGAAGACGGTTACTTTTATGTTTGGTAGGTCTGAGCTAATCCCAACCCTGGAAGAATACAACATCATCACTGGAATGCCTCTTGAGAAAAAGCTCATCAAACCATCGACATGCGCCCTCCCATGGCGAGGGTTGACGTGACTTTTAGGAACTGAAATCCATGTCATGAGACAAATTCTTGAAAACAACCATAATACATGCCCTCTAGAATTCATGAATGCATGTTTTCAAAACCAGCCTATGACCCAAAAAAGTGAGATTTTCCTCCGGCCTTTTTGGGCTCATCGTTTTCCCCCATCAAAGAAATGCCATAAGTCCTAAGATGGCATGGATAGTTGATCAAATCTTGAGAGGGGGGAATTATGTCAACATGATTTTAACTGAAACATTCTTGTCTTTTAATCGTTTTAAAGACAACACGGAGAAAATCATGCGAGCCTCTCCTGAAATTTTACAAGTCTGGTTCTTTTCTCAAGCGAATTTCGAGACTTCATGCTATCATCTGAAAGGAATGCTTCCAAAAACCTATTACAAAAATTTATGGTTTTAGGACCATACATTCCCAATCAAAGCTATTTAAATTGGGTAAACTTCCTAAGAGACCCAGCTCCTGAGGCATTCCAATGGTGTGCTGGTTGGTTCCACGAAAAGAAAGCTCACTTCGCTTATAAGCACTGTCTCCCAATTCCGTTGCTCGGCCTCACCGGCGCCATTCTCTATCACCTTATCGGGTGGCACGACAATATGGAGCCCTTTAGGAGATCCCACCGCCTTTCAACAGGAAGATCTCTTCAGTTCTTTTCAACACAAGCCGTGACTACGCATTTCGAAGTTTCTACCGCTCAGGAAACCTGAGACAGTGCCATCGCAAAAAGATCGTGGTACCTGAAGTGCTTGAGGGAGAAGAAAAAGCCCACCATGCCTCCATGTCCTACATCCACAACCATCGTATCCTGACAAAATGGAAGCCATCAGTCCCTCACTCAATCAGCGAGAGCAACCAGCACGAGCAAGCAGAGCTCATGGAGAGGGATTTGGGAATGGACTGGATGCACACCTCAGAGCCAGCCCAAGGAAGCAGGCATCCTCGCAAGAACAAGGCTCCCCGTCGCATATAAATTGGCAATCATGTGCCCCTTAATGTTAAGCTTGTGAAAGTTTTGTCCCATTGTTTATGGACTTTTGTTTAATGTCTAGTATTTCATTATGTCTTTTCAATTTCAAGTTCTAGATGTCAGAAGTCTATGGTCTATAAAATCCTCTTTTGATAAATAAAAAAAGCAGTTAGACCATTGCCATGGGTCAATCTTTGTTTACTTTCGTGCTCATTCATTGTTTTCACCACGAACAGGTAATTATGAATCGCCGGCCTCCAATAGCTCGCGAATGGCCTCATGCACTAGGACCCGATCAGAATGATGTACAAAATTGCCTCATTAACATTGAAGACGGCGTAGGACAGATGTCCATTGTCCTTCAACAACTCTCAAGACAAATGAAATCCACTCAAGCTGAGCTCAACTCTATAGTTACCTCAAACACCGTCATGACACCTGCAAATTTGCCAGAAAATAGCCAGTACCATAGATAGTTTGAAAAGATCATGAAAAAGTTAAGCTAGCTACAGGAGCAGAATCCCATGGACCTGTCCAATTACACCAGCATTGAGATCCCTGAAAAACTCAAAGCACCTGAATGCGAAAGGTATGTTGATACCTCCCGCCCAGAGACCTACTTGCAGGCCTACCTGGTTCGAAGGATGATTCAATTGTACCAATCGAGCTTGACTGGCCCTGCCTTGCGATGGTACATTGTTAGGAAGATTAGTCCCCTTAAAACCTGGAGGGAACTAATTCATGTTTTTCACCAAGAATATGATATTGACATCAGCCCTGACATAGCCTTGCCCTACGAAGAACTGATGATCGCGGAGCATGAGGAACCGTTAGTCGCTGAGATAGGAGAAGAGCATGTCAATGAAGCCTTGCATGATAAATAGGCAGCTGAACAACACCCTGTTACTGGAAAATTTCCCACTAGGAAAGGCAAGGAGCCTTTGTACGAGATCAAAGACATAGAGCCTGTTCAAGACCGGGGCACGACTGGACAACTCCCCAAGCTTACTCCAAGAGCTAGGGTCCAAAGAATACCAACCCCTATCAACCTGGAAAGTCAATCAGACAGTGAAGCTCTAATGTCTCTCACTTCCCTTGACAGAATCGAGCTGGCAAAACGAAGGGCCCTACTTAAAAGATCTGAACCAGGGGCCAAGAAAAGAAAGCCTAAGCGCGAGATCAATTCGAAGCATCGCCGACGAGCCACCGCACCAAAGCTTCAAGCATTCCCAAGAATACAACTTTGAAGGCTACCATCATCTAGAGTACAACCCTGAAGACTTCCAGGCCCTAGAATACAATCCCAAGGACTTCCAGCATTATTTCGACAATGAAACTGACGATTCATCGTATAACTATTTCCTACTCTCACCCGGGGATGAAGGCCCGTCAGAAGAGGAAGCATACGTCTTTATCCGCTACGATCCTAACGAAGTGCTAAGCTCGTCCTCTGACCATGAGGATAGCTTAAATACTTCATCCTCATTCGGAAATTTTGACCAAGAAGAAAGCAATGGGATAATCTCGGTAGAGTCCAACTTCCCTAAAACAGAAAAATTCACCACTACAACGAATATGCAGTGGGAAAACCAGTGGCCTAACCAAGACATACCAGGCTCGACTTGCCCTCATAGGATCATGACCCCCATAGAAATGTGGATACCCAATCTTCGTAAGTATAATGGCACGACTTGCCCCGTGGCCCACTTGCAGTACCTCCATGCTGAAATGAGTCAGTACTATGGCCCGATGTCATTCACAACTCAGGCCTTCCAAGAAAGTCTTACGGGGTCTGCATTACAATGGTTCATCACAGCAGGTATCTACCTCATGAGAGATTGGAATGAGCTGTCTTCTACATTCTTGCTTCAGTATCAAAGCCAGATTGGGACTGAAGTGCCTTGTCAGAACTTGGTCCACTTCAGAAGAAGACCAATGGAGGATTTTCGAGCGTATGCAAGGAAGTGGGAGGCTTTTATGATGCAAACTTACCCTCAACTGGCCGAAGAAGAAATGATAAAGCTGTTGATAGGGACTTTGAGATAGCTAGTATAAGCACCTAGAGGGGGGTGAATAGGTATATAAAGGATTTTTCTTAAAAATTGCACAACACTCGACAGTTAATAGATTTGAGACAGGCGGTAATCAAATTAAGATTGAGAGAAGAGAAAATTGAACACGCGATGTATAGTGGTTCGGCTTGTTTCAAGCCTACGTCCACTTTTCTTCACTGACAGCCTATTGGCTGGATTCCACTATGAACAAAGAGATGTTACAGCACAGCTTTGCCTTGATTCCACAATGTAGATCTTCTACCACACCTCCTCAATATTTCTCACAAATATAGACTCTCTTTTGTATACAAGTATTCGCTCAAAGGAATTGTCTAAACAAAAAGGAGCTTCAGACTTTGGAATTCTTCTATTGTACGCTTTTTAATACCTTAGAACATCTTCCTTATATACTCCTTTATGCCATCATACCCGTTGGCACTTACCAAAGGAATTCCTCCAATCTACCCGTTGGACGGAATCAATTAGGAAGATTATCCGAGCTATTAAAGGAACGTGTAGAAAGCCCATCAATCATGTTCGCCCATACAATCAGGATCTTGGTTTCCATAAGTAGAACCTTCCAATAATACTTAGTCAATCACCGGATCTTTCAATTATCGAGTCAATCTTCGATCAATCAAAAGACTCCATTTTGTCTTTTCCAGCCACGAGATCTTCTCCAGTTGATAAGGTTAAATCCTTAACGAAACATCTAGTTTTGGATAACCTTTCTTCAACGAATTAAAGACTGTCAATGAGGATAGACTTTGAGTCTTGAGTCTGGCAGTCCGGAGGTCTTCAGACTTTAAATAACAGAGTCTTGCAAGCCTTCGACTAGGACGATGGAAACGTTTTGTTAGCTTCAAAACACTTCAAGAAGATTTTTCCAACAATCTACCCTTTTTGATGGTGACAAAACTTTTCTTGATTTGGATAACTTTGACCGCAAAACATTTCTCAAACACATATGCATATCTTATAGAGATAAATGGCTAAATGAATAACACTAGAATCTGCAACCACAGAAAATAGGTTAGTTTAGTATACGATAAAGCCATCCATAAGATATCAATAGTAGTTAATAGAAAGCGATCAAGTCCAAGTCTAGTTCGTTCTCATCCGAGACACAAATTCAACAAAGTGAAACAAACCAATCCAACAATCCACAGATTAAAAAGTTTAAAAAATTAATCATTGAAAGTTTGTTCAAATCTTGCATCTCTCCCCTTTTTGTCAGCATTAAAAAGGTTGAGATGAAGTCAAGATTGCTTGGGAACGTGAGACAAGTGGAAATCTTCCATAGATCGAACGATGCCTTTCGGCCTTTTCAAGTCTTCATTCGGTTGTGCAATCTCCTCACCCTTGGCATTGGCACGAATCGAACGAGAGAGGGCTTGGATCTTATCATTCAATGAATATGAAGAAACTTGACCCGCATTCTACAAGTTTTGAACCTCGCATCCCAAGGCATAAATTTGACCTCGCATCTCCAAGAGAATATCCATGATTCTGCGAAAATCTGCTGTATTATCGGTCGAGTACTTGCTTCGCCCGATCGATGGAGTAAATGCGGACGATGGTACATCGTATAATCTCGCAGGTTTGGCGATGAAACTTCATGACCTTCTTCCGGAAGGCGAGAGGCATAAACATCCTCGGGTGCGGGTGAGCGGCCCGACTCCTTCACTTGCATCAAGATATGAAGACTTCCCTCATTTCTCTTGATCTCCCCCTGTTTCCATGCCTACAGGCGGAGAGGAGAGTTCCTCAGGTTCTCCTTCTTCTTTTCTTTCTTCTTCAGGTCTTTCGTCCTCTGCTTCTTTTTCAGCTTCTCTTTCTTCTTCTTCCTTCTCCTCTGCTTCCTTCTCATCTGCTTCCTTCTCCTCTGCTTCTTTCGTCATTTGTTCGATTCTTTACGTCAGGAACAGGACGACTTAAATTTTTCAAAGCCATTACAGAGATGGTGATGTCGTCCTCATCATCTTCATCCTCAACGAGGAGAGCTCTTCTTCTCTTGGATGGAGCAACCATGGGCTCCTTCCCTTTTCTTTTAGCTGCAAAAGAGTGTTGATGAGATTTGGCAGGAGTCTTCTCCTTGAATTTTTCCAACTCCTTGCTCGGTTCCTTGGAGACGCATTTTGGTTACCATTTTCAGTCCTACCACCATATGATCGCATGGTCGAACACAAAAGATTTGCGGAGGCTGAATATTCGGATGTCGAATAACTTCGTAACAAGGCTTGGGTAAGGAGTTGACCTCTGTCCTTCATCATTGCTCTATACATGTGAAACATCACAGTGTGAGGGAGAGAAAACCTTTTCCCAGAGAGAATGGCATACATCAGTTTTGCCTCTGAACTTGAGACATCAGTCTTGGAAGTTGATTTTGGTCGGAGGCAATTGATTACTATCTTGTGAAGCAAGATGTTGAATGCACTCATCCTTAAGTAGGTGATCTTCTCCTCTGTTCTCCTGCCCTTCACCAGTTCCAGTGTGGCCCGAGCAATGGAAACTTTGATTGGTTGATATCTTCCTCTTTCAACTCCTAACACATTTGCCAGCATATTCATATCCACAACATAGTCTTGGTCTTTAACGCTGAAAGAAAATCTGTTTGCATCCAAGAAACTAAGATTTGAATAGAAGTATGCAGTTAATTTAGCATAGGCCTCTGTAGTGTCAGAGCATAACTTTTCAAGTTGAAGATAACTGAACTTTTCCCTCAAGTTCACATTCACAGCATCCAGAAAATCAAAATCCACACTTCTAGGGTTTATTACCCCACGCTTCAGCAATTTCAAGTACAGATCCTTTTGTTCCTTTGATCTGAACAAATCTCCCATTTTTCCTTGTTTTTCAACCGCAACACCCATTTTTGGTTGAAATTGATTTGTCGATTTGTCATCATCATTCCCATCTACGAGGATTCGGCCCCCGATCCACGAGGATCACTTGGGATATTTGCAAGGGTTTCCTCGGCCACCCCTCTACGAGCAATTCCCATACTTTCCATTTTTCGCGAAAGATATATTCGTTCCCATATCCTTTGTCTTTAAGAAAATCATCAACATAGTTCAAAGGAGTACGAATTCCTTTGAAGGCACGATAGAGCTTGTAAATATAAGCAGGCTTTTGAACTCTTACAGGATCTGCTTCCTCGATAATTTCTTCCTGTTGTGGATGATTAACGCCTTGCGGACTCGTTGGAGGAGAATGACGCTGCTGAGAATGTTGTGGGCTCGGTTGCTGTTCAGGAGACACTTCCTCTTCAGTAAGATCGAAGTCGTAGGCCCCTCACTCATTCTCCGTGATCCCTGCTTGCTATTCTCGAAGATTTTCTTGAGGATGACATCTTTCTCAGTTTTGGAAGATTCCTTGCTTGACTTTCCCAAGAAAGATGACAACTTTTTGTAGATTAAACAAAGAAGACAAACGGGAATGGAGGATCGATGCTTTCTAGGGTTTTTGAGAGTAAAGTGAAGAGGAATCAACAGTGCACGATCGGTTAAAAAGAGAGAGATAAACGAACCGTCACAAAGGAAATAAAAAAATGCCTTTTCAAAATAACTGTCTTTTTCCACAAAAATAGCCATTTCAAAATTTTTTTTTTTTTGAAAATGAAACGATACAATAATTACGTCGATTAAATATAGCAACAATTTAAACAGAGTCTGACGATCGTACCTTTTCAAGATAGGATTAGAGAGAGAAAGACTTACGGTCGACGGTCGTACCAAGACTATCTTGCAAATAAAGTCTTGTATGTCGAGTCCGAAAGTCTTTAGACTTTGATTTCCTCATACCTCAAAATGTTGAGTCGGAACGGATAGATTCAAATTGATTTTTCTCCAAAGGCTTTGTGAATATGTCCGCTAGTTGTTTCTTTGAGTCAACAAATTGAATTGAAACATCTCCATTTTGAACATGGTCTCTAATAAAGTGATGTCGAATCTCTATATGCTTTGCTCTTGAGTGGAGAATTGGATTTTTGGTGAGGTTGATAGCTGGTGTTGTCGCAATTAATCTCCGTGCATGAGTCTTCAATTTCAAAGTCTCTTAGCTGTTGTTTTATCCATAGAATTTGCGAACAGCAACTTCCAAGAGCTACATACTCTGCTTCTGTTGTTGAAAGAGCTACAGTGCTTTGTTTCCTTGAAAACCAAGACAATGCTCTACTTCCAAGCAAGCGGCAAGTTCCGAAGTGCTTTTCCTATCAACTCGCAACCGGCCAGATCTGCGTCTGAATATCCCAGAAGATCAAAGTCTCCCTTCTTAGGGTACCAAAGACCGATGCTTGAAGATGAAGCAACGTATTTAATAATACGTTTTGCAGCACTGAGATGAGATTCTTTAGGATATGATTGAAACCTAGCACATATACAAACACTCAACAAAATGTCAGGTTTAGAAGCAGTAAGATAAAGAAGTGAACCAATGACGCTTCTATACAGCTTTTGATCGACTTTCTTTCCTTCTTCATCTTTGTTTATCTTCAAGGAACTTGACATTGGTATGTTAGTCTTTTTGCAATTTTCCAAACCGAACTTTTTGACAAGATCATTTGCATACTTTTCTTGATGAATAAACGTTCCTTCCTCCAATTGTTTTATTTGAAGTCCAAGAAAGAAGGTTAACTCACCCATCATGCTCATTTCAAATACATCCTGCATAGTCTTAGAAAATTTCTTGCACAGACTTTCATTTGAGGATCCAAAGATGATATCATCGACATATATTTGAACAAGCAGAAAACTTTTTCTTTCTCTTTTAATAAAAAGAGCAGTGTCCACTTTACCTTTAACAAATCCATTTTGAATTAAAAATTTACTTAATCTGTCATACCAGGCTCGAGGTGCTTGCTTTAAGCCATATAAGGCCTTTTTGAGTCGAATCGATCTGGTTTCTTCGGGTCTTCAAACCCGGTGGTTGTTCCACATAGACTTCCTCATGGATGAATCCATTTAGGAAAGCACTTTTGATGTCCATTTGAAATAACCTGAAATTTTTATGACAAGCAAATGCAAGTAATAAACGAATTGCTTCTAACCTTGCTACCGGTGCATAAGTCTCGTCATAGTCGATCCCTTCTTCTTGTGTGTATCCCTTGGCCACGAGTCTTGCTTTGTTTCTTACGACTTTACCTTTTCGTCCATCTTGTTTCGAAAACCCATTTAGCTCCAACAACTGATTTACCTTTCGGTTTTGGAGTTAATTCCTAGACATCATTAATTTTGAATTGTCTGAGTTCTTCTTGCATAGCTTCAATCCAGCTTTCATCGGATAAAGCTTCTTCTATGTTCTTGGGTTCTATTTCAGAAATAAGAGCCACGGCACTAGACTCTTCTCGCCTTTTGGATCTGGTGCGGATTCCTTCATTAATTTCGCCGATAATGAGATCTTTGGGATGATTTGGACTTATGCTTCCGATTCTTGGTTGATTTATCTCGATTGATGATCTCTTTCTTTATTTGAATCTTCACGAACAGCTTGATCTTTGGTCTACCGCAGTACGAGATGCTTCTTGAGTTGTAAGCTTTGGAGGATCCGGAGCATGTTTAGACTCTTCATGATGAGTCGATTTGGATTCATTTTGCGTAGAGTCTTGAAATTTGACATTCATTGACTCCTCCACAGTGGCTCTTCTTGTTATAGACTCGTAGGATTTACTTGATCTAGAATATCCAAGGAAGATTCCTTCATCGACCTTTCTTCAAATTTACCAACTCGATCTTTTGCATTTTCAGAATAAAGCATTTGCAACCGAACACATTAAAGTATGAAACAATAGGCTTCTTACCTTTGAATAACTCATAAGGGGTTTTCTCTAGAATAGGTCTTAAGAAGACTCTATTGATGATATAGCATCTTTGAAACGACTTCAGCCCAAAAACATGAAGAAATCTTACTTTCAATTAAAAGAGTTCTAGCCATTTCTTGAAGAGATCTATTCTTTATTTCCACAACTCTATTTTGCTGAGGAGTATATGGAGAGGAGAACACATGCTTAAAGCCAGATTCATCACAAAATTTCGTAAAATCTTGATTTTCAAATTCACCTCCATGATCTGTTTTTATACTTGAAATGACATACCTCTTTTCATTTTGAACCTTCTTAGCAAAATTTTCAAAGTAAGAGAAAGTTTCAGACTTACTTGCTAAGAAATATACCCAAGTAAATCTTGAGTAATCATCCACAATTACTAGGCAGTATTTCTTACCTCCAATGCTTTGCGTTCTTGTTGGTTCGAAGAGATCCATATGCAAGAGCTGCAGTTCACGGTTAGTGGAAACTTGATTTATTGGTTTAAAGGAATTTCTTACCTGTTTTCCCAATATTCATGGTGTACATAGATCAGACTTTTGGTATGATAAAATGGGTAGACCACGAACAAGCTTCTTTGCTGAGATTTTGGCTATCTGCTTCATGTTGATATGCCCAAGCTTTTTGTGCCATAAGTTCGCTTTGTCTTGTATTGAGATTAGACATTGCGATTCATCTGGTTTCACGTCCAAGAGGTAGATATTTCCATGTCTTCGACCCATGAATGACCGAGTAGTGTCTTTGCTGGTTCGAACAAATACCCTCTTGAAAGTTGATTCTAAAACCGGCATCACAAAGCCTCGATACTTAGCAGATTGTAATTGAGCCCTTCAACTAAAGAAACATTGCTTATTGTGAGGTTCCCAATCTTTACAGTTCCAAATCCCACAATACTTCATTTGCTGTTTCCTCCAAATGAAACTTTTCCTCCATTTACTTGAACAAGCTTAATGAAGCTATTTGAGTCTCTGTCATGTGTCTTGAGCATCCTTTGTCAAGATACCACTTTACCTTTTTCTTAACGGAGACTGCATTTAAAATAGAGTCTCAAGCTTTCTTTGGTACCCAAATTCTCTTGGGTCCTTTTGAGTTAGTAAGATAAGCAAGTATTAACCCATACTTTCTTAAGCTGGTTTCCAAACCATAGGACACTCTTTTTCAAAGTGATCCGGACTGTTACACTTTGAACACTGAGTGCATTTCGACCTACGAGACTTTACAAAAACTTTCTTGAAATGATTTTTGTAAGCCTCTCTCGAGGTCTTGTCTTAATTCTTTCTTTTACTTTAGGAAAATCAATCAAGGGAATTGTTTCTGCTGTCATACCAAGACCGGACTTATTGAAGTAAGGTCTTTGAAGCTGAAAGAATTTTTTCAAGCTTTTCGGACCCTATTGAAAATTTCTTTGAAATATTTGATAAGTCAGTTTTCAAAAGAGCATTATCTTTCAAAAGACTATCTTCATTTTCTTTAAGGGTGGAAACATTTAAGTCTAGATTGTTAACTTTTTCTACTAAAACATTTTCCTTTTGTTTTAGAGCTGAGTTTTCCTTTTTAAGTTCGGAAATTCTTTTGAGAGAAGTCTTAAGACTAAAGCACAGTTCATCAATATATTTAGAAACTTTGACAGAAATTTTAAAATTACTTGCCTCAAATTCACTGTCCGAGTCTGATCCAAAATCTGAGTCAGAGTCTGATTGTGCCATTAGACATAGGTTGGCATATTCATTATCACTTTCTTCACACTCTGCATCACTCCAAGTTTCGGCTTTGAGGGCTTTTCGAAACTTTTCTGCTTTTCCTCTCTTCTTCTTCAGGAGAGGACAGTTGGGTCTAATGTGTCCCTTTTTCTTACATTCAAAGCAAACTACATCTTTGTTTGGTTCCTCATCATCAACAGACTTGGTCTGTTGTCTTTGAAAACTTTGCCTCTTTGAGTTGAACCTCCTTCCTTTTCTATTCGGTTTTCGAACCTTCTTATCATGAGAGCAAGCTCCTCATCGTCCAAATCATCTTGAGAATCTGCATCATCAGAATCATCATTTGATTTTAATGCAATGGATTTCTTACCTTTTGGATCTTCATCTTCATTAATTCGTTCCACTTCATAAGATCGAAGAGTTCCAATCAGCTCGTCGACGAGATAGTGGCATAATTTCTGCGTCTCTCTTATTGAAGTCTTTATGTGATTCCAATCCTTGGAGAGTCCACGGAGTAGCTTGTTTACCTTCATGGGATCAGAAATTTTTTGTCCTTGATTCGTAAGACCATTGACGATATCTGTAAAACGACTAAACATGTCAGTTATAGATTCTCCTGGTTTCATTTTGAAGGCTTCATATTGACCGAGGAGAATGTTAATTCTCGTTTCCTTCACTCGATCTGTTCCTTCATAGGTGATATGTAATCTGTCCCAAACTTCTTTTGCTGTAACACAAGAAGATATTTTGTTATATTCAGTTGGTGACAAAGCACAGTATAGAGAGTAAATTGCTTTTGCATCGAGTGTTTGTCTCTTGATTATCTCTTCCTGAGTCATTCCGCTGGTCTCAAGAGTTTCTTTCCCTCTTTCAGAGACTAATGCAGCTGTAGGAGTAATTCATTTTTCTACAACGTCCCATTCCAGAGGATCCTTTGATCGTAGGAAAGCTTTCATCTTGTTCTTCCAGATGTTGTAATCCTTTCCATCAAAGTAGGGAGGTCTGGTATTGCTTTGCCCTTCCATCAACCCTGGTGCTAGCATACTAGCCATGGATCTTTTACTCTGAAGTAAAACACTTCAAATAAAGTGAGTACACAGGCTCTGATACCAATTGAGATAGCTAGTATAAGCATCTAGAGGGGGGTGAATAGGTATATAAAGGATTTTTCTTAAAAATTGCACAACACTCGATAGTTAATAGATTTGAGACAAGCGGTAATCAAATTAAGATTGAGAGAAGAGAAAATTGAACACACGATGTATAGTGGTTCGGCTTGTTTCAAGCCTACGTCCACTTTTCTTCACTGACAGCCTATTGGCTAGATTCCACTATGAACAAAGAGATGTTACAGCACAGCTTTGCCTTGATTCCACAGTGTAGATCTTCTACCACACCTCCTCAAGATTTCTCACAAATATAGACTCTCTTTTGTATACAAGTATTCGCTCAAAGGAATTGTCTAAACAAAAAGGAGCTTCGACTTTGGAATTCTTCTATTGCACGCTTTTTAATACCTTAGAACATCTTCCTTATATACTCCTTTATGCCATCATACCCGTTGGCACTTACCAAAGGAATTCCTCCAATCTACCCGTTGGACAGAATCAATTAGGAAGATTATCCGAGCTATTAAAGGAACGTGTAGATAGCCCATCAATCCTATTCGCCCATACAATCAGGATCTCGGTTTTCATAAGTAGAACCTTCCAATAATACTTAGTCAATCACCGGATCGTTCAATTATCGAGTCAATCTTCGATCAATCAAAAGACTCCATTTTGTCTTTTCCAGCCACGAGATCTTCTCCAGTTGATAAGGTTAAATCCTTAACGAAACATCCAGTTCTGGATAACCTTTCTTCAACGAATTAAAGACTGTCAATGAGGATAGACTTTGAGTCTTGAGTCTGGCAGTTCGGAGGTCTTCAGACTTTAAATAACAGAGTCTTGCAAGCCTTCAGACTAGACTGATGGAAACGTTTTGTCAGCTTCAAAACACTTCAAGAAGATTTTTCCAACAGACTTTGCCTCGCGAGCATCGTTGTTGGTTGCATGGGTTGTACTTCCATAGCTTCAATGAAGTGGTCCTCTCATGCGAATACTTCGAGTCTACTGGAGGCGAGGAATTCAAAGGCACTTGATTTCGGAACCAACACTATCAAAGCACTCCTTTACACAGGAGTTTTCATGGGCTTTACTTGTTTCATGTTTCTTATCTTGTCTAGTGTGCTACTGTTGTATTTTCCATTCCAAGTACTCTATTGTACAGTTCTAATATTTTGTTTTGAGAGCATGAGGCGGTACTCCAAATCTGCCCAGTGATGCTATCCAACCATGAAAAGAAAATATCATCCAAGGAGAATACTGAGGGCTGGGCTTCCTCATGCTTTTTCTCCCCCGAATACATATTTTGAAAACAAAAAACACTTCATCACCAAAATCTTTCAAAAAAGACGATAAATTTAATCATGTTTGTCTTTCTGACTTACTCACTTCGTGTCTCAGAATATCATCCCCTTTGACTTAGTGTGACCAAGGGACATTTGAACCTGGCACATCATGTGAACTTGCCAAGTTCAAAAGCACTCTTCCAAGAAAGCAAGGGCAAACAGAAAAGATCCCGTTTCAAAAGGGTAAGTCCTATTCCATGAACATAATGTCGAAAATGACGTCCTCTCTCTTCTATCTATAGGAGACAAAGGATGGGACGTAATAGGCACAGGCATACTATTGAACTTGAAGCATGCATAATATGATAGCTCAAGGCAGGATGCTATGGTTTCATCAATGAGATTTCCAGCTTTGACAAGCCAAGAAGCACAAGAAATGGATCTTTTCTCTTTCTTTGAATTGGCTACTGTCAACAGGGAGAAAATCCAAACAGTTGAAACGATCTCTAACCCTTATTCAGACGATGGCTTAGGGCTTAAAAACCTCACTTCGTGCTCCAGATGCATGCTCTCCCAAGAAGTAATTGCCACCAAAGAATTGGAGATTTTGATTGTCCATCTCAGATTCCATAGAAGCTTGAGGTACATGACTTTGCCCAATGGCCATATAGTCAAAGACAGAAGAAAAATTCCAAAGAAGGAAGGCGTTGAAGATAAATCGACAACCATCAATCATGCATACATGGCCATGAGTGAGGAAGGCCAATCGAAAGAAATGTCAAACTGTGTCAAGACGAAAAGGCTGTCATCGACATTCAAATATCCCTAGGAGTCAGCAAATACAAACTTTGGAGAAGAGTAATTTGGTATCGTTTCCAATACTCCCCACTTTTTGAATTCGCTTTTGACGTATTTTCCCTATTGACAGGAAACATTGGGAATCAAAAACCAAACTTGATGGTCAATATTAGCCAAGTGAGGTTCATGAGAATGACCCGTATCGAATTCACCTGACTCTGTGTAAAGAAGGACATGTCATCCAGGAGCCAATTAAGAGAATAATTGACTTAACAAAGCAAGGGACATAGGACTTCGTGTCCCCATCTCACTTCAAGTTCACCCAATCGTCTGCAAACCAGTGAAGGGTAAAGTTGTATCGATTCCAGTTATTCGACTCTTGAAAGAGTTCATGACTAACACATTCCCTCTTGTTTGTTGCAAGATCACCTGACTATGAAAAGCAAGGATAACAAATCAATGAGAAGCATGTCTTGTTGTAGGATCACTTGACTGTCAAAAACAATGATAACAAATCAATGAGAGGTATGACAAACTCTCCTAAACGAAATGGCGTCCTGAGTAATCGCCAAAGCAAATGACAGAAAATCTTCAGGCCTCAACTCACATTTGATTTTGGCTAGACTAATTGATCTACTTGTACATCTTCTCTTCCGCAGGGGCAAAAGCAGAGATGCCCGATCAGATTCCCAACCCCG
Organism: Eucalyptus pumila; assembly: GCA_016097595.1. Lineage (NCBI taxonomy): Eukaryota > Viridiplantae > Streptophyta > Magnoliopsida > Myrtales > Myrtaceae > Eucalyptus > Eucalyptus pumila. The sequence continues at coordinate 24,002,897 of CM027850.1, read as the reverse complement.
ACTGATCATTCATGTGTCATATCCCTAATCAATAAGGACAACCATCAACACCCATTTGCAAATAACCCTTTTGATGTTCAAAATTTAACATATTTGGAAACACCATTATGTTAGCCCCTAAAGTTATCAATAGGGTCTTTTTTTGAGTCAAAACCATTCACTTGTTTTGAAGAGTCCAAACTCCATCATATGCAAAATGTTGCATGTCGTTTCCAGATGAATTCTACATGATGATTTTGTCTATCTAGATCACTGATTGCACTGAGGACTATTAGAATAGACAGCTAAGTGAAGAATACAAGATTAATTGAGCATGCTGGATGAGGCGCGTCAGAATGATGTAAGGCAAGCCATATCCTACACACAGTCCCCCATCTATACACTTGTGAGATGAGTGCAGAAGATTCCATGACTGCAGGGTAAAGAGTTCTCTCACGAATGGTACGATAACCAAAACAGTGAGAGGCATTTCATGGCTCACCCCATTGAGCCCCATACACTGATGAAATTTCTGTCCTATCCCTGTCAAGAACCACCCAACACTGGGGCAGATCGGAGGTGAAGCAGCATCACAAGGTGAGAAGAGAGATAGAAATTTTCTTACTCGCACTTGCATCAATCTTTGGGTGTCCTTATTGCATATAAACACTCACGTTAATTCAAGTGCCCTAGAATGACGAAGAGCAATTATTTCTCTATGCATTTGTATTCATTGTACAACCCAATTGAGTCTGTAATTTCACCCTCACATGGAGGCAAAATAGAAGTTACTGCCATAGCCCAGAGCGCCTATTGAAGATGAAGACTGAAGAGTCTAATAATGGTGCTTCGATTGAACTTGCCTAGGCCGGTTCCTCTAACGACAATAATGAAAAAAACAGGGGCATAAAAAAAATAGTGTACATAGTAAAAGCAAGGTCAATGTCCATGAATGAAGAACTGGAATAAAAATAGGGGCATGAAAAAAAAACAGTGTGCCTGGTAAAAACAAGGCCAATGCCCCCCAGTCAAAAATGCAGCCAATAAAATGTTGCTGTTGTGGTTCGATTAATGGAACCTTCATCTGACTGTGAGAAGAAAGACCGATGACAAATGCCAACGCGATCGCCAGCTCTTACCTTTTTACACATGAATCAAGCCTACATTGCATCCCATTGTAAAAGTCTCTTCAAACTAGGGACACTTCAATTAACGTAGGATTTCATATGTGCATAAGCATCGCTTGAAGAAGTACAAGCAAGATTACTTTATCTCTTTTCACAGGGTTCTTGACTTGTAAACCTGGAGATGATCATGCAACATTTCGTCCATAAGCCTTGACCTCGACGGTCCCATTTGATGAGCCGTTGACCAAGTCTTCATCACAATTTCAACAAAGACCTCTCACAAAGGTAAAGTCGTACCACTTGCGAGAATACTCGGACCCCTGTTAACATGATGATAGTGAGATAGTGTGGTACTTATAAATCCTGCATCAATGGTCAGGATAGCCTTTTTCCATGAGAGTGAGCGAAAAGTCCTTTCAGACTGAAAGTCCCTCATCTGGCATGCTCAAGACATCTACATTCTGAATAAAGGTTGTCTTTCAAAATCTTCCCCAGTGGAATTCGAATCATACAAAGCAGACAAAGTTGTCATGCATGAATCACATTTAAATTCATGAATTTACAGCATATACAATCATGTGTGCATATTGTGCAAATAGCAGACATACTCTCAGAGATCAGAGATATTGCCAGATAAGTATATTTCCATCCCCATTTGTCTTAAAGTACCTACCACTTGTCGGGTACTCCCTCTTATCGACACTTGACCTATTCGAGTTTTCCCTAGAGTATTGATACTTGTGACTAACCAAGTATCCCTTTATCATTGAATACCTACTGGAGTTTAGGTATCCCTATTGTCTTCGAGTATCAGCCACCGTTCGGATACTCCCTTTCCCTGACACTCAACCTGTTCGAGTTGTCCCTAGAGTATTGATACTTGTGACTGACCAAGTATCCATTTATCTTTGAATACCTAATGTTGTCTAGGTATCTCCATATCATCAAGTACCCACCGCTGTTCAGGTACTCCCTTTTCATGACACTCAACTTGCTTGAGTTGTCCCCAAATAATAGTAGCTGTTCAAGCATTCCACTGCTTTGTGTGCCTGTGCCTGCCCAGGTATGTTTTCTTACACTTGGATTAGCCTGAGTGGTCCTAGATCGTATCATCAAATACTTGTGTTCATCCAAGTATTCCAGTACTTTGTACACCTACGGCTACCCAGGTGTTCCAACCCTTTTGAGTGCCTGCGGCCATCCAGGTAAGCCTTGTGCTACATTCAAGTTTATGTTGCTAGGAGGTGGGAGACCTTCACGAATATGCAAGGCACACCCTCAATATTCCCAATTACCAGGAGGTGAGAGACCTTCATGAATATCCGAGGTACGTCCTCGATATTCCAACTACCAGCAGGTGAGAGACCTTCACGTATATGCAAGACCCATCATCGATATTTCCACACGAATATCTCAGGTATGCCTTGATTCTTCCTTCAGAGTTTGTACCTGTGATCGTCCAGGTACCTCTTCGATACTTGTGATCATCCAAGTATCCCCAAAGAGTTTGTACCTGTGATCGTCCAGGTACTCCTCCAATACTTGTGATCATCCAGGTATCCCCAAAGAGTTTGTACCTGTGATCGCCCAGGTACCCCTTCGATACTTGTGATCATCCAAGTATCCCCCAAGAGTTTGTACCTGTGATTGTCCAGGTACCCCTTCGATACTTGTGATCATCCAGGTATCTCCAAAGAGTTTGTACATGTGATCGTCCAAGTACCCCTTCGATACTTGTGATCATCCAGGTATCTCCAAAGAGTTTGTACCTGTGATCATCCAGGTACTCCTTTGATACTTGTTATCATCCAGGTATCTCCCAAAGAGTTTGTACCTGTGATCGTCCAGGTACCCCTTCGATACTTGTGATCATCCAAGTATCCCCCAAGAGTTTGTACCTGTGATCGTCCAGGTACCCCTTCGATACTTGTGATTATCCAGGTATCTCCAAAGAGTTTGTACCTGTGATCATCCAGGTACCCCTTCGATACTTGTGATCATCCAAGTATCTCCAAAGAGTTTGTACCTGTGATCGTCCAGGTACCCCTTCGATACTTGTGATCATCCAGGTATCCCCCAGGAATTTGTACCTGTGATCGTCCAGGTACTCCTTCGATACTTGTGATCATCCAGGTATCTCCAAAGAGTTTGTACCTGTGATTGTCCAGGTACCCCTCTGATACTTGTGATCATCCAGGTATCTCCAAAGAGTTTGTACTTGTGATCGTCCAGGTACCCCTTCGATACTTGTGATCATCCAGGTATCCCCCAAGAATTTGTACCTGTGATCGTCCAGGTACTCCTTCGATACTTGTGATCATCCAGGTATCTCCAAAGAGTTTGTACCTGTGATTGTCCAGGTACCCCTTCGATGCTTGTGATCATCCAGGTATCCCCCAAGAGTTTGTACCTGTGATCGTCCAGGTACCCCTCCGATGCTTGTGATCATCCAGGTATCCTCCAAGAGTTTGTACTTGTGATCATCCAAGTACTATCTCCCAACAAGCAGATGCGCTGAGAAAGGTCGGCGCATCTCCCGTCAAGGCGACCGAAGAAAGGTTCAGGTCCTAGACAAACCAACTTATTGCTCTAACAGGCGACTGAAGAAAGGTTCGGGTCCTGGAAAAGCAATTCCCCGTCAAGGCGACCGCAGAAAGGTTCGGGTCCTAGACAAAACACTTATTGCTCCAATAGGCGACCAAAGAATGGTTCGGGTCCTAGAGAAGCAATCTCCTCATGCAACAGGTAAGATGACGCCTTGATACTTGCCAAAACTCGGGGTTCACACCCTATCTCACTCACTCCCGGTAAGTAACTACATGTATCTTCTTATCTGTTTTAGTATGTGTAATGTTAAATTGCTCTTCTTCTATATAGGACAATAAGTCCCAAATAAAATATAATCTATTGCATATGTATAGACAAAATTTAGGTATCAGGTTTGTCTTTGAATGCAACCTCTGCGAACTCACCTTCAAAGAGGGGCAGCTGTTAACACCTAAATTTTGATTAGGTTATTAATTAGGCCTTATTTTCTTTTATTTTTCCTTTTTTTAGATAATAAATAATAAATAACAAAAACAACAACAAAATAAATAAAAACAAGAAAAACAAAAAAAAGAAGCGCCTATCGGGGGCGGGCCTTCGCGCCCGGCCCCTCTTCTTCTTCTTTTCCATGCAAGCCCAAGGCCCAGCCTTTTTTCCCACAAAGCCCAGCCCCCTTCTCTTCTCTTCTTCTTCTTCCTTCTTCCCTCTTCTTCCCCTACGCCTCTGCAATTCATGCGCACAGAGGATGATGACGCGCTCGAAGACAACCTACGATCGAGGAGGGTAGGCCGACGTCGGCCGAAAGAGACAGATCTCAGGCGCCATTATTGGCTGCCTTCAATGCCAAGCACGCCTTGTTGGAGGAGCGAGGATGGGACGCTGGTTCAGCCGCGAGCGTCCGGTTGGTACGCGAGGGCTGGCGGCCGAACCTCCATCGACCGGCCTCCTCCTCGCCTATAAATAGGGGGCACAACCTCCGTCGAAGGACCATAAGCCAGCAAGCTCATAGGGGTTCCCGAGAGACTTCGAGGAGCTCAAAGAGCGAGCAAGGCGGAAATCGGGTCGCGAGCTCAAACCAACCTCCCTCCGAGAGACTTCGGGGGAGGCCGGCGGCAAGCGAACCCGAGGGGGAGAGATCCGGAGTGAAAGAAGCCGAGGCCGTAGAAGGTCAAAGCCGGGAGAGAGGAGGTTCGGAGGACCAGATCGGGGAGCCGAAGCCTCGCCTTCGCCGACGCGCGTCGCTCCACTACCGTTCCAACGCTGTTGCCGCGACCGATTCGCCCAAGCTGCACCAGATCCGGAGCTGAGGAGCTGCTGTCGCTACCCCGCCGTCGTCGCCTGCTCGGAGCTCCGTCGCGGTCCCGAGCCCGAAGCGCCCGCACCTTGTCTTCCTCAACCAGTGCCCGCTAGGCGTTTGATGGAAATCCCAGTGAAGGCCGAATCCGCAATGACTGGTGGTGACGGGTGGGGACAGACGACGGGGTCGGCTACAACAACCGGCGGGATGGGGGTCAAGGCGGTGCCGGCGGAGGCCCGAGCTCAGGCCGAGACGGGCTCGGTTGCCTTTGCCGCGGATCGTCAGATCTCGAAGGCTCCAAAACCGAGTCGCGAGGTCGGAGCCGGGTTGGGCGTGGATCGATTCGGGTAGGGTTTCCGCGATTTTTGGGGCGGCGGGAATCCGGGTCGACGAGTTGGGTAGGGTTTCGCCGAACCGGGTTGTCGGGTCGGCCCGGTTCTTTTTTGAAAATGGGCTCCTGGGCCACGGCGTTGTTTAAAAAAAAAAAAAGTCAGGCCCGCGTAGCGGGCCCGTCTGCGTTTTGGGGCTGGCCCAGGTCGGACCCAACCGCGGATCCGACCAGTCGGCTCTTATTTTATATTATATAATATTTTAATAAGAAAATTAAAAAATAATTTATTTTTGAAAAATATTAAAAAATGTTTTAATTTCGAGAAAATAGAAAAATAATAAAAAATGATAAAAATATTTTATTTTCCAAAAAAAATCAGAAAAATAAAAAATATTTCATATTTTCCAAAAAATACCAAAAATCCAAAAAAAAAGCCAAAAAATCATAAAAAAAACCAAAAAAATTGAAAAAAATCCCTTTTGTGTAAAAAAAAATTAGAAAAAGGCTGAAAAAATGTTTTTCCTCCCAAATATGCATGGAAAATCCCTCGAACATCCAAAAAACCTCAGGGTTTAAACAAGATTCAGTACCGAAAGGGCATTAGTAATTAACTAGTGTAATCAAGTCCCCGTTCCTAATTTCTCTGGTTGCGCAGGAGCGAGTATTTCTCCCGATACTTTGCTTGGGTTTCTAATCGACCCACTCTAAATCGATTAGTGGTGACTCCATTTTAAAAATTGATTTACAGGTTAAAAAGTCAGACTATTAAAGTCGTGAATTGGTGGACTTGGGAGAGTCCGGGCATAATTAATTTCAGCCGAGCCATTAGCCTCCTTAGGCGCCCGTACCCGATTGCGGGCTCCGAAAAAAAGAAAAAGAGGTTGCGACAATATATCACCTGATACTTACTAAACCAATACACATATTAGTAGCCTTTGATTGTCTTTGTCATCTTCAAAACAACATAGAGACTTTTTCAACTTTAGCTACATCATATCATGTAGGAGAGAGAGAGAGAATATCAAAAAGACGTCAACATTTTTCTTTGGTCAAGTTGAATGAAGTTAATAGAAGAACTCATTTGCGCCCATTTTTAACAAGTTTTAGGACTTGAGCAACATGAGCCATATGCAAGATGATCATATGAGCTAATGAAAATTTTTTCCCTTTTAAGATAGCCCAAACGATACAAGCTTCATAGTGAGATATATCATTGGTCAAAGTGGACTTGGGGCGGACTCACATGACCAAGATTTTGTAAATCAAATTTAATTTGAAGGGCAACATGTTCAAGGAAATTTTGTTGTGACCGATATGTTCAAGGCTTTCTAGGATAAAAGCATTTGCATCATAAGGGGAAATGAGAATTTTCTCGCAATTGGTAATAGGATGGTGAATGAGCTAAGGCTTCAACGGTAACAGTGTAAGACTGATTTTCGAAACTAAAAATGAAGCTGTCATGATTTGGAAAATGAAGATTGAAGTAGAACCTATCCACTACAGAGGAATAGACTTCTCCTTGCAAAGTGCAAAAGATGGTCATAGAAAGTCATTTAAAAAGTTCAGAGATGAAAATGCCATGTCTGTCCATTTATGAAAAATTGACAGTATTGGCAATGTGCTCACGACTTCTGACCAATCATATCGGGTTAAAGAGTAGATAAGTTACTTTATACATTCTCTTTTAGATATCTATAAAATCAATGTGGAAGACAAAAGTTTTCTACTATGATTGCTCAAATATGTACAACTGAAAATATTAGATCATTGTGTATCAAACTTCTTGTATATTTCTATGAGTTTTGATATATTGAAAACTATTAATTTTGTAACGAGTTTTTACTTACATCAATTTGTTATGGTTTTCTTCTACAATTAATATAAAAAAATTTGTAATGTTTGATAACTATCATTTAATAGCAATTTAATGGCACGATTTACAACAGTTTGATATTGATGTGGAAAAATAATAGCTTTATTTTTCCATAAACCCTCCAATATTTTACAATGGATTAACTGCTCTCTCTTTTCTTTAAATAATAAATTAAACTTCAAACCATGATCTTTTAAGAAATACTGAATTCTCTATCTTTCCTTTTCTTTTTATTTTTCTTTTTTTTGTTGAAAAAATTGTGTTCGTGACTCAAAAGTATACATGAAAAATATATAGACTTTCATGGTAAAGCTAATCAATACAGAGCAAAGGCCAGAACACTACGAAACAAAGCCAAATCCAAAAAACAAGGATTATCAACAAAGCACCGAGAGGTTAAGCGCATACTCGTTTCAAAAGAACAAATTTATCAAGCAAAATAATTGGCGGCCAATCACTGAATGTGGTATCATCGTTTGTGATAAGCACACACTAGAAATTCCTTTTCCAATAACTATGGCATTGTTAATTGACAGCGTGCGCTTAAATTTGGCTTCCTCTACATCATCGCCATACGGAAATGTTCCTTTTCTTTTTGTTGGGTTAGACACATTGTTCCTCTTCCTTCTATTATCCAGTGTGGAGTGTTATATCCTGGGAGGACACGAGAGCCTTACGCACTGAGTTTTGTACTTCAAGGGACAGAATTATCCTTAAAAACAGTGTTTACACGTCTTAGATGATTAATCTTATTTTCTCATCATTTCTAACATATTTCCAACATTTCTTATTTTTCATATTATTTAATCTTTTTTTTTAACAAAACTTATGAATCCTTCCTTTTGCATAGTAAAAGTAATTGGAATTATAATTGATCAGAAAGATTTCCAAAAACAATCACACTCATACATCATATCCAGTTTTATATGATTTCATAAGAGGATAAATACATATACAATGTATGACAAGCAGAGAACAGATGTAGAGAAAAAAATGTGTCATTGTAGGAAATTTGTCCAGTAATGGAACTTCTCAAGCTGTAAAAGTATTTATAAAAAGGATTTGCAATTGACTTGGTATGTTTTACGTCTCGTTGATATTACCTTTTAAAAAAAAAATAATAGATTTCTTTGTAAAGGAAAATCAAGTACAAAAACGGTTGTATTTTTTAGAAGGCATAATACCATAATTATTTCTCTCGTTTTCTATTTTGTATTTGAAAACTTCTTTAACCCAATCACCGTTTGTTTAGGATATGATGCATTTGAACTGGAGCTACTTCAACAAAATCCTCTTGTGAACAGTATCAGTAACCTATTGCCCTAAAGGCACATTTAAATAAGTTAGTGAAACCATGTTATGAATCATATGTCAAAACAAATAAACATTACTTACTCGTCTCCACATTAATATCGAGCGAATGTGTTGTCAAATAGAGAGATCTGGGATTGAGCTAGATATTTTTAATAATCCTGAATAAATTTGTGTTGTATTTTCTTGGGTAAAGAAAAAATTATATTGAGAAAAAATGTCTGAAAAATTTTACATTCATATCAATTAAAGACATACCTCCAATACAATTTTTAAGCAAATTATTGAGAAAATCACCAAAAAAAGTCCTAAATTTATTGCATTTGTGCCAATTCAATTTAAGCCTTTCAATTTATGCCAATGTAGTAACAAACTTTTAAAAGATTTGTCAATTTAGTCCTTTTGGCCAGAAATCATTGACATAAACGCCGGCAATGCCACGTGAGATGGCCGGCGCTCATGGCAATGTCGGCGCTGACGTAATTTTCTCAATTATATAAATTAATTGTTTATTTATTTTTCTCTTTCTTTCCCTTTTCTTTTTTCTACAAAGTCCAGCAACCCTCGCCGGCCACTATTTCACACTTCCATTTGAAAAATTCAAAGCAACATAGTCTTGATCTTGCTTCCATCCGATAGCACCTGAGTGCATCAGCGCATCCTGCAGCCTCCCCAAGCTAGTCTTCCATCTTCACATCTTGGAACTCCTTCATCAACCTCCTGCAATCTTTAAGATTAGGATTCAACAAGTGACAGCAACAGGCGACATATTTGCTCCGTTCTCCGCATCTTCCTCTTGCACGCACGACCGTCCATTGCAGACGCAATTCAACACTCGAACTTCGTCACACGATTTCTTAAGCGAAGCGTCCATGAGTTCCGACGCCCTACCCTGAGACCCCAGTTTCCATGCCTATTTTGTTGAAGCAAGATGCTGCAATTCGATGAGTACAAACCACGACTTGTTTGGCTAGGACAATATTACAGGCATATTCGTCGCGAGGGACATACATACCAACACAAGCTGGAACTGACCATGTTATGTCGCATGCGAGCGGCTATTCTTTATCAATTCACTATGGCCGGCAAGGAAACATGATACGCTGTTGAAGAATTAAGTCTGAATATGAGATTTTCCTTTAGAGAGTAGTTTTTAGCTGTAGTAGGATTTGGGAAATTCTTTAGCTTTCGAGATCTATCTAATTACCATCTGAATGTCAAAATCTACTCGTTTCATAATGCCGAACGGGTGTTAATCACAGAATCGTAACCATATGATCATCCTTAATCCTTAATTTAGAAGAGGCTTTTGATCTGTAGAGGAGGAGATGTTGAAACTTGCCAGTCTCTCGTCCAATTGCTGAATTTCTGCCATCTTTTATAGAATTGCATCATGCTAAATCGGACTAGTCTCCTTCGGACGATATATTTCCTGCCTTACGTGCAATTATAAGTCCTATCAATTAGAAAATGTCTTGATATCTACGTAGATGATCATTGTTATGTCCAAATTGTCAAGGTACCCCAATATAGAAAAATGATATTTGAGATTTTATTCGGCATAAGCTGTTCAGTTTCTATTGTACTAATAATCGGGTCAATCGACGAAATGGGCTGCCCCTGCCGTACAAAGAGAGGGAGGCACATACGCCACATCTTTCATAATCCCATCATTCTGTCAACAATACGCTAATTCTGTCCAGCTCTTAAAATCCCCAATGGTGAATATGGTTAGGGGATTCAAACTGAAACAAATAAGAGAAAATAAATATTTAGAGAAAAAGATGGATAAATGGATGTAGTAGGTAACCCAAAACTTCAAAAAAAAAAAAAAAAGAATAAAAAGATGAATCGTTACCAAAATTAACATCCAGGCGGTGGGCAGAGGCCGATTTTCTACAGATTCAGGATACTTGGTCTTTTCGCCTTCTCTTTTGCTTCTCCTGCTTCTTGTATTCGTCGTATAGACTGAGTGCCCTTGTTGTACGATCTAACTCGCTCCTCAATCTCTCGTTCTCTTTTATGTCGCGCACGAGCATATAATGTTCCGATGGCTTCTTTTTCACCTCATCTTCATCGAAACCTGCTCCCTCCAGAACTTGGCCCACCCTGGATGCCAGTGCTCCTTCACTAGCACGTCTCCTCTTGTTGCTCGATTTTATAGCATTGCTCTTCAGGCTGAAGGATTCCCGTTCAAGTGACATGTCCAGGAACGCTTGTTGAGGGGACAGCAAGGAGAGGTAAGATGCTCATGTTAGCAATGCCCGAAGCCATAGTTGAATTGTTGGATGATCATGTTTTGTTAGAAGTTTGAGTTCCCAAAGCACGGAAGCTAGCGCGCCACTTTGATTAGGGTCCAAGGCATATGGTTGATATTTCTGCAAAACTGTAATTGCTACTAGAGAGATTGTTCTTTGTTTACTCAGCAACACAAAAGGGTATATGAAACTAAGTGATCTGATATGACAGAATCATGCGAGAAATTGTTCCTTTATTGAGCAGGGCTTAAATAAAGGTGAAGCCTATAAGAGTGCACTCTAGTCATGCAGATGGCAAAACATCGCTATGCCTGGGAGCATGTAAGATAAGCTCGCCCAATGCTCGTCAGAAAGACTGCCACCATAGCTTCTCAACAGACATTTGCAATGACAACTGAAAAAATGGATCTAGAAAGCAACAACAATCCTACTGATGATTAAGTTTAGTTTCATGATAGCTAAGGTACTTAGCAGCTCGATAGTCAGTCATCGGATCTTTCCTGTTGTTAGATGAGATAACCAACAAAGTTCACTAATGTTATCGCCTCGAAGCTTGAATAGAAGACATTTGACACATACACAAATGCATGCACATATAATTTCTGCATACCCTGTTGATGATTAAGTTTAGTTTCATGATAATGGACCTATTGCTAGCCATCTTGCTGAGCAATTCGAAGAGTACATGGAATGCATAGTAGATTGTCTGCATTCTTTGCACGACATGATAATTCTCTCAAAGGGATGATTATTGTCCAACATGACAGGAATGGTCAGAAGAAATATACCCTCCATATGCCAACGGACCTGGATATATCATTCTCGAGTGATATTGCTAAGTTTATCAACATAGAAACCGAAGCCTCATGATGGATTTATGAGATGGGCTTAAGGCCCGTCCGCCCATGCTGGACCCAAAAGGCCCGGCCCATGGGAATAGGGCCCGTGGAGGGGGAAGGTATAAAAGGGAGGAGAGAGAGAGAGATGGCATTGGTTGAAACAAACGCACGTACGTCTCTCTTTCTTTTCAACGTTCTCTCTCTCCCTAAGAAAAAACAGTATGCTTAAGGCAACGCCGGTTTCCCTTTTCAAGGCGAATTGACATTATCGGATCAGAATTTCTTCCTCGATCTTCAGCATTGGTGTTTAATCTGTGGCTAACAAGGTACGCTCGAATCCGTGGTGTGCTTTACGATCGGTGATATGTGTAATTCCCGGGCTTCGTCTTCCGCATTGATTTAGGGGTTCGATTGAGTGTCGAATCCGGTTTTCGGGGATCAGTCATTCCCAACACCTCAGCATGAGTTTATCCAACGCCTGTGTGGTTTTCGTAAGAGTATATATCCTCCGAGCTTCTCTTTAGTGGCTGAACTGTTATATTTTTTGTTTGTGGGTAGCTCTTCAAGATGTAGAACGTGAGCATGGGGATATGGCTGGAGCAATTCAACAGTTCTGTGCCGGTACAGTACTCACACAGCTGGAAATTTTGCCAATATGGTTGCATGGAAGACTACTACACTGCACATTACCAGTCTCGTAGGCAGATGATCTGCTTGTGGGACAAATTGGCGAGGGGCCAAGCCCCAATGCTGCAACTTTAGATGACGGAGTAACAGACGAATCTCGTCTTTAAGATTTAGCCGTACGTAGTCCTCTTTGGCTTCTTGTAATTAAGCTTGCAGCTGGTTAGTTCTGTTAATCATGAAATAGGTCAGGCTGGCAATCCCAGTAGAGAATGAGATGAAGAAATTTTGACTGGGATATATTGTACCATTGCACCGGCTGTTTAATCGAGCTGAGTAATCTTGGTTAGGTCATCTTGAAGGGAGTCCGTTTTGCACAACTGGGCAAATCTCTTCATTTAGGATGGAGTAGGCTATAGAGCGAAGCATCAACCAATAGGCTGAAATGGAAAAGATGGGTTCCGGTCCATGCCTTGGAGTTTCGATCTCTGCAGGCTGAATTTGCTTGAACTGGACCAAATAATGTCATCTCTGTTTTTTCAATTTTGATGACCAATTTTGATGACCAAAGATGGGTTCTGGCGAGCTCAACGGATGAAATTTGCACTTTTACAAATCGGGCAACCTATAGTTCCTCACTCCTTTGGGTAAGTCTTGCATAGATCTGAGTCCATAACCCAAATGCATTGCGGGCACCGGTCTTATGGAATTCACATAATGAAGGCCAATAGGGGTCCAACTGAATCCGGATTCAAAAAGGTATTTACTTGCTGCCCCAGCCGAACCACCACTTTCTCATTGCTGTAGTCCGCTCAAACTTCTTTTGTCTTCTGTGACAGCTTGATTTGGGCTGTACAACCTGCAAGCCTTTGTATAGGTCATGTATTGGGTGTGTTGAACGTGCCTATCAATATCATCAAGTAAATTGAAAATTCTAAAATTTATCACAGATATGCAATTAGATCCAAAAATTTTCAAAAAATACAATCAAATTCTAAAACTTATCATAAAAATATCATTGAGTCTTAAAACTTTCAAAAACTACAATCAAATCATGATCTTCTTAGGTTTGTGCAATCAAATATTTCATTTAATTCCATTCAACTTGATAAATGGAAAATGTAAACAAGTTTTAGGACTTGATTACATCAACTTGATAAATTTTAGGACTTGATTGTACTATTGTGACAAATTTTAGGATTTGATTATACTTTTAAAAGTTTTATAGATCAATTGCACTTTAGGGGTATGTTTTAGGACTTCGGGTATACTTATCCAAATCATTATCATTGAAAAAAAGTTGAGTGCTGCCGGTGGTGAGTTCATGGACACGTTATTTTTAACGTAGGTCTGTAATGAGCAGCATAGATGGGTTAAAATTTCTCGGTTCGAATTTTCTCCGCAATTAGGAAGAAATTGCTATATAATCCTAGTCGGAGACTTTGAAGAACCAAATGAGACTGTGTATATGAAGTTCATTAGAACTTTGTATTTTAAGCGACTTAATATACATGTGATTGTTTGAATTCGGTACATACTATGTGGTTTTGGCTACAACCATAGCGCCACATTGCTTGCTCATGTACGGATTTTATCCAGCAGTTTAATTTTTAAGGTCCTTTTAAGCAAAATTAATTCTGCGTCTCTAAGTCTTATACATGTTTTGGAAATAAATCACTAATCAATATTGTAATGATTCTTCAAAAATATTAAATGTTTGAAAATAAGTGTTTGTATATACAAATATACTCTATTTCGAATTACTTATGTAATATATGAATAGATATAATGGTTTATTATGGAGTTTTGAAAGAATTAAAAATGCAGGGTTATCTGTTTCATATTTGATGAATAAATATAATTAAGAGATCAACACAAAATATCCTTTATCAAAATATGAAATTACAAAAAAAAATTATAATAAAATTACTCATAAAGGTTTCTATAACAAATTGCTTGTATCTCAACATGTACGGTAAACACAATTATCGCGAATAAAATTTGGATACTCATTATGACGAAATATTTGGTCGTACTTCTTAAGTGCGTGATATTAACAAATTGATAAACAAAACATGATGGCCCATATTTACATTTAAATGACAAAAACTCGTTGAATCTTTCGTGTTCTCAAATGAGATAACCAACGAAGTTCACTACACATGCACACACGCATGCACATATAATTTCTGCATACCCTATTGATGAGTGGGTGCGTTTGGAAAGACTTTTGGGGAAAGTTTTTGGGAAAATATAAAGGTTTTTGAGTTAAAGGTGTTTTCCAAAATGCAAATTGTATTTGGTAAAATTTATTGTAAAAGTCCATTGTGAAATATCTTTGAGTAAACTGGTATTTTGGAAAATTATATTTGTAAAGCCTTTTGTTATTCAAAAAAAAAAAAAGAGTTGCTCGGCTAGAGCAAGTAGTTGCCGACGAGGAGCAGGCGGTCCAACGAAGGGCGGGCAGCTTGATGCAGGCCATTCGGCAAGGTAGGCAGTTTGGCAAGGGTTGCAAGACCCAGATTGTGCGGCCTCGGTGGAGGTCGCAGTGCATCAGGCGATCCTCCAGCAAGGGTCGTAGCGACCGAATCTGAGGTTGCGACCCATCTGGTTGAAGATGACCTCCAGCCACCTCCGCAACAAGGTTGTGGGTCACCAGAGGTCACGGCGAGCTACGGCAAGGTGGAGGAAGTCGCGCGCCACGACCCAAGCGACCTCCGCGAACTAGATTTGGGTCGCAACGAGGTCTTGGGTCGCCAAAGGTCACGACGAGTGTGACCGTCGCGACCTAGAACCCAGATTTGTGTCGTAGCGAGGTGGTGGAGGTCGCGCGCCGCAACCCAAGCGACCTCCGCCACCTCCACGACCCAAGCGTGCGACCTCCGCCACCTCCACGACCCAAGCGCGCGACCTCCGCCACCTCCACGACCCAAGCGCACGACCTCCGCCACCTCCGCGACCCAAGTGCGCAACCTCTGCCACCTTGCCACGACCCAAATTTGGGTCGCGCGACTAGTCGGCGATGATCGCCAGGGTGCTGCGACCATGCTGGCCTCTCTTGCGCGTCGCCGACCCATCACAACACCTCGCTAGCCTCTATGACAAAGAAGAAGATGAACAGTGCCTGAGCCATTCCCAAAATGCTGAAAGCCCAAGGCAGCCCCCACCTTGGGCTTTCAGCCTTTGGAATGCCAGCATTCCTTCAAGGTGAGTTTTATTGGGTGTTTCCAAACACCCAATATTTGGGCAAATGGGCTTTAGATTCCCAAAGAGCTTTGCAAAGGGGTTCCCCAACGCAGCCTAAGTTCACTTTCATTATAATTGACCTTCTGCTATGCTTCTTGCCGAACAATTTGAAGAGTACATTGAATGTGCGTAGTGGTAGATCGTCTGCATTCTTTGCAGGACACGATAATTCTCTCAAAGTGATGAGTATTGTCCAACATTACAAGGAATGGTCAGAAGAAATATACCCTCCACATGCCATTGGACCTGGATATGTCATTTCGAGTGATATTGCTAAGTTTATCGTTTCTCAACATGGAATCCAAAGCCCCATGGTGAGTTCATCCAACGCCTGTGTGGTTTTCATAAGAATATCTATCCTCCAAGCTTTTCTTAGTAATGGCTGCACTTTCATATATTTTGCCTGTGGGTAGCTCTTCATGATGGAGGATGTAAGCATGGGGATCTGGGCGGAGCAATTCGACAGTTCTGTGCCCGTACAGGACTCACACAGCTGGAAATTTTGTCAATATGGTTGCTTGGAAGACTATTACATTGCACATTACCAGTATCCTAGGCAGATGATCTGCTTGTGTAAAAATTGGCGAGGGGTCAAGCCCAATGCTGCAACTTTAGATGACGAGTAACAGACGAATGTCGTCTTAAAGGTTTAGCCGTACGTAGTCCTCTTCGGCTTCTTGTAATTAAGCTTGCAGCTGGTTAGTTCCATTATATAATGAAATAGGTCGGGCTGGCAATCCAAGGAGAGAACGTGATAAAGAAATTTTGACTGGGATATATTGTACCAAGGCACTGTCTGTTTGATCTACTAAGAAAACCTCCCAATGTGTTTAGAAGATTGACGAAACCATCCACAAAAGTTTTGTGATTCTGATGATAGAATTTCTGAGTGATATTCTTGGAGCGAATTGGTTCAGATTTTGTTTTGAATATCGTTACACTTAGACTTGTTCGTCTTATCAGAATGTTGTAGTTGTCTTTGTCAAAGTCAGTGACATTAATTTGAATTGTATAAGGACAATAGTAAAGCTTGCGTGAGGGTTGTGAAGATAACGTACATCTTCAAACATTACGAGAAGCTTTCAGAACTTCATAATCAATGTGGAACATATGAAGCGCAACAACTAGTAATTTGGCTCAAATTTCTATCCTTTTATATATATATATATTGATTGTCTATCTATCCAAGAATGGTGAAAACCAATGTTATCCTCCTTCTCTTACGGATTCGTGATTCGATTAATCATTTAGAGATGATACATTATGTCCTAACGAGGAACTCTACCAAATGAAACCTAACCTATATTGTAGGGGTAACGAAACCAAAGGGAGATTCTAATCTTATAATCCAAACAACGATTAGATCTTCTCATATCATTCATGTCCTACAGGTTGATTGGATGAATGATCCTTAGAAGTATTATCCAACAGTCAACTTGGAAATCGAGGAGTATAAAAGGAGATTGTGGTGCTGAAGAAACAACAAGATCTAAAGTCTAAAATTCCAAATTTCAAAGAGAGCCTCAATACTTTTATACTTGTCTTTGTAAGTTGAAATTGTAATCTTTGAGCGGTAGTTGTTTAGAGTGACTATGTGAGATCAAAAGATACAATCACACATACTTGAGTGGTGAGTACTCAGGTTCTAAAATCTCTTATTGGTTCTCTTGTGAAATCTAGCCAATAGGCTATCGATGTGGGAGAGTGGATGCATACTTGCTATTAGTCGAACCACTATGACTATTGTATGCAATCTTCTTTATCCCTTAACCTCTCTTTTATTCTATTTGATAATTTATTGCACACGAAAATATCTTATCACTGCAAAGTTTTTCATCAGACGTTATTCCTTCATGTTATTGAACTTGGTTATTTTTAAATTTTGCTTTAATTTGATATGGCTAGTATAAGTACTTAGAGGGGGGGTGAATAGGTATAACGAGTAGTTTCTAATGATAATCGCACAATACTAGACAGTTGATAGAAATGAAACAGACAACAATCAAAGTAAGACTGAGAGTAGGGAAGAGAAAATTGAACACAAGGTTTATAGTAGTTCGGCTTATTTCAAACCTACGTCCACTCTTCTGCACTAACAGCCCACTGGCTGGATTCCACTATGAACAAAGAGATATTACAGTGCTGTTCTTCCTTGATTTCTCGGCGTAGAATATCTACCACACTCTCTCAAGGTATCACTAAGAATAAACTCTCTTTGTGTGTACAGTTTTGCTCAATATGAATTAACTAGTAATCAAGGAGCTTTAGACTCTGGAATTTCTCTATCGAGCACTTTTTAGAATAACTGAAACGTCTTCTTTTTATACTCCTTTATGCCATCATACCCGTTGGCACTTACCAAAGGAATTCTTCCAATTTTCCCATTAGACAGAATCAATTAAGAAGATCATTCGAGCTATTTAAAGAAACATGTCGATAGCTCATCAATCATGTTCGCCCATACAATCAGGATCTTTGTTTCCAAGAATAGAACCTTCCAAGAATATTTCGTCAATCATCGGATCTTCAAACGATCTTGATTTCGAATAATTAATCCGTTGTATCAAATCCAGCCAAGAGATCTTCTCCAGTCGATAAGACCAAATCCTTAACCAAACACTTTAGCTCTGGATCGCCTTCGTCACTGGATTAGAAACTGTCAATGAGAATAGTCTTTGAGATTTGAGTCTTGTGTGCTGAGTCTGGTGATCTGAAAGTCTTCAGACTCTAAGTACAAGGGTCTGCACAGCTTCCAGACTAGACTGATAGAAACATTTTGTCGGCTTCAAAACACTCTAGAGAGATTTCTCCAACAATCTCCCCCTTTTTAATGGTGACAAAACTTTCCTATAGATTTGAACAACTTTGACCTGCAAAAACATTACTCAAGCAGTATGGATATCTTATAATGATTAATAACTCAACTAGACTCTGCATCCACAGAAAATAGGTTAGTCTTTTATGAGTAAAGCCATACAATAACACTTGATATAAATAATGCAACAGTCAATTTCAAATCCACACACTCAAGTCAGTTTCACCAAGTCCTCCACACCCAAGTCATACTCAAAAATAAATATCCAAACAAACTGAAATTAAAAACAGAATTCAAAATCAAAGTTCAGTTCAGTTCAAAGCTAGCAATTCTCCCCCTTTTTGTCATCATTAAAAAGGTGAGAAAGAGTCAAGTCTGCTTGGGAACGCGCACAATCTGGAAATCTCCCATCGATTGTACGACTCCTTCCAGCCTCTTCAAGTCTTCCCGTAGACGTGCCACCTCTACTCCTTTGGCATTTGCTTGAATTTGATGAGTGAGGTCTTGCATTTGATCCGACAGGGTAACAGAAGATGCTTGTCCAGAATTCTTCAGGACTTGAAGTACACATTCCAAAGCATATATTTGACCCTGCATTGCTAGAAGAAGATCAAGGATACGACGAAAATCTGCGTTATTGTCCGTCTGCGTGCTGGCATTTGCTCTATCAGATGGAGTAAAGGAAGACGATGGAACTTCGGTGTAATCGCACAAATTTGGCGTTGAGGTGTCATGTCCTTCCTCAGGCATTTGAGAAGCCTGAATATCTTCTGGATTTGCTTGCGAGTGACTCACACCTTCACTGTGATCAGGATATGGTGTAGTCCTTCCTTGCTCGTCATCTCCCCTTGTTTCAAAGGCCTCATTTGGGGAAGAGTGATGGTCATGCTCAGTAGAATCTTGATTGCCTTTCTCTCCAGCTTCATCTGCAGACTTTTCTTTGATTGCTTCTTCTACTTCTTCAACTTCTTTCTCTTCTTCTTCTTTTTCTTTCTCTTCTTTCTCCTCTGCTTCTCTCTGTTCTTGTTCCTCTGCTTCTTTTCCTTTCTCCTGTCGTTCCATTGATTCGGATACAGAACGGCTGAGTCTTTTCAATGCCAAGGCAAAGATAGTGAGTTCATCCTCTTCATCTTCATCCTCTAAGATTAGAGCTCTTTTCTTTTTGGATGGAGCACCCATGGGCTCCTTCCCTTTCCTTTTCGACGCAGAAGAGACTGGATGAGATTTAACTGGAGTTTTCACTTTGAACTTCTCCATTGCCTTATCAAGCTCTTTCAGACGCATTTTTGTCAGCATTTTCAAACCCACCACCATTTTGTCGCATGGTCGAACACAAAGAGTTTGTGGAGGTTCAATGTTCAAGTGTCTGAAGATCTTAGTCACAAGACCTGAGTAAGACAACTGGCCCTTATCCTTCACCATTGCTCTGTACATATGGAAGAGAATGGTGTGAGGAAGAGAGAACTTCTTCCATGAGTTGATCGCGTACATCAATTTCGCCTCAGAATTAGACACGTCTGTCTTGGATGTTGATTTTGGCCTGAGACAGTTGATCACGATTTTGTGCAGTAAGATGTTGATGGCATGCATTCTTATGTAGGTAACTCTTCCTTTTGTACTCCTGTCTTTGACAAGTTCCAGTGTGGTACGAGCGATTGAAACCTTGATCGGTTGATATCGTCCTCTTTAAACTCCAATTATGTCTGCCAACATGTCCACATCTACCTCATAGTCTTGGTTTCGAACACTGAAGGATATTCTATTCGCATCTAAAAAGCTAAGATTCGAATAGAAATATGCTGTCAATTGTGCATAACCGCCTGTGGTGTCAGAGCAAAATTGCTCTAGTTGAAGCAAATTGAACTTCTCCTTCAAGTTCACATTGATGGCATCCAGAAAATCAAAATCAACGCTCCTGGGGTTTATTACCCCTCGTTTCAACAATTTGAAGAACAGATCCTCCTATTCCTTTGATTTGAACAACTCCGTTCTTTTTCCCTTCACTTTCGCAGCAACACCCATCCTGGGTTGGAATTCTCTAAACAGTTTATCATCGTCATTCCCGTCAATCGGATTAAATCCCCCTACACGAGGGTCACTTGGAATGTTCGCAAGTGCTTGCTCAGCCTTTCCTTTGGAAGCAATTCCCAAATCCTCCATTCGTCGCAAAAAGATATACTCATTTTTATACCCTTTCCCTTTAAGGAAGTCATCCACATAGTTCAGTGGTGTACCTATGCTTTTCAAAGCACGATAGAGCTTATAAATAAAATAGGGTTTTTGGACTCTTACAGGGTCTGCTTCCTCGATTATTTCTTCCTGTGGTAGTTGATCCACACTCTGTGGGGTAGATAATGGAGATTGACGTGGCTGAGAGTGAATCGGGCTGTTGTTGTCTCGGTAACTCTTTTTTCCTCGGTGAGATCGAAATGGGTAGGACCCTCCCTCATTCTCTGTGGTCCCCTGCTTGCGATTCTTGAAGACCTTCTAGAAGAAGACATCGTTTCTTGTCGTTGAAAGATTCCTTGACTTGCTTTCCCAAGAAAAGATGACAACTTTCTCAAAGATGAACACGAAATCGAGATAGGAGTGGGAGGAGAATGCCTTTTTTTTTAGGGTTTTGGAGTTAAGCGAAGAAGACAACTTACTGTATATAACCCATTTAAAAAGAAAAACCCAATCGACACAAAGGAAAGTGAACAGTCATCCCTTTTTTAAAAACGATAACTGCCTTTTTAAATAGAGGTTATCTTTTTGAAAAGACAAGATTCCCTTTTTCTCGGAAATTAAAGATAAATCAAATATAACTGAACGAAAGATCGTACCTTTTCGAGATTGAGTATTAAAACAACTTACAGTCTATGGCCGTGAATGATTGAGTCTGAGAGTCTGAGAGTCTGAGAGTCTTTAGCCTTTGATTTCCTCAAGCTTCAAAATGTTGAGTCTGGAACGGATGATATCGAATTGATTCTTCTCCAAAGGTTTTGTGAATATATCCACTAGTTGGCTCTTTGACTCAACAAATTGAATCGAGATTTCTCCATTTTGTACATGATCTCTAATGAAGTGATGGCGAATCTCTATATGCTTTGCCCTTGAGTGAAGGATTGATTGCGCTGGTGCTGTTACATCTAATCTCAGTGCATGAGTCTTCAATTCCAAAGTCTTGTAGCTGTTGTTTTATCCACAGAATTTGCGAACAACAACTTCCAAGAGCTACATACTCTGCTTCTGTGGTAGAGAGAGCCACAGTGTTTTGTTTCCTTGAAAACCAAGACACTGTCCTATTTCCAAGCAATTGGCAAGTTCCCGAGGTGCTCTTTCTATCAACTCTGAAACCGGTTAGATCTGCGTCTGAATATCCAAGAAGATTAAAGTCTCCCTTCTTAGGATACCAAAGACCGATGCTTGAAGATGAAGCAACGTATTTAATAATGTGTTTTGTAGCACTGAGATGAGATTCTCTAGGGTCTGATTGAAACCTAACACAGATGTACACACTCAACAAAATGTCAGGTCTAGAGGCAGTAAGATAAAGAAGTGAACCGATGATACTTCTGTACAACTTTTGATCAACTTTCTTCCCTTCTTTATCTTTGTCTATCTTCAAAGAACTTGACATTGGTATGTCGGTCTTTTTGCACTTTTCCAGTCCAAACCTTTTGACAAGATCATTAGCATATTTTTCTTGATGAATAAAAGTTCCTTCCTTCAATTGTTTTACTTGAAGTCCAAGAAAGAAGGTTAACTCTCCCATCATACTCATTTCAAACTCATCCTGCATAGACTTAGAGAATTTCTTACACGGACTTTCATTAGAGGATCCAAAAATAATATCATCCACATATATTTGAACAAGTAGAAAGCTTTTGTTTGCCTTTTTGATAAATAGAGTAGTATCTACTTTACCTTTGACAAAACCATTATGTATTAAAAACTTATTTAGTCTGTCGTACCAAGCTCGAGGTGCTTGCTTTAAACCATACAAGGCATTTTTCGGTCGAAGGCGAGTGCGGTTTCTTTGGGTCTTCAAACCCTGGTGGTTGTTCCACATAAACTTCCTCATGGATAAATCCATTCGGAAGGCACTTTTGACGTCCATTTGGAATAACCTGAAATTTTTATAACAAGCAAAAGCAAGCAATAATCGAATAGCTTCTAACCTTGCTACTGGAGCGTAGGTCTCATCATAGTCTATCCCCTCTTCTTGTGTATATCCCTTGGCCACAAGTCTTGCTTTGTTTCTTACGACTTTTCTTTTCTCGTTCATCTTGTTCCTGAAAACCCATTTAGCTCCAATAACATATTTAGCTTTTGGTTTAGGAGTCAATTCCCAGACATCATTGATACTGAATTGCCTGAGCTCTTCTTGCATAGCTTCAATCCAGCTTTCATCTGATAAAGCTTCTTCTATGCTTTTGGGTTCTATTTTAGAAACAAGTGCCACAGCACTAGACTCTTCACGCCTTTTGGATATGGTGCGAATTCCTTCATTAATTTCGCCAATAATGAGATCTTTTGGATGACTGGACTTATGCTTCCAGTTACTGGTTGATTTGTCTGATTGATGATCTCTTTCTTTACTTGAATCTTCACAAACAACTTGATGCTTTGGTCTTCGTAGTCGAGATGCTTCTTGAGATGTAAGCTTTGAAGAGTCTCGGAGCGAGGTTCAATTCTTCATGTTGAGTCCGATTTGGATTCATTTTGCATTGAATCTTGAAATTTGACATTCATTGATTCCTTCACTGATTGACTCTTCTTGTTATAGACTCTATAGGCTTTGCTTGATGTAGAATATCCAAGGAAGATGTCTTCATCTAATCTTTCTTCAAACTTACCAACTCGATCTTTTGCATTTTTCAATATAAAGCATTTGCAACCGAACACATGAAAGTACGAAACAATAGGCTTCTTACCTTTGAATAACTCATAAGGGGTTTTCTCTAGAATAGGTCTTAAAAAGACTCTATTTATGATATAGCACGCTGTTGAAACAGCTTTAGCCCAAAATTGTGAAGAAATCTTACTTTCAATTAAAAGAGTTCTAGCCATTTCTTGAAGAGATCTATTCTTTTTTTCCACAACTCCATTTTGCTAAGGAGTGTATGGAGAGGAGAACACATGCTTGAAGCCAGATTCATCATAAAATTTTGTAAAATCTTGATTTTCAAATTCACCTCCATGGTCTGTTCTTATACTTGAAATAACATATCCTTTTTCATTTTGAACATTTTTAGCAAATTTCTCAAAATACGAGAAGGTTTCAGACTTACTTGCAAGGAAATATACCCAAGTAAATCGGGAGTAATCGTCCACGATTACTAGCCAATATTTCTTACCTCCAATGCTCTAGGTTCTGGTTGGTCCGAAGAGATCCATATGCAGCAGCTGCAGTACATGATTAGTAGAGACATGATTTATTGGCTTAAATGAATTTCTTACCTGCTTTCCCAATATACATGGAGTGCATAGATAAGACTTTTGGTATGATAAATTGGGTTGACCACGAACAAGCTGCTTTGATGAGATTTTGGCTATCTGCTTCATATTGATGTGACCAAGCTTTTACGTGCCACAAGCTTGCTTCGTCTTGAATTGAAATTAAGCATTGCGATTCATCGGGTTTCATATCCGGAAGATAGATATTTCCATGCCTTCGACCCATAAAAGAGGCGAGTAGAGTCTTTTTGCGATTCCGAACATATTCCTTCTTGAAAGAAGATCTTAAAACCAGTATCACATAGTTGGCTTATGCTGAGAAGATTTTAATTGAGTCCTTCTACTAGGGAAACATTACTTATTGTGAGATTTCCAATTTTCACAGTTCCAAATCCCACAATTTTTCCTTTGTTGTTTCCTCCAAATGAGACTTTTCCACCATTTACTTGAACTAGCTTTATAAAGCAATTTGAGTCTCCTGTCATATGTCTTGAGCATCCACTGTCCAGATACCACTTTACCTTTTCTTTGATGGAGACCTGCATTTAAAAGAGAGTCTCAAGTTTTCTTTGGTACCCATATTTTCTTGGGTCCATTGGTGTTAGTAAGATAAACAGTATTAGCCCATGTTTTCTTAACAGGTTTCCAAACCATAGGACACTCTTTTTCAAAGTGATCCGAGCTATTGCATTTTGAACACCTGAGAGCATTTCGACCAACAGACTTTACAAAAACCTTATTGAAATGATTTTTGTAGGCCTCTCTAGAGGGTCTTTGCTTGATTCTTTCTTTTACTTTAGGAAAATCAATCAAGGGAACAGTTTCCTCAGTCATACCTAAACCAGACTTATTGAAATAAGGTCTTTGAGCTGAAAGAATTTTTTCAAGTTTCTCGGACCCTATTGAAAATTTCTTTGAAATATTTGATGAGTCAATTTTTAAAAGAGCATTTTCTTTTAAAAGATTTTCTTCACTTTCTTTAAGAGTAGAAACATTCATGTCTAAACATTTAACTCTTTCTTTCAACACATTTTCCTGTTGTTTTAGAACAGCGTTTTCTTTTTTAAGTTCGGAAATCCTTTTAAGAGAAGTCTTAAGACTAAAACACAGCTCATCAATATACTTAGAAACCTTGACACGAATTTTAAAATTACTTACCTCAAATTCACTGTCTGAGTCTGATTTAGAGTTTGAGTCTGAGTCTGATTGCGCCATCAGACACAAATTGGCATATTCATCATCACTTCCTTCACACTCTGTATCACTCCAGGTTTCGGCCTTGAGAGCCTTTCGAGGTTTTTCAGCTTTTCCTTTCTTCTTCTTTAGAAGAGGACAGTTGGGTCTGATGTGTCCATTTTTCTTACATTCAAAGCAAACTATATCTTTGTTTGATTCATCATCATCAACAGACTTGGTCTATTGTCTTTGAAAGCTTTGTTTCTTTGAGTTGAATCTTCTTCCTTTTCTACTCAGCTTTCTGAATCTTCTTATCATGAGAGCAAGCTCCTCATCGTCCATATCATCTTCAGAATCTGTAGCATCAGAATCATCATTTGATTTTAATGCAATGGATTTTTTACCTTTTGGATATTCGTCTTCGTTAATTCGTTCCACTTCATAAGACTGAAGAGTTCCAACCAGCTCATCGACAGATAGTGGCATGATTCTTTGCGTCTCTCTTATTGAAGTCTTTATGTGATTCCAATCCTTGAAGAGTCCACGCGTGAGCTTGTTTACCTTCATGGGATCAGAAATTGGTTGTCCTTGATTTTCAAGACCATTTACAATTTCTGTAAAACGGCTAAACATGTCAGTTATATATTTTCCAGGTCTCATTTTGAAGGCTTCATATTGACCGAGAAGGATGTTGATTCTAGTCTCTTTTACTCGATCAGTTCCTTCATAGGTGATATGTAACCTATCCAGGGACTTTCTTTTGCTGTAACACAAGAAGATATTCTGTTATATTTAGTAGGTGACAAGGCACAATATAAAGAATATATAGCTTTTGCATCAAGAGTTTGTCTCTTGATTATCTCTTCCTGAGACATTCCGCTGGTCTCAACAGTTTCTTTCCCTCTTTTTGAGACGAACGCAACTTTAGGAGTGATTTTTTTTTCTACAACGTCCCATTCCAGAGGATCCTTTGATCGAAGAAATGCTTTCATTTTGTTTTTTCAGATGTTGTAGACATTTCCATCAAAGTAAGGAGGTCTGGTATTGTTTTGACCTTCCACCAACCCTGGAGCTAGCATACTAGCCATGGATCTTTTACTCTGAAGTAAAACACTTCAAATAAAGTGAGTACACAGGCTCTGATACCAATTGATATGGCTAGTATAAGTACCTAGAGGGGGGTGAATAGGTATAACGAGTAGTTTCTAATGATAATCACACAATACTAGACAGTTGATAGAAATGAGACAATTTTTCCTCGTCAATAAACAGACAACGATCAAAGTAAGACTGAGAGTAGGGAAGAGAAAATTGAACACGAGATTTATAGTAGTTCGGCTTATTTCAAACCTACGTCCACTCTTCTGCACTAACAGCCCACTGGCTGGATTCCACTATGAACAAAGAGATATTACAGTGCTGTTCTTCCTTGATTTCTCGGTGTAGAATATCTACCACACTCTCTCAAGGTATCACTAAGAATAAACTCTCTTTGTGTGTATAGTTTTGCTCAATATGAATTAACTAGTAATCAAGGAGCTTCAGACTATGGAATTTCTCTATCGAGCACTTTTTAGAATAACTGAAACGTCTTCTTTTTATACTCCTTTATGCCATCATACCCGTTGGCACTTACCAAAGGAATTCTTCCAATCTTCCCGTTAGACAGAATCAATTAAGAAGATCATTCGAGCTATTTAAAGAAACATGTCGATAGCCCATCAATCATGTTCGTCCATACAATCAGGATATTTGTTTCCAAGAATAGAACCTTCCAAGAATATTTCGTCAATCAACGGATCTTCAAACGATCTTGATTTCGAATAATTAATCCGTTGTATCAAATCCAGCCAAGAGATCTTCTCCAGTCGATAAGACCAAATCCTTAACCAAACACTTTAGCTCTGGATCGCCTTCGTCCTTTGGATTAAAGCGTCGATGAGAATAGTCTTTGAGATTTGAGTCTTGTGTCTTGAGTCACGGTGATCTAAAAGTCTTGGACTCTAAGTACAGTGTCTGCACATGAACTTCCAGATTTGGGTGATGAAACGTTTTGTCAGCTTCAAAACACTCTAGAGAGATTTCTCCAACATAATTGTATATAATTACCTATTTACTCTCCTCTATGTGATAGTTCTAGTTGCATCATGATCAAGCTGAGTAATTTTGGTTCGGTCATCTTGAATGGAATCCATTTTGCACTACCGGGCAAATGTCTTCAGGTAGCTACTCTAAGTTTCGTTCTCGGTTCCGTTTGACATCATAGTCTGCAGGCTGAATTTGCTTGAACTGGACCAAATAATGTCACCTCTCTATGCTCAATTTTGACGACCAAATTGTTATTCCTCCAAAAATCCAGCGATTTGGAAGGATGAAATTTGCACTTTTACAAATCGGGCATCCTATCCAGTCCCGCACTCCTCCGGATAAGGCTTTCCTGGATCCGAGTCCATGGGCTAAATCCATTGTCTGCATCGATCATATGGAATTCACATAACGACGGCCAATCCATGTTGAATCATGTTCTAGACAGATCCTGAGCCACTCCTCCATTGGCCGCCGGCTGAACGTCCTTTTTCCCATTACTCTAGGCCACTCAACTAGTTTGTCTTCTGTGCTGGCTTTATTTGGACGGTACAACCCGCCAGCCTTGGTGAGATTCATTTTGTGGCCATTGCCTTTTCACGAATCACGTCGATCTGTCGACTTGTTCATATGTTGAATGTGTCTATAAATATCATTGTAATATAAAAACACGTGAGCTTTGTCATTGGCAGGTTATTGGCCCCGATGTTGCCGACACAGGTGTGGATTGCGCATTGGCACAGTTGGGTCAAATTTTTCAATGTGAATTTTGTAAAGCAATTAGGAAGAAACTGCTTTATTAGGATGGTACAACACCCTAGCCCTTGTGATGATCATGTTTAGGCCATTGCCATTTCACAAATCACGCCGATCTATCGACTCTTTCGTATGTTAAGTGGACCTGTAAATATCATTATCATATAAAAACACACGAGCTTTGTCTCTGGCGGATTTGTGGTCCAAAGGTTGCCGACATAGGACAGTACAACCCCCAAGCCTTTGTGGAGGTCATGTTTTGGCCATCGTCGTTCCACGGATCACGTTGGTCTATTGAATCTTTCGTATAAATATCATTATCATATAAAAACATGTGAGCTTTGTTATTGGCAGGTTCTTGGTCCCAATGTTGCCAACACAGGTGTGGAATGGGCATAGGCACAGTTGGATTAAATTTTTTTATGGGAATTTTGTGAACAATTATGAAGAAACTGCTAAAGAACTCTAGCCAGAAACAGTGCCAAATGAGAGTGATTATATGAAGTTCAATAAACATTCATATTTAAGCCATTTTGTATGTGTCCGATTGTTTCAACTCATTTCGTTGTTTGTGAATTTGCTTTGTGGAAAGAAAGTCAATGTTGTGTAGATGTGGTCATAATGACGACCTAAATAGCACAGACATCAACACACGACACGACACGACACGACACGCAAACACGTTATTTAAAAAAAAATAGAAAATTTCAATACATTGTGATACACTATATATTAAATGTATACTTTTATATATACATGATAAATTATTATTTTTATATTTATTTAAATCAAATTAATTTGATTCAAAATTACAACTAAATAAATAAATAGCTTAGAATAAATTTACAATAAAAACATGAATCAATCATTTATTAATATCATTCATTGTTTTAATTCGACAAATTCAATTCCATTACAATAATTCATAAAATATGGAGGAACAAAAAAACAAGTAATCCATATTCCGAAGTTGCTAACACAGGTGTGGAATGGGCATTGGCATAGTTGGGTCGAATTTTTCGATCGGAATTTTCTCAACAATTAGGAAGAAACCAATTTATTAGGACCGTACAACCAGCCAGCCTTTTTGGAGGTCATGTTTTGGCCATCTCCTTTTCAAGGATCACGTTGATATTTTTTACTCTTTTGTATGTTAAGGTGGCCTATAAATATCATTCTCATATAAAAACACGTGAGCTTTGCCGTTGGCGGGTTCTTGGTCCCGATGTTGCGGACACAAGTGTGGAATGGGCATAGGCATAGTTGGGTTAAATTTTTTTATGGGAATTTTGTCAACAATTAGGAAGAAATTGCTAAAGAACTCTAGGTAGAAATAGTGCCAAATGAGAGTGAGTATATGAAGTTCATTAAACTTTCATATTTAAGCCATTTTGTATGTGTCCAATTGTTTCAACTCATTTCGTTGTATGTGGATTTGCTTTGTGGAAAGAAAGTCAATTTTGTGTAGCTATGGTCATGATGATGACCTAAGTAGCACAAACATCAACACACGACACGACAAGACACGATACGTGGACACGTTATTTAAAAAAAAAAGAAAATTTCGACACATTGTGATACGTTATACATTAAATGTATATTTTTATATATACGTGATAAATTATTATTTTTATAATTATTTCAATCAAATTAATTTGATTCAATCATACAACTAAATAAATAAATAGCTTAGAATAAATTTACAATAAAAACATGAATCAATCATTTATTAATATCATGCATTGTTTTAATTCGACAATCCATTACAATAATCCATAAAATACGGAGTAACAAAAAAAACAAGTAATCCATATTTTGGACTCAGAGCGTGTCAGAACGGAAGAAAAAAATAAACCTAGGAGGTGAATTGTGTCACGGCAAGTAAGAGTCAAAAAAGAAGAGAAAATTAGGTTTTTCTTATTTTATCAATTATTATTTTTATTATTTTTAATATATTTATATTTTGACCCATTATTTGTTGATTTTTTTTTTTTAAATTAACCTCGTACTGTGTTGAAATTCTGAACTCGCATGTCAAATTCTAAACTAACGTGTTATAATTTCATACTCGAGTATCAGAGAGTGTCGGGAGAGTTAATCATATATTAGATTTTCCGACATGCGTTGATTGAGTTTTGGAGAGTGATAGGCATGTGTCAAAGTATCAAACACAATATGAAAACTCCCGAAAAGTAACAATGCTTCCTAGATGATGACCGATGCAGGTGTGAGGTGGGTGATAATGATAGGGTTTATGATAGATTAATGATAGATTATTATCACCACTAAGGCCTAAAGGCGTACCACCAGCCAAATATAAAGATTAGGACTAACGAAGGCCACCACCTAGGTTTAAAGGGCAAATCACTAGTTAAGGATAAATGACTTCTTGATTCACCACCAAGAAAGAATCCACTTTCTAGGACTATGGGGAACAGATCAGATGAGGTTCGGTGGTGGCTGAGCCATTGCTAGCCGCTGGTTCAAGCTAGAATCAACACTGGTCTGATCGGACCAGCCTTCGATCGGCAAAGGAATATAGGCAACCGAAGTTGTTCCGGTGGTTTTCTATCTAAGCTCCGACCACTAGTTGGTCAGGGACTCGCCTGGTGACAGATCGATAGTGATTAGTCCACTTGAGAAGGTTGCCAAAACACCAGTTCAAGCGATCGATCCGGCTGGGAACAAGACTGGCAAGGGCACTATTCTTCAAATCCGCGAGAAAAGACAAGCGGATCTAGGAGCTCCAATGACAGATTGGTAGCCTAATCTTGCAAGGAGAGAGAGAGAGAGAGAGAGAGAGAGAGAGAGAGAGAGACGTCAAATGATAGCACCGATCGGATGGTCATCAAGGAGGGGCAAAATCGGCGGCGAATGGTGATCAAACAATGGAAAATGGCGGGAAAATTTAGGGAGAGAGAGAGAGAGAGAGAGAGAGAGAGAGAGAGAGAGAGAGAGACGTCAGATGGTAGCCCCGATCGGATGGTCATCAAGGAGGGGCAAAATTGGCGGCAAATGGTGATCAAACAACGGAAAATGGCGGGAAAATTTAGGGAGAGAGAGAGAGAGAGAGAGAAGAGAGAGTTTATGGTCTTGAGAGACTTTTCTGCAATTGAGCCCCTTGGAAATTTGGAGGGGAAACCCTTTTATACTAGTCCCAAATTGGCCAATCTCAGCTGTCGGCTCAATCCGATGGTTGAAAAATTAATTCAATGGCCAAATTAGATTTTTAAAGGGCTAATAATCATTAAAAAGTGTCGGGAAATCGATCGGATGGGTCTAACTTGCGAAAATTTGAGTTTAAAATGAGAATTGTGCTTAATAGCCTAATTAGAGGTCAAATTGTAAATTCACGAAATCAAAGCGTCAATCCGCAAAATTGTGAAAAAGTGACGAGACAAGTATCTCAGAATCGGTCACCAGAGGTCCAGAACTAGCCAGTAAGGGGTTGAACTTGCCTACCTCGTCAGCAGCTTATTGGATCGGACAAACTAGTTCATGCTAGTTTAACCAGTTTTGGCCGGTTCCTGCTAAATCACGCCTACATGGTCCTTGTGGGTTCAAAAATTTATGCAATTGGACCAAATTGAAAAGAAAATTTTGTCCAATTTAAAAAAGAATTGTCCGATTTAAAGCTAACTAAGCCAATTATATCCCGCAAATGCAACCTATGAGTTTTTAGTTGGCTTAATTGAGTGATTATTGTGAAAGACAACAGATCAAAACCATATGTAAATGAAATCGAGCTTTAAGGACTAAACATGAGCAATTTTGCAATTATTTATCCAAAATTACAAATTAATTGAAATTGAATTCAATTAATATTGCAATAGACCTATTTGACTAATTACCAATTTGTAGGATCACCCAATCCGTTTAAATTGACCTTGAATTAGTGCTAAAACTTAGGCCAAAAATGAATCAAGGTCTAATATTAAAATTAAACCTAGATCCATGACACTGAACCATAGTTTAAATGAGTCAACTTAATCTTCGTCAATTACAATTCAACAGTTCGATTTTCTTACACCCAAGAGAGTGAAATCCTTCAAATCGAAAAGCTCTCATGTGAATTTCTCAAAATTGACTCCAGATTTGGAGTTATCTTAAGAAAATAAATGGAAAACAATCGTCCGTTCGTAGATCATCAAGAATTGATTTTGGCCTACTAATTAGGGCTTCAAAGCAATTTGTCTTTCACTATGGCAATTCTCAAAATTGAATAAACAAATGAGTTTGAAATAGTCCTTAGACCAAATATTGTAAAAGAAACTACACCTAATTTGTGACATCTTGATTTTCGTTTCTGTTTTCGACTAAATGAATTGGGCTTTTCACACGCCTATGGCTTTTTTCTCTAAGTTGGCCACTCACGAAATTACTAGTCTATCAGGTGAAACCATTAAGGAATCTAAACGCGACTAACTTGAGAATTTCACCAGAAATCGACTGCTCGACCGTGCTAATCTGTAAGAGGCAATACAGCATCGTTAAAATCGATTAGACACCGAAGATAGGTTGATTCGACAAAGGCATGTAATTAAATTGTGGGTGATTCCACCCGATCGCAAAATTCTTATTGAATGGCACTAAACCGATTTTTCTGTCGATTCTGTACCTTGTGCACATATTTAAAATCTCGAGATTTTTACGACAATTGAGAGTCGCCTATGAGTCAGAGATGCACAATGTGGATTGAAAATAATCATCCACGGGTCAAGAGCGCTAAAAATTCCTAAAAGTTACCCGATAGGTTAGGTCACGCTAAAATCTCATCTGGTTGAAATTAACCACAAAATTAAACCCGATTTCAATAATTGAAAGTTCTAGTGCATCATGATTTATTTTAGGAACGTCAAATCATCCATTGAAGAATTTTCAACAAGTCCGGATTTTTGGCAAAAAAATCATAGTTGGACAATTTTACACCAGGAAATTCGGAGGGCCATTTTTGTGTACATTTTTTTGCCTCCAAGTTCGATCAAATGGTGATGGGAATGTAAGAATTTGGTGTGGGCTCCTACCTTGGCATTTTTTCCATTGAATTGAGGTTAATTGGAGAGGAATGTGAAGAAACTGAAGTTGGAAAGCATGAAATTCGTAGGCCATAGGGGGCTGCAACATTTGGACCCCAAAAGTGGCTTATTGGAGAAGATTGGGAGGGAAATTGTTGTTGGATCATGGCTGTGGACTTATGGGGCATAAACTCAAGTGTTTATGGTATTTTCCAAAGACTTTTGTGGCCTCTTATCCCCCCTTCTAGCAGCAGCAACTCCATCTTCTTCTTCCTTGCTTCTTTGTTCTCCATTGTTGCCGAAAACTTCCATTTCCAGAGCAAGCAACTAGCCACCACCCCTGCAAACCGAGCCAACCACCGCTAGGCCTCTTCATCGATGTCCAAGTTGTGCTCGAGCCTGAGACCATCTGTCGCTCGTCCACTTCCAGCCGCTGGTCCCGTGCCCCTAGCCCACGTCAGCTCGCGACGCCGATCGCCTGTAGTGGCCCCTGAGTCACCGTCGCTAGTCCCCAAGCCGCCAGCCCACCTCCACCTGCTCGTTTGGCCCCACCATTATCGCCTAGCCCATTCTCGCGCTGTCCTAGCTCCCTCGATCAACCTCTCCAACTAGCCACAGAATCGAAGTCCTTGTTGTGTTGTGGGCCTTCCAAGATTGCTTTCGAGCCTTTCTGGACCTCCTCGGGTGTCGCCGTAGGCCAGAGTCTCGCTCATCTTCGCCTTGTCGTTGCCTTGAACTCATCAAC
The DNA here is from genome assembly GCA_016097595.1 of Eucalyptus pumila. Classification (NCBI taxonomy): domain Eukaryota; kingdom Viridiplantae; phylum Streptophyta; class Magnoliopsida; order Myrtales; family Myrtaceae; genus Eucalyptus; species Eucalyptus pumila. The sequence continues at coordinate 23,969,431 of CM027850.1, read as the reverse complement.
TCGTTAAACCAGTGAATTTACTTTCTAAACCTTAATTATGGGGTTAATTATGCTTATGGTGATTTAATTAGCCTAAAGAGGGATTAGTTAGCTTAAGTGAGATTAGAATAAGTTAGTTTAGTTATTTAATTAGATTAGGTAATTAGGTTAAATTAACTATTAGGTGGTTAGATTAAATTAGTTAGATTAGTAGGTTGGTTAATTAGTGATTAGGTGATTAGATTAGTGTATATAGCTTAATTAGTGATTTATTTAATTATTTTACATTTATTTAATTATTTTGTAATTTTATTTAATTATTTATTATTTTCTGAAAATTATATCGGGATTAACTTGTCGCTAGGATTTCGTGCCGATCGTCGGTGTGCAATTAGTTTGTACAATTGATTGTTAAACTGTGCAATTGATTGATGATTGATGATTTTTGATTTATTATTTCAAAATATGGAATTTTGGTATTTTTAATTAGAAAAATACCAGGTGTCGATTTTCGATGCCAAAAATGTTTTGAAGTACTATATAAAATAGTTGGATTTTTAAAAGAGAGGATATCGCGCTTTATGATTCAATTTAACCATGTGTCCACGCGCACCTATTTTACCAAGTGTTTTTAATATGAATAAAATAGGCCAAGCACATTATTTAAATTGAAGCATTTGAGCGCAAAGCACGATGTCCTTGGCTAGAATTAGATATGCGTGTGAACGTTATGAGAACCCGTCATGCGTTTTTGTGCTAGACGGTGCTCCTTCGGGAATGCCCCATGTCAACGGATGCCGATCGCAATGGAGGCTGGGCCGATCCTTTTTCAAGAATGTCATCTAAAAGTAGACGTTATCGTGCTAGATATGGCGAGACGGTGTCGGCCTATGCCAGATTACCACTGACTGTTGAGTCGGTCATGGCCGTTAGGTCGTAATTAATTGAAACACTTGAATGAGTGATTTGACCACACCTGATTATGGGACAAAATTGTGTGGCACGGAATGTGACGTGTTATAACAATTTGGCCTTATAATTGGGACCCCCGTAATTGATTGATATGTGGAAAGTGAAGCGTTTCGATTTTTGAATACATTGATTGTATGCTTATGTTATATGAACTATACTGATGTGTAGGGAGGTGCTAAGGCAAGGTAAGTCTCATTTGATGTGTGCTTAGGCTGTCACTAGGTGTATTGTCTTCTTAATCGAGGCTTAGGGTGTAGACTCATTGAGACATTGTCTCACCCCGTCGTGGCTCACAATTCATAGGTCTTTAGATGGAGGTGAGACCCGTTCGTTTTGGGCGGCCTCAAGAGGCCAAAGACCAGCATACCATCTTCCCTGTCCCTGGGAATCCTTGGACCCATGAGATCGTCGTGACTACAATTTGGGTGGAGGAGGGCCAATCTCAGTTGGTACCTCATCGATTCAAAGCGTGGTTTCTTCACGGGCCTGGTGAGGTCCAGGAAGGTCCCGTGGATGGTTCCGATGGACCTGCCGTCAAGGGTGAGAGTGAGGTGGTACTCGACCCTATTGTGGACACCGATATTATTGCAAATATCATGGAGAACTAGTTCCATGAGGATGAGCAGGAGCCCCAAGTTGAGGAGGTAGCTAACCCATTAGACATCGACATCCCTAACGGTGTCGTGGTAGACCCGAATCCCAAGTAAATATGGTCTAGGGTAGGGTTAGCTAGGTAGTCCTTTGTAGGGCCTTGACTTTTTGTATATGACCTTGCAGGCTGACCCAGTTTGTTTATAAAATGTGTTTTGTGTGAATTTATTGTCCTACATTTTTATCCCATGTTTAATTATTGTCTAGCGATTGTTTATTTCACTTCTGCATGTGCATGAATCATTTAGGATGGCGATGCGTCCTTAGAATGTTGCAATTTTATCGACCACCAAGGGATGTACGCACTCTCGAGGTTCGGGGGGTGACATCCCCGCCCGAAGTGGTATCAGAGCTGGTCAATGTTTGGAGTGATAAGATGCGATGAGTCTTGAGATAGTTAGTAGGAAATGCCTTTTTCTTATGCTAATGCATGTGTTTGATAGCTGATTGGTAGATTATTTTATGTGATCGCTCAGTTTCTAATTATGTGTGGAATTGGAAAGTAGGTTATGTAAGGATCTTGCATCATGAGCGATTAGGATCAAAGAACTCCTAGGAAGAGGTCTATGATGTCTGTCACTCGGGGTAGGACGCCGACAAAGGTTGGTACCTAAGGAAGAGCGCCGGCTCAGGCCAATGCGAGTAGGATAGTGTCACTACAAGTCAATACTGGTGTAGTAGCACCTGGCTATCCTAGAATCGAGGGGATCGTGTAGGCATTTGAAATGTTGGGAAATGTGGTAAGGCAGCAAGTCCAGAATCAAGCCGCTGCAGCCGCCGCTACCACCACCGCCAATGTTGCCGCTGCTGCTACTGTAGCTATTGCCACACCTGCTGAGGTTCCACCTGGGAACGTGATTGCTGACCAATTGATGCATAAGCTTGTTAAGTAGTTTCTGAAGCTGAACCCGCCGAGGTTCACAAGAGTAGGTGATCTTGAGGCTACAACCCTCTAAATCCAAGAGTTGGAGAAAACCTTTGCACTGTTGAGATGCTCGTAGGAAGAAAATGTGGTCCTTGCAGTCTATCAGCTGTAGGGAAAATGCGAGTACCTAGTGGAGGGCCACCAGAGGTAGAGTGTTCCCCAAAGGTGTGGTTTCGAAGTGGAATGCCTTTGTTGAAACTTTTAATGGTAAGTACTTCTCTTACAATGCCAGGGAATAGAAGATGGAGGAATTCTAGCACCTTCGTCAGGGTCTAATGTCTGTAAGCCAGTACGAGGCAAAGTTTGCCAAGCTGTCGCAGTATGCTCTAAGACTAGTGGAAGATCCAGAGGACGGAGTTAAGAGGTTTAGTAATAGCCTCTGACCGGAACTGAAAAAATCCACCGATGCTGTTCGATCTAAAAGATTACAATGAGTTATATGGACGAGTCCAACTGATAAAAAGGAACCTGAACGAATGAGCAGCCGCATTTGGGTCGCGGTTTTGTTCGAATAGAGATGGCAACAGGTTTGGGAAGAAGCCTATGACTAGAGGAATGTACCATATTCCGCCCAACAAGAAGTGTGGGATTGAAAAGTCAGCGTCGAGTCAGAATGGCATGTGTCGCTTTTGCAGAAGGTGACATGGTTTGGCCCCATCCATTTTAGGACAGGTGCTTGCTATGGATGTGGCCAGCCAAGCCACCGGGTCAAAGACTATCCCCGCAGACCAATGGGATCGCAATTGCCGCCGCCGCCACCGCTGATGGGACAAAATAGAGGGTATGCACCACAGAATGCACCGCAGGGTGGTTTCAACTAGCCTCCAGCTCAGGGATGGGTGTATGTCGTCACCCGACAACAAGCCAAGAACTCACCTGATGTGGTCACAGGTACGGTTTCACTAAATGACCATGCTGCTTATGCTTTATTTGATCCTGGAGCTACTCATTTATTTATTACTTAGTAGTACGTTAAGTTGGTAGGGTTGAGTCCTAAATCGTTGAAGTCAGTGGTTAGTATATCTACACCATTAAAAGATAAGGTGTTGTCTACAGTAGGTTGTCCTAGCTACAAGTTAGCTATTGGTGAGCGAGAGGAAAAGATAGATTTGATAGTCCTAGTCATGTATGATTTTGATGTGATAATTGGCACGTACTAGCTCACCAAGCAACGAGCTACAATAGACTATTATAATATTTTAGCGGGTGAAAGTTTCGAGTTTGTTAGGTGTTGAGGAGGACTCTTAATTACTTTAATCTCGTCGCTTGAAGTAACCCGTTTGTTAAACGGGGGTTGTCAATGTTACTTGGCAACTGTTGTGGATACAACAGTTGAGGAGCAAAAGATCGAGGACATTGCCATGGTTCAAGAGTTTCCATATGTGTTTCTGAATGAATTACCTGGTTTGTCCCGAAAAAGGGAGATTGAGTTTGTAATTGAGTTGGCCCCCGGGACGAAGCCAATCTTTAAGGCTCCTTACCAGATGGCGTTATTAGAGTTGAAGAAACTGAAGGTGCAGATGAGGAATTGTTGGATAAGGGATTTATACGTCCTAGTGCATCACCTTATGGAGCACCAGTTTTGTTTGTAAAGAAGAAGGATGGTTTATCGTGTCTTTGCATCGACTTTCAACAACTCAACCATGTGATGATAAAAAACAAGTACCTACTATCGAGGATCGACGACTTGTTTGACCAATTGTAGGGAGCATCGATATTTTTTAAGATTGACTTGAGGATATGATATCATCAACTGAGGTCATTATGAGTTTACTGTAATGCCATTCGGTTTGACTCACACCCTAGTTGCTTTCATAGATTTGATGAATCGTGTGTTCAAGGAGTACCTAGATCAGTTTTTAATCGTGTTCATTAATGACATCCTGGTGTACTTGAGAAGTCCTGAGGAGCACGAAAGACAGTTGAGGATAGTGCTTCAAACTCTATGAAATCATGGACTGTATGCTAAGTTTAATAAGTGCAAGTTTTGATTGACTTGTTTAGCTTTCCTAAGTCACGTGATTTCAGGCGAAGGGATTTTAGTGGACCCAAATAATTGAAGCCGTGATCAATTGGCCAAGACCAACGACAGTGATAGAGATCAGAAGTTTCTTGGGATTGGCAGGTTATTACAGATGATTCGTGGAAGGATTTTCAGCGATAGCTGATGACGCGACTGCTGAAGAAAGAAGAGAAGTTTCTATGGACGGATAAATGCGAGCGTAGTTTCCAAGAGCTTAAGTAGAAACTGACTACAACACCGATACTGACCATTTTGTCTAGTCCTAGAAGATACAAGATCTATAATGATGCGTCATTTAGAGGACTAGGTTGCGGTTTAATACAATATGGCAGAGTCGTTGCATACGTGTCCCGTCAGTTGAGACCTTATGAGTTGAACTATTCGACGCATGACTTAAAACTCGTAAAGATTATCTTTGCTCTAAAGATTTAGAGACATTACTTGTGTGGAGAAAGATTTCAGATCTTTACAGACCATCAAAGTCTCAAGTACTTATTCTCTCAGAATGAGTTGAATATGTGACAACGTTGCTGGATGGAATTCCTCAAGGATTATGATTGTGATATCATGTATCATCCGAGAAAAGCTAATAAGGTCGCAGATGTGTTGAGTCGGAAGTCTTCAATCGCGTAGATGGTGATTAAGGAGTGGATCTTACTCGACAGAGTTCGGGATTCGGTTTTCAAATTTGAGGTAGGCCACCTTTCAAATCTTATGGCCACCCTCAGAATTGAACTAAAAGTGCAAATCAAAATCAAGACGCTGCAAATGACAGATTCAGAAATCCAGAAGATTTTGCAAGAAGATGCAAAAAAGAGGAAGGCTGACTTTCAGATTTTTGAAGACGGAACACTGAAGTTTCGTGGATGATTGTGTGTACCTGACGATGCAAAGCTTAAGGAGGAGATTTTGTCAGAAGCTCATCATAACAGTTACAGCATTCATCCAAACAGTACAAAGATGTATCTGAATCTGCGTCGACACTATTGGTGGACTGGTATGAAGGAAAATATCGACAGGCATGTCGCCAAGTGTTTGACGTGTCAGCAAGTGAAGGCACAGCATTGTAAGCCAGGAGGACTTTTGCAACCTCTGGAGATTCCCGAATGGAAGTGGGAACACATCATAATGGACTTTATGGTGGGCTTATCGATGAGTCATCAAGGTAATGATTCCATATGGGTCGTGGTTGATAGATTGACGAAGTTTGCTCACTTCATTGCCGTACGAAAGGACTATGCATTGGACATATATGATGAGTTGTATGTGTGTCAGATAGTTCAACTACATAAAGTGCCAGTGATGATTACTTATGATTGAGACCCGAAGTTTACAGCAATCTTCTGGAAAAGTCTTTAGACTGTTTTTGGAACAAAACTGCAGTCCAGTACGACCTATCATCCACAGACAAATGGCCAGTCTAAAAGGACGATTCAAACCCTCGACAACATGCTGCGAGCTTTCATGCTACATTTCAAAGGAAGCTGGGAGGAACAGCTTCATCTAGTTGAGTTTGCCTACAACAATAGTTATTAGCAGAGTATTCAGATGGCACCATTTGAAGCGTTGTATAGCAAAGCATGTAGAACTTCAGTTTGTTGGGATGAAGTCAGAGAGTGGAAGATTACAGGCCCAGAGTTAGTTCAACAGTCAGTGAATACAGTTGCAATTATTCGGGAAAGACTGAAGACAACTCAAAGTTGTTAGAAAAGTTATATAGATAAGCGTTGAAACCATTGGAATTCTAAGTTGGTGAACACGTCTTTTTGAAGGTATCACCAATGAGAGGTACTTCACACTTTGGTAAGAAAGAGAAGCTGAGCCCGAGGCACATTGATCCTTTTGAGATTCTGGAGAGAATAGGGACTTCGGCATATCGTCTTGCTTTGCCGCCGAGACTAGTTTAAGTGCATGACGTCTTCCACGTGTTGATGTTGAGAAAGTATAAGGCCGACCTGACTCGCGTGCTGAATTTAAAGAATTAGACGGGAACAACAAAATGTCATATGTGGAAAGACCAGTTCATACTGTGGGTCGCAAAGAACAAGTGCTACGTACCAAGACGATCTCGTTAGTCAAAGTGGTTTAGCAACACCACAAGACAGAAGGAGCGACATGAGAAAGTGAAGAATCGATAAAACAACTATACCCTCACTTTTTTTAATAAGATTTATAATGGTTTAAATTTCGACAACAAAATTTTTATAAGATGGGAAGAGTTGTAACATCCTGATTTTCGATTCTGTTTTTGACTAAATGAATTGGGCTTTTCAACGACGCGCCTATGGCCTTTTTCTCTGAGTTGGCCACTCATGAGATAACTAGTCTATCAGGTGAAGCCGTTAAGGAATCTAAACGCGATTAACTTGAGAATTCGATCAGAAATCGACTGCTTGACTGTGATAATAAGCAAGGGTAAATACGGCATCATTCAAATCGACTAGAGACCGGAGATAGGTCAACTCGACGGAGGCATGTAATTAAATTTTAGGTGATTCCAGTTGATTGCAAAATTCTTGTCGAACAACACTAAACCAACTTTTATGTCGATTTTGTACCATGTGTCTGTATTTGAAACCTCGAGATTTTCACGACAATCAAAAGTCGCCTATGAGTCGGAGATGCACAATGCAGATCGAAAATAATCAACCACGGGTCAAAAGCGCTAAAAATTCCTAAAAGCTACCCAGTAGTTTAGGTCACGTTAAAATCGCGTTCAGTTGAAATTAACCACGAAATTGAACCCGATTTTAGAAATTGAAAGTTCTAGTGCATCATGATTTATTTTATGAATGTTGACTCATCCTTTAAAGAATTTTTGGCAAGTCCGAATTTACGGCAAAAAAGTCATAGTTAGGCAATTTTGAATCAAGAAATTCGGAGGGCCATTTTTGTGAGCGTTTTTGGCCTCCAAGTTGGATCAAATGATCATGGGAATGTAAGAATTCGGTGTGGGCTCCTACCTTGACATTTTTTTTCCATTGAATTGAGGTTAATTGGAGAGGATTATGAAGAAATTGAAGTTGGAAAGCATGAAATTCGTAGGCCATGGGGGGCTACAACATTTAGACCCCAAAAGCGGCTTGTTGGAGAAGATTGGGAGGGAAATTGTTGATGGATCATGGTTGTGGACTTATGGGGCATAAACTCAAGTGTTTGGGATATATTCCAAAGACTTTTGTGGCCTCTTGTCCCCATTTCTAGTTGCAGCAACTCCATCTTCTTCTTCCTTGCTTCTTTGTTCTCCATTGTTGCTGAAAATCTCAATTTCTAGAGCAAGCAGCCAGCCACTACCCCTGCAAACCGAGCAAACCATCGCCAGGCCCCTTCGCCGCTGTCCAAGCCGCACCCGAGCCCAAGATTGTCCATCACTCATCCACTTCTAGTTGCTAGTCCTATGCCCTTAGCTCGCGTCAGCCCGTGATGCCGATCGCCCATAACCGCCCCTGAGTCACCGTCGCTGGTCCCCGAGCCACCAGCCCACCTCCACCTGCCCTCCTGGCCTCGCTGTTGCCGCCTAACCCATTCCTGCACCATCCTAGCTCCCTTGACCAGCCTCTCCAGCCAGCCACAAAACCAAAGTCCTTGTTGGGCTATGGGCCTTCCAAGGCTATTTTCGGGCCTTTCTAAACCTCCTCAAGTGTCGCCGTAAACCCAAGTCTCGCTCACCTTCGCATTGCCATCACCATGAACTTATCGGCTTGTAAACCAGTGAGTTTACTTTCTAAACATTAATTAGGGGGTTAATTATGCTTATGGTGGTTTAATTAGCCTAATGAGGGATTAGTTAGCTTAAGTGAGATTAGAGTAAGTTAGTTAGTTTAGTTATTTAATTAGATTGGCTAATTAGGTTAAATTAACTATTATGTGGTTAGATTAAATTAGTTAGGTTAGTAGATTGGTTAATTAGTTATTAGGTGGTTAGATTAGTGTATATAGCTTAATTAGTTATTTATTTAATTATTTATTATTTTCCGAAAATTATACCGGGATAGTTGATTGCTAGAATTTCGTACTGATCGTCGTGGTGTAATTAGTTTGTACAATTGATTGTTAAATTGTGCAATTGATTGATTATTGATCATTTTGGATTTATTATTTCAAAAATATGGAATTTTGGTATTTAATTAGAAAAATACCGGGTATTAGTTTTTGATGCCAAAAATATTTTTAAGTACTATATAAAATAGTGGGATTTTTAAAAGAGAGGATATCGCACTTTATGGTTCGATTTGACCATGTGTTCACACACACCTATTTTACTAGATGTTTGTAATATAATGAAAATATGCTAAGCATATTATTTAAATTGAGGCATTTTAGTGCAAAGCATGATGTCGTTTGTTGGAATTGGATGCGCGTGTGATCATTATAAGAACCCATCACGAGCTTTTATGCCAGACGATGCTCCTTCGGGAATACCTCATGTCAACGGATGCTAGTCGCAGTGGAGGCTAGGTCGATGCTCCTTCAAAAATGCCATCTAGATGTAGACATTGCCGTGCTTGATGAGACGAGACGACGCCCGGCTATGCTAGATGACCGCTGACTATTGAGTCGACCGTGACCGTTAGGTCGTAATTAATTGGAACACTTGAATGAGTGATCTGACCGCGCCTAATTATGGGATAAAATTGTGGTACGGAATTAGATGTATCATAACAATTTAACATTATAATCGAGACCCCTATGATTAATTGATATGTGCAAAGTGAAGGATGCGTTTGTTTGTGTTTTTGTTCAAAAATTATTCTAGGAAATAGAAATAGAAAAAAAAAAAAAGAACCAAAACTTGTTTGGTAAATTTATGTTCTTTTTTTGCTTTTTTTAACTTTTTAATATTTTTTAATATTTTTCCTTTTTTTCTTTCTTTTTTTCTTTTGGCTGGTCGTGACCTCGGCCATGGTCGCGACCGACCGATGAGGACCGGCGGCCTCGCCCAGCCACGGCAAGGCCGAGTTCGCCTAGCCACCGGTCGCTTGGCAATAGCTTGGCGAGGCCAAGCCTGGCCAGTGGCTAGGCGAGCTCGGCCTCGTCAAATCTGGGTGAGCCCGAGCTCGCCCAGCCAAGGCGAGGCCGAGCGTCGCCGGCGCGAGCAAGGCCGAGCCTCGCTAGGGGCCAGCAACGCTCGACCTAGCCGAGGGCCGGCAACGCTCCGACGAGGCCGCCGGCCCTCGACGACCAATCGCCGGTCATGGCCGAGGCCGGCGACTGGCCAAAGAAAAAAGAAAAAAAGAAGAAGAAGAAAAAAAGAGAAGAAAAGAAAGGAGAGAGAAAAGTTGTTCTTAAAAATTGTTCCAGAAACAAGAAACAAATTTTTTTTATTTCTTATTTCTATTCCAAATTTGTTCTGGGAACAAAAAAAAGATTTGGAACAAAAATGCAAACAAACGCATTTCTGTTCTTTTTTTGTTCACTGGAACAAAAAAACAGAATTTTTGTTTATAAAAAAAAAGAAAAAAAGAACACAACCATGCAGGCCTGAAGCGTTTCAATTTTTGAATACATTGACTGTATGCTTATGTTATATGAACTATACTAAGGTGCGAGGAGGTACTAAGGCGAGGTAAGTCTCATTTGATGTGTGCTTAGGCTACCTCTAGGTGTATTGACTTTCTAATCGGGGTTTAGGATGTAAACTCGCTGAGACATTGTCTCACCTCATCATGGCTTACAATTTATAGGTCCTTAGATAGAGGTGAGACCCGTTCATTTTGGGCAGCCTCGAGAGGCCGAAGAGCAGCATACCATCTTCTCTATCCCCGGGAATCCTTGGACCCGCGAGCTCGTCGTGACTACAATTTGGGTCGATGAGGGCCAACCTTAGTTGTTACCTCATCGATTCAAAGCGTGATTTTGTCATGGGCCTGGTGGGGTCCAGGAAGGTCCCATTGATCGTTTCGACGGACCTACCGTCGAAGGTGAGGGTGAGATGGTACTCGATCCTGTTGTGGACGCCGACATTATTGCAATTATCGTGGAGAACCAATTGCCTGAGGATGAGCAAGAGCCCAAAGTTGAGGAGGTAGCTGACCCATTAGATATCGACATCCCCGACGGTGTCGTGGTAGACTCGGATCCCAAGTACATAAGGTCCGGGGTAGGGTTAGCTAGGTAGTCCTTTGTGGGGTCATGACTTTTTGTATATGACCTTGCAAGCTGACCTGGTTTGTTTATAAAGTGTGTTTTGTGTGAATTGACTATTCTACTTTTTTATCCCATGTTTGATTGTTGTTTGGGAATTGTTTATTTCGCTTCCGCATGTGCACGAATCGTTTGGGTCGGCGATGCGTCCTCGGAACGTCACAATTTTATCAACCACCGAGGGATGTGCACGCGCTCAAGATTCGGGGCATGACATAATTATGGCTACAATGAAATGAAATAATTTTATTTTTGATCGATTTGAAACCTAAAATGGAAAAAATCTGGAAAACAAGGTTTTTAATCGAATTTTGTGAAATTTCAAACAAGAAAAATCAATTTGACACTTAAACAAAGTATTTTGTGGATTTTCTATTTTTTCAATTTTTTTTATCAAAAGTTTGATCAGAAGCCAAAAATTTAGTTGACTTTTCCTAAAATATTAATTTTTTGGTCAAATCTTTGGATTTTTGAAAAATTGATTTAAGAAAAGTGCAATTAAAACTAATTAATATCTTTTGGGTGAAAAGTCAATTTTTGACCCAGGGTTGACTTTTGCTTAAAAGGTTGATAAAAAAATCAACCCAAAATTAATTGTTTGATTTATCTGGTTTTTCTTGAAAATGTATTGGAAATTGCTTAAAAACAATAATGCAAGAGGAAGAAGTGAAAAATGACACTTTTTGGTCAAGAAATGGGTTCTGTCGCGACCAGAATTCCAAATCTTGATTTTCTTACCTTTTTTCGAAGCATTGACTAAAAATCAAATGTCAACAACTATGTTCTTAGGAAGTTGACATAATAGAATATTTTAGAACACCACATTAAATGCATAAGATGAATCGTCCCTCTTAGGTGTTCACTTAATAATTTGATAATGATGACTCAAGATTTGCCTTGGGGAAGAAGTAAATGACTCATGGCTTAAGTATACCAATTAGAAAGAAGGTTCTAGAACATCTCATTAAATGCAAGGAGCCTCTTAGGTGTCCACTCTAAGATTATGAAATGATAACTTAAGATTTTCTTTGGGGAAGAAGTTGATGACTTATCCAATGGCCTCATTTTTCATGTTTATTATGTTCTTAAAAGAGGACAAAAGAGAATATTCCAAAACTAAAACTTGGAAACCAAGTTTGAGATAAAAACAATATCTAAACCTCATGATTACTCAAGATGTAGACATTAAATGTAAGGAGCTTAATCACTAACTTAGATGTCCCGTAAAATCATTACATATCCTTATTGCTTGGTGACTCATAAGCTTAAGTGTCTTATAGAAGAGTGGGTCATCATTACCTAAGATTCTCCTTAGAGAACAAGTTAGCCAAGTCATGATGTAACAACCCTAACTCCATCTCCAGGGTTACAAGCGACTGAGGTAATTTTCGCGATGTCCCAAGCTCGTCACCATCCTAATTCTGTTTATCTTGTTATTATGTATATGTGGAAGCGTGAACGAACAAACTTCCCAAAAAAACAATAGCTAGAAGACTAGGATATACATCACACATAGCACATTACTTTATATTACAATAGTACATTTACAAGCCATTTTTCCACGGGCCATTTTTTCCTTTTTACATCAAACTATAAGTATTCACGTAGGCTAAAGGAATTCCTATCTCCTCTAGCATGACTGCAGCTCCTAAACCAACGTGAGACTTCCATACTTATAAGTTTGAAAGATAAGGGAGTGAGTCTGGGAACTCAGTAAGTAAGGGGCTACATGGAAACGTTCCTAAAAAGTGTTTCTGGAACACTTTTTTATTTTTAACGCGTTTGGTTGCGTTTCTGTACGCCTTTCTGTTCTTTTTTTGTTCTTTTGTTCCTAGAACACAAAAAGAACAAAAAAATAAAAATAAACTTACTTCTTGTTCCAGAAACAATTTTGAAAAAACGTTTCTTCTTCTCTCTCTTCTTCTTCTCTTCTTCTTTTCTTCTTGTTTTTTTCTTCTTTTTTCTTTCGTCGATCGCCGGCCTCAGCCATGGTCGGCAACCGGCCGTCGAGGGCCGGCAACGCCGTCGAGGGTCGGCGACCTCGCCGGTCCCCGGCGAGGCTACCGGCCGAAAATATAAAAAATAAAATAGAAAGGAAAAAATGATCATCGCCATGCATATCATCATGCATATCATCATGCCATATCATATATCATCATCATCATCATCGTCATGCATGTCATCATGCATATCATCATGCCATATCATATATCATCATCATCATCATCGTCATGCATGTCATCATGCATATCATCATGCCATAGTTTAATTTCCACTTTTAACCTCCCATTTGATCACCACATCACCCATTTCTCAAATCATCAATTTTATCATCCCCTTGGGCAAAGACCTCCAAGGCTTCCGGCATTCAGCCATTCCAGGCCACCGGGCATCCAACCCCCCCACATTCCGGGCATCTCGCATCCCAACTGGCATCACGAGGCATTCCCCTTGGGCAGAAACCTCCGACAGGGCTTTCGGCATTTACACTCCCTGGCCGGGCATCCCGCACCCCAATCCTGGCATCGCGAGGCATTCCCTTCGGGCAAAGACCTCCGACGAGGCTTCCGACACCCCCACATTCCGAGCATCCTGAATCTCTCAAGGCCATCCGGCAATGCATCTCTATACATTCCGGGCATCATCATCCACCACAACCATCTCCTCATTTACCATTATCAATGTTTACCAATTTCAGTCTTAATTTAGCATGGCATATGACGTGACATCAAACAAGTCATACTTGGCATAGAATTCACACATGCATCTCAATTCAATGTCATGCACACACCAAGACCTTATCATACATGCTACATGGTATAATTATTTATGAAATAAATTTAATGGAATTTATGGCCAATAAAATAATCCATTTTATTTATTTATTTATTTATTTATTTATTTATTTTAAATTTCAACTTTTGCCACTTTCATAAATATTAAATTTAATATCTATAAATTCCCAAAATTATAAAAATTAAAGCAATTTTAAAACAAGCCAATAGGATGATAATTACATGCAAAATACATGGCCAAATAGAATTTTACACAATCTCACAATTTTCACAAAACATCATATGATTTTCGGATGAAACCAGAATGCACGGTTTCCGAAGAAATTCGATTAAAATATCCATACAGCCTCCAAAAATTACGAACTTTTACCGAGTTATACACAAGACATTTTCGTACAACTTTCATGAAGACTTCCTAGCCAGATTCTTTTTAGATTATTATATACAGTCTCACGAAGATTCTGGATCCATTACCGCATCGTCCAGTGCAAACTTCTCCGAAATATTGAGTTTTAACCTACCTATTCTCTTTCGTTTCCTCTGAAATTTTGATATGTTATAAATCAAGATGTCCTCTACAAGTTTCATGAAGAAATCTAACTCAAATAATCAGAGTATGATCGTCATTTAGGTCCATGAAATCTCGGGTGCTTCAAGATCTAGTCGATTTACTAGGCTATACTTGTTCATTTCACTTCAAATTTGAGTATGTTATATTTTAAGATGTCCCCTACAACTTTCATGAATAAATCGAAGAGATATTCTTAACACAAACCAACATGCAACCACAAATCCAACAAAAGGTCAGTAAAATCTTTCCAGATCTGAGGTCTCCGTAGGATGAGACTTTAACCCCTCAAATCTCCATCATTTTCCACGAAATTTTATTATATTATAGTTCAAGATGTTAGATACAACTTTCATGAAGAAATCAAAGCCAAAATCGGACTCTAAACATGCATGCAAGCTCACACAACATCTTGACTCACACTGTTCGAGCGAAAACAGCCAAACCATTCAAACACAAACCATCCATACTTCGGTTTTTCTCACCCAAACACCCAAAAATTCAACATGCAAGTAACATACACACATGCAAGAGCAGCTAGAGGACTCCCACTTGCCTCTAGACCGGTCGGTCGACAGCATAAGGCGGCGAGCATGGCGGATGGACGGCGAGCGACGGCGACTCCCTCCTCGGCTTCTCCTCTCTCTCGCACAATCTCTCTCTCTCTCTCGCTCTCTTGGGCGAACCGGCCACTCTCTCTCCTTCCCTTCTCTTTTATCCCCCCTAATCCTCATCATTAGTAATCATTACTTTGCCTCCCAACTAGCCAATGCATGCCACCCTTGTCTAGGCCAATGCATGAAGACTTCTTGCCACTTGTCTTGATGGGCTTTTGGGCTTGGGCTGGCCACTCTTGGGCCTCCTCTTGGTCGACGGCAGCCCACTTGTGGGCTTCAATGGGCCAGCCAACTTGGTCCATTAAAAGCTTAGGCCAATGGGCCTAAGGCCCAATCCAAAAAAATTAACTTTTCCTCCCTTTTTTTTTTGAATTTCTTCTATAAATATTTTTAAATTTTTAATATTCAATATGTCCAAAGTCTTGTGACATTTTGTTTATTGAAATTTAATTTATAAAGTGCATGGCCAAGCATAGATTATTATCATAATCTATCAAATTTAAATTCTCACAAACATATGCACACATCATCTATTCTAAAAAAAAAGACTAATGGCTAAAGCATAAACCTTAGGAAATTTTATCACCTAATTAAAGACTTTAACACACCTTATAATTTGACTTTGAATTTTGGGATGCCACACACATTCAAGCACAAACATGAGCAAACCATACAAAAAATCTTACATCCTACCCACGGCTTGAACAAGTGAGCATCTAACTAGACTCAATCATGGAGTCTACTGCCCTAGAGAGGAGGAAATGAGTGTGTAAAGGGCGTGAGAGGAGAAGAAGGTTCAAGGTAAGGAAATGAGTGAGGGACTCTTCTTATTTATAGGCACTAATTTCATCATTACATGTCCAAATGACCCAATCATCTTTCTTAAAGTGGCACATCTATATAATCGATGTGGCAAGCCTAGTTTGCAAGGTGGCATGCCTAAGGGCCTATGAGAATGATTGAAGGCTTACTCATTTTCTTCTCATTGGACTACTTATACCATGCCATTATTACTTGGCCTACTTATTCTCCAATGAGAATCTTATGGTAAAGATGACCATATCTTCCATGAACACCTAAGCCAATGACTCACCATTCTTATTAAATGCCTAAATTTGATTAATCATGAAGCTTGGATATTTAACACATGCTTAAATTAAAGAACTTGCTTTCCAAGTTTTGGCTTCTAGAATATTCTACCAAGTTCTCTTCCAATTGGTTCATTTAAGCCTTGAGTCCTTTGCTTCTTCCCCAAGAAAAATCTTGAGCCATCATTACCAAATCTTCAAGTGGACACTAAACAGGGTGACTCATCCTTGCATTTAATGAGACGTTCTAGAATATTCTATTATGTCTTCTCTTGATTGGTCCATTTATCCAAAAGTTCCTTACTTAATTCCCAAGCAAATCTTTGGTAATTATTATCAAATTTAGAAGTGTCTACCTAAGATGATGAGTCACCCCCTTATGAATGACCTAAAGGGTTCTAGAATGTTCTCTTTTGTCCATTTCCAAAGAATGTAGCAAACATGGGAGATAGACCATTAGAAGTGCAACCGAGACCAAGCAAGGGCTTTATGTGCACATCCTCTATCGACTATTCTGACACACTTGAGGTTCGTGGCAAAGACACCCTCGGTGCGGTTGTTGTAGGCAAAATTTTCCTTCTTGGCTAGGTCCTTAGCCAAATGCGTGAGCTCAATGGCCATCCTTTAGACTGACTATGGCTAAGCGGACCAGCCCTAGGCCTAGTCCAGGCCAACTCCTGATTGTCATGTTGCTATTTGAGATCAATCAATATGTAATCAACACACGGCCGTACCAATGGACTCATGGTCTTTCATGGTTGGTACATGATCATGAAAAATCACTCGTGACCAGAACACAACCGCTCGAGATCGATTTATGATCACCCATCGAACTGTGGTGGTGCGTCACCATCCCTTGATCAACCCTTATGGTCGAGCAGTCATCCATAGACCAAACAACTCGGGTCCACTTGCGTGGTCACTAGATTGGTCTACAGCCAATCTCTTGATTAATCCATGGCCAATTCTTTGATCAGAACATGGCTAATCTATCAGTTACCATTCCAATCAGGCCAATCTATCCACGGCTTATTCTTGGAACAATCCACGACTAATCCTTACCATTGGTACACCAGACTTATAACCATTTCTCATAAGTCGAAAATCGTAGATATTACACATGATGGCTTGATGACTCAAAGCACAAGTTGACCAATAAGAAGAAGACACAAAGGTCTTTAATTATTCCCTTAGAACCTTAGAATGCCACACTATCAAACTAGCCATGATACTCCGATAAAGCTTAATGAACCACTTGTTAGAGCCATTTAATGAAGCTTGGCCTATAAATAGGGAGTCACCATATTCATTGTGACATCCTGAAAATTCAGTTCTGATTTCGATTGGATAAGACGGGCTTTTCATCGACACGACTATAGTGTTTTTCTCTGAGATAGCCACTCATGAGATAACTAGCCTATCAGGTGAAACCGTTAAGGAATATAAACGCAATAGACTTGAGAATTCGACCAGGAATCGACTACTCGACCGTGCTAGTCTACAAGGGTCATTACGACACAGCTGAAAATCGATCAGGGATCAAAGATAGGTTGGTTTGATTGAGATGTGTGACTAAACGTCGGTGATTCCACAAATTTACAAAATTCTCGTCGATCGACACTAAACTGATTTTTCTGTCGTTTTGGCACCCTGTGTCCATATTTGAAACCTTGAGATTTTCACGACAACCGAGAACCACCAATGTGTCGAAGAGGTACGTGTGGCTCAAGGAAAATCGACCACGAGTCAATTGCACCAAAAATTTCTAAAAACTACCCGGTAGATTAGGTCACGCTAAAATCACATCCAGTTGAAATTAACCACGAATTTGAACCTGATTTTAGAAATTGCAAGTTCAATCATGTCACGAGTTATTTTAGGAACGTCAACTTATCTTTCGAGGAATTTTCGGCGAGTTCAAGATTTTTACAAAAAATTGTTTCGGATGA
Organism: Eucalyptus pumila; assembly: GCA_016097595.1. Lineage (NCBI taxonomy): Eukaryota > Viridiplantae > Streptophyta > Magnoliopsida > Myrtales > Myrtaceae > Eucalyptus > Eucalyptus pumila. The sequence continues at coordinate 23,951,720 of CM027850.1, read as the reverse complement.
TTCGGAAAAAAAAAAAAAAAAACGAAAATTCGGATGGGCCAAGTTGAAGGAATTTTGGCCTCCTATGTGAGCCACTTGGTGAAAAGAAATTGTGTAGGTTTTTTCTTCAACAAAATTTGACATCGATCAGAGAGATTTGTTAAGAAATCAAATTCCGAGAAAAAAGAAATAAAATTCGAAATCAAAGGAAAATCAAAGGCTGGAGGGACTATCGCATTTTGGTCTTTATTTGGACTTCAATTGGGACAAGTTGGTGTGGGAATTGGCCTTGGATGACCAATTATTAATGTTGTGTGAAGTTGAGCTAAAAATATTTGTGTTTTAATTATTTTTCTTCCTCCCCCTCACCGGACTCCTTCTCTACCGACATCTTTCTAGCTTTCCTACCCTCCTTCGCTGCTTTTTACTTCCCTTTTATTTTTGCTCAGCCAAAGCTCCTCCACATTTCTCTCTCTCTCTCTCTCTCTCTCTCTCTCTCTATTCGAAGCCCACGCATGAAAGGGTCCCTCTCAATCGACAATCCCTGCATCATTGGTCTCCTTTTTGCTTCCTTTCTTTGACTTTTGAAGTCATTCTTATCCCTTCTCTCTCTCTCTCTCTCTCTCTCTCTCTCTCTCTCTCTAGCTCTGGCCCACGCTGCTTTATCATGAATGATAAAAATGGTGGCATTCTCAGATGGTGAGAAGAGTATACTATATCAACCTACAGGCTTTGATATGTCAGCTTAGCATGAGCAGTATACTTTATCAACTTAGAGTGAGTATCATGAGTATACTATATCAGCCCAATGGTTGATATGTCTGCTTAGCGAGAGTTGTATACCGATATACTATATTAACCCGATAATTTGATACGTCAGCTTAGCGAAAGCAGTATACCTGAGCAGCTTTTGGAGAGCATTATTAGTGTACTATATCAGCTCGATGGCTTGTTATGTTAGCTTAGCGAGAATAGTACCTTATTTATCAGCTTAGTGCGAGCTATACTGTCTATTATCAACTTAGAGTGAGCATTCCTTGATATGATCGGACTTTAGAGATAGTATTGGATGGATTGAACGAATGATGGTCTTGCTAACATGGAATCAACTAAATCGATTGATCCATGATTCGATCCGATGTGATGATTTGATTTCTTAACGTGATTCATAGAATTTGCGACTTGTACTGACTTGCAGGAAGGAACCGAGGCAAAGGTAAGTCATCTGGCTTGTTATTGTGTTTAAGCAGTGCTTAGGGCGTACTTCCTAGTCAAGACTTAAGGGGCGAATTTACTAAGACGTCGTCTCATCCCGTTGTGGGATAACATTTTCAGGTCCTTAGGGTGAAGAATCCCGAAGCTTGAGGCCGAAGAGTCAAGAGCATGGATAGCTCAGAAGTTCTTTTTGAAGATAAACTTCATGTTCTTATACCCTAGAGTTGGCCTCTGTTTGTAAACCAGATTGTGGTTTTAATAATGTGTTGATTTGAAATTTGTTGTCCTGATTTTGTATCCCCCGTTTGTTATTGTCAGGGGATCGGCAATTCACTTCCGCGTGCGCATTAAAAGGAATGGGTTGGAAACACGTCCTGGGACGTCACTATTTAATTGACCAAGGAGGGATGGGCACGCGCTCGGAGGATCGAGGCATGACATTCATTCTTGCCAACTCTTGGCTCATTTTCTCATCTCTCCTCCCTCTTGCACGCCTTCCTTTCCCTCTCGGCCTTGCACGCCTACCGCCTCCACCAAACTACCATCTCTTGGAGAAATTATATTTAGCGCATTAGGCAAGTGGAATATCTTATCTTTTTTTAAGGATGCAGATAAGGCAGAGAGCAGTTATTGATATGGAGCCGAAGCTTCCAAAATGATTTGAAATCAAAATGGTAACTGTCAAAGAGTAGTTACTTGTAAAATATAACTATAAATAGCCAAAGAGGCGTTGGTGTAAAGGACCTTTTGCCAAAATCGACAATCGAAGATATATCTCACGAGTTATCTTTTTTCTTCTTCTTTTTATTGCACTTTTACATTAAATTGCACATTTACTTTTTTCTCATGTTTTCCTGTATTGTCGTTTGGCTGTGGTTTAGGCAAGTCGCTTCCTTTCTGAAACAACAATAAACCCATTTCAAACAATAAAGTTGAAGTTTTGGCCCATCGATGAAAGATATTTGTCGAGGGAACCTTTCCTCAGCAAACACAACCTAATCTCAGAATTTGTTATGGTGAATCTCATATTTGGATCGCTACGATTTATATGTCATAATTAGGGTTGTGTTTTGGCAGGCATAAAAGAAGGATGAGTGTATTTTCAATAATGAAAAACAAGCAAGGTGGATCGTAAACTTGACATGGAGAAATGATTGCGTGGCAGTCTTTAATTTACTGTGAAAATAACAGTTTATTCATAACCACAAAAAACAAAACAAAAAAATATAAATTGTTTTGTGGCCCAATCCTTCAATAATTTATAGCTCAAAACAAGTTGTTATTCTCACAGTGGCCCAAACAATATTGTACTAGCAAAGCCCATTCACATAAAGGTGTGAAATTGCATTATCAATGATAGAGGTATATATGTTAGTGAATTGAAAAACAATACACGTTTTTTTTGTTCTTCATCAATATTCATGGACAGACTTGCCGGTGAGCGATAAAAGAGGTGCATGATATTAATGAATATAAATGGTCCTTGCAGTACTTTCTTGATAGGACAATGATTATGTGACGGCACCATTATTCTTCCAAAAGAAATGGTTGGATCTCCACCTCTTATTTAACCAAGGTAATTGAATTTCTTGTTGTAGATATAACATTTGTCAGATTTTTTACGTTTTTCGAAAGAATTCCATCTAGAAGGTGTCCTTAAGAATTGCCATATGTGCCTTCTCTTTAAATAGATGCTGAAGTTCAAGCAAAAATAATTGTTTTTTAATTTTTTTTCTTCCTCCCCCTCACCGAACTCCTTCTCTACCGACATCTTTCTCTCTTCCCTTCCCTCCTTCACTGCTTTTTACTTCCCTTTTATTTTAGCTCAACCGAAGCTCCTCCACATTTCTCTCTCTCTATTTCTCCCTCTCTCTCTGTTCGAAGCCCACGCATGAAAGGGTCCCCCTCAATCGACAATCCCTGCATCACCGGTCTCCTTTTTGCTTTCTTTCTTTGACTTTTGAAGTCATTCTTATCCCCTCTCTCTCTCTCTCTCTCTCTCTCTCTCTCTCTCTCTCTGTGGCCCAAACTGCTTTATAATGAATGATAAAAATGGTGGTCTTCTAAGATGGTGAGAAGAGTATACTATATCAGCCTACAGGCTTTGATATGTCAGCTTAGAATGAGCAGTATACTTTATTAGCTTAAAGTAAGTATCATGAGTATACTATATCAGCTCGATGGTTGATAAGTCAGCTTAGCAAGAGCTATATACCGGTATACTATAACAACCCGATAATTTGATATGTCAGCTTAGCAAGAGCAGTATACTTGAGCAGCCTTTGAAGAGCATTATTAGTATACTATATCAGCTCGATAGCTTGTTATGTCAGCTTAGCGAGAACAGTACACTATTTATCAGCTTAGTGCGAGCTCTGCTATCTATTATCAGCTTAGAGTAAGCATTCCTTGATATGATCGAACTTTATAGATAGTATTGAATGAATTGACCAAGTGATGGTCTTGTTGACATGGAATCAACTAAATCGATTGATCGATGATTCGATCCGATGTGATGATTTGATTTGTTAACGTGATTCAATGAATTTGCGAATTGTACTGACTTGCAGGAAGGAACCGAGGCAAAGGTAAGTCCTCTGGCTTGTGCTTGTTTTTAAGCAGCCCTTAGGGCGGATTTTCTTCCTAGTCGAGACTTAAGGGATGAACTTGCTGAGACGTCATCTCATCCCATCGTGGGATAACATTTTCAGGTCCCTAAGGTAAAGAATCTCAATGCTTGAGGCAGAAGGGTCAAGAGCATGGATGGCTCAGAAGTTCTTTTTGAAAATCAATTTCATGTAATTAGACCCTAGAGTTAGCCTCTGTTTGTAAATCAAATTGTGGTTTTAATAATGAGTTGATTACAAATTTGTTGTCCTGATTTTCTATCCCACGTTTGTCAATGTCAAGGGATCGGTAATTCACTTCCGCATGCGCATTAAAACGAATAGGTTGGCAACACGTCCTAGGACGTCACTATTTAATTAACTACGGAGGGATGGGCACGCACTCGGAGGATCGAGGTGTGACATTCATTCTTGCCAATTCTTGGCTCATTTTCTCATCTCTCCTCCCTCTTGCACGCCTTCCTTTCCCTCTTGGCCTTGCACGCCTACCGCCTCCACCAAACTACCATCTCTTCGAGAAACTATCTTTAGCGCATTAGGCAAGTGGAATATCTTATCTTAGGTTAAGGATGTAGATAAGGCAGAGAGCAGTTATTGATATGGAGCCGAAGCTTCCAAAATGATTTGAAATCAAAATGGTAACTGTCAAAGAGTAGTTACTTGTAAAATATAACTATAAATAGCCAAAGAGGCGTTGGTGTAAAGGACCTTTTGCCAAAATCGACAATCGAAGATATATCTCACGAGTTATCTTTTTTCTTCTTCTTTTTATTGCACTTTTACATTAAATTGCACATTTACTTTTTTCTCATGTTTTCCTGTATTGTCGTTTGGCTGTGGTTTAGGCAAGTCGCTTCCTTTCTGAAACAACACTAAACCCATTTCAAACAATAAAGTTGAAGTTTTGGCCCATCGATGAAAGATATTTGTCGAGGGAACCTTTCCTCAGCAAACACAACCTAATCTCAGAATTTGTTATGGTGAATCTCATATTTGGATCGTTACGATTTATATGTCATAATTAGGGTTGTGTTTTGGCAGGCATAAAAGAAGGATGAGTGTATTTTCAATAATGAAAAAAAAAAAAAACCAAGGTGGACGGTATAATTGATATGGACAAATGCTTGTGTGGCAATCTTTAATTTACTGTGAAAATAACAGTTTATTCATAACCACGAAAAACAAATAAACAAAAATTATAAATTGTTTTGTGGCCCAATCCTTCAAGAATTTATAGCTCAAAACAAGTTGTTATTCTCACAGTGGCCCAAACACTATTATACTAGCAAAGCCCATTCACTTAAAGGTGCAAAATTGCATTATACATGATAGAGTTATATGTGTTAGTGAACTGAAAATCAACACGAGCTTTTTTTTCTTCATCAATAGTCATGGACAGACTTGCCGGTGAGCGATAAAAGAGGTGCCTGATATTGATGAATACAAATGGTTCTTGCGGTACTTTCTTGATAGGACAATGATTATGTGACGCCACTGTTATTCTTTCAGAAGAAATGGTTGGATCTCCACCTCTTATTTAACCAAGGTAATTGAATTTCTTGTTGTAGATATAACATTTGTCAGATTTTTTACGTTTTTCGGAAGAATTCCATCTAGAAGGTGTCCTTAAGAATTGCCATATATGCCCTCTCTTTAATTAGATGCTAAAGTTCAAGCAGAAATATTTGTGTTTTAATTATTTTTCTTCCTCCTCCTCACCGGATTCCTTCTCTACCGACATGTTTCTCTCTTTCCTTCCCTCCTTCACTTCTTTTTACTTCCCTTTTATTTTTGCTTAGCCAAAGCTCCTCCACATTTCTCTCTCTCTCTATTTATCCCTCCCTCTCTGTTTGAAACCCACGCATGAAAGGGTCCCCCTCAGTCGACAATCCCTGCACCATTGGTCTCCTTTTTGCTTCCTTTCTTTGACTTGTGAAGTCATTCTTATCCCTTCTCTCTCTCTCTCTCTCTCTCTCTCTCTCTCTCTCTCTCTCTCTGTGGCCCACACAGCTTTATCATGAATGATAAAAATGGTGGCATTCTCAAACGGTGAAAACAGTATACTATATCAGCCTACAGGCTTTGATATGTCAGCTTAGCATGAGCAGTATACTTTATCAGCTTAGAGTAAGTATCATGAGTATACCATATCAGCCCGATGGTTGATATGTCAACATAGCGAGAGCTATTTACCAGTATACTATATCAACCCGATAATTTGATATGTCAGCTTAACGAGAGCAGTATACCTGAGCAGCTTTTGGAGAGCATTACTAGTGTACTATATCAGCCCGATGGCTTTTTATGTCAGTTTAGTTGGATCAATACACTATTTATTAGCTTAGTACGAGCTGTACAATCTATTATCGGCTTAGAGTGAGCATTCCTTGATATGATCGGACTTTATATATAGTATTGAATGGATTGACCGAGTGATGGTCTTGCTGACATGGAATCAACTAAATTGATTGATTGATGATTCCATCCAATGTGATGATTTGATTTGTTAACGTGATTCAACGAATTTGCGAATTTTACTGATTTGCAGGAAGGAATCGAAGCAAAGGTAAGTCCTCTGGCTTAGGCTTGTGTTTGAGCAACCCTTTGGGCATATTTTCTTCCTAGTCGAGACCTAAGGGGCGAACTTGCTGAGACGTCGTCTCATCCCTAGTGGGATAACATTTTCAGGTCCCTAGGGTATAAAATCTCAAAGCTTGAGGCAGAAGGGTCAAGAGTATGGATGGCTCAGAAGTTCTTTTTGAAGATAAACTTCATGTACTTAGACCCTAGAGTTCGCCTCTCTTTGTAAACCATATTGTGGTTTTAATAATGAGTTGATTTGAAATTTGTTATCCTGATTTTCTATCCCACGTTTGTTATTGTCAGGGGATCGGTAATTCACTTCCACATGCGCATTAAAAGGAATGGGTTGGCAACACGTCGTGGGACGTCGCTATTTAATTGACCAAGGAGGGATGGGCGCGCTCGAAGGATCGAGGCGTGACATTCATTCTTGCTAACTCTTGGCTCATTTTCTCATCTCTCCTCCCTCTTGCACGCCTTCCTTTTCCTCTCGGCCTTGCACGCCTACCGCCTCCTCCAAATTGCCATCTCTTGGAGAAACTATCTTTAGCGCATTAGGCAAGTGGAATATCTCATCTTTGGTTAAAGATGCAGATAAGGCAGAGAGCAGTTATTGATATGGAGCCGAAGCTTCCAAAATGATTTGAAATCAAAATGGTAACTGATAAAGAGTAGTTACTTGTAAAATATAACTATAAGTAGCCAAAGAGGCGTTGGTGTAAAGGACCTTTTGCCAAAATCGACAATCGAAGATATACCTCACTAGTTATCTTTTTTCTTCTTTTCTTTATTGCATTTTTACATTAAATTGCACATTTACTTTTTCTACTGTTTTCCTGTATTGTCGTTTGGCCGTGGTTTAGACAAGTCACTTCCTTTCTGAAACAACACTGAACCCATTTCAAACAATAAAGTTGAAGTTTTGGCCCCTCGATGAATAATATTTGTCGAGGGAACCTTTCCTCAGCAAACACAACCTAATCTCAGAATTTGTTATGGTGAATCTCAGATTTGGATCATTATGACTTATGTGTCATAATTAGGGTTGTGTTTTGGCAGGCATAAAAGAAGGATGAGTGTATTTTCAATAATGAACAAAAAAACCAAGGTGGGCGGTATAATTGATATGGAGAAATGATTGTGTGGTAGTCTTTAATTTACTGTGAAAATAACAGTTTATTCATAACCACGAAAAACAAATAAACAAAAATTATAAATTGTTTTGTGGCCCAATCCTTCAAGAATTTATAGCTCAAAACAAGTTGTTATTCTCACAGTGGCCCAAACACTATTATACTAGCAAAAGCCCATTCACATAAAGGTGCAAAATTGCATTATGAATTATAGAGTTATATCTGTTAGTGAACTGAAAATCAAGACACCCTTTTTTTTTTCTTCATCAATATTCATGGACAAACTTGCCGGTGAGTGATGAAAGAGGTGCCTGATATTGATGAATACAAATGGTCCTTGCGGTACTTTCTTGATAGGACAATGATTATGTGACGGCACTGTTATTCTTTCAAAAGAAATGGTTGGATCTCCACCTCTTATTTAACCAAGGTAATTGAATTTCTTGTTGTAGATATAACATTTGTTAGATTTTTTACGTTTTTCGGAAGAATTCCATCTAGAAGGTGTCCTTAAGAATTGCCACAAATGCCTTATCTTTAAATAGATGCTGAAGTTCAAGCAGAAATAATTGTGTTTTAATTATTTTTCTTCCTCCCCTCACCGGATTCCTTCTCTACTGACATCTTTCTCTCTTTCCTTCCCTCCTTCGCTGCTTTTTACTTCCCTTTTATTTTTGCTTATCCAATGCTCCTCCACATTTCTCTTCCTCTCTATTTATCTTTCCCTCTCTATTCGAAGCCCACGCATGAAAGGGTCCCCCTCAGTCGACAATCCCTACACCATTGGTCTCTTTTTTGCTTCCTTTCTTTGACTTTTGTGGTCATTCTAATCCCTCTCTCTCTCTCTCTCTCTCTCTCTCTCTGGCCCACGCAGCTTTATCATCAATGATAAAAATGGTGGCATTCACAAATGGTGAGAACACTATACTATATCAGCCTACGGGCTTTGATATGTCAGCTTAGCATGAGCAATATACTTTATCAGCTTAGAGTGAGTATCATTAGTATACCATATCAGCCCGATGGTTGATATGTCAACTTAGCGAGAGCAATTTACCGGTATACTATATCAACCCGATAATTTGATATGTCAGCTTAACGAGAGCAGTATACCTGAGCAGCTTTTGAAGAGCATTATTAGTGTACGATATCAGCCGATGGCTTGTTATGTCAATTTAGTAGGAACAATACACTATTTATCAGCTTAGTACGAGCTGTACTATCTATTATCGGCTTAGAGTGAGCATTCCTTGATATGATCGGACTTTATATATAGTATTGAATGGATTGACCGAGTGATGGTCTTGCTGACATGGAATCAACTAAATTGATTGATTGATGATTCCATCCAATGTGATGATTTGATTTGTTAACGTGATTCAACGAATTTGCGAATTTTACTGATTTGCAGGAAGGAATCGAGGCAAAGGTAAGTCCTCTGGCTTGTGCTTGTGTTTGAGCAACCCTTGGGGCATATTTTCTTCCTAGTCGAGACTTAAGGGGCGAACTTGCTGAGACGTCGTCTCATCCCGTTGTGGGATAACATTTTCAGGTCCCTAGGGTAAAGAATCTCAAAGCTTGAGGCAGAAGGGTCAAGAGCATGGATGGCTCAGAAGTTCTTTTTGAAGATAAACTTCATGTACTTAGACCCTAGAGTTCGCCTCTCTTTGTAAACCATATTGTGGTTTTAATAATGTGTTGATTTGAAATTTGTTATCCTGATTTTCTATCCCACGTTTGTTATTGTCAGGGGATCGGTAATTCACTTCCACATGCGCATTAAAAGGAATGGGTTGGCAACACGTCTTGGCACGTCGCTATTTAATTGACCAAGGAGGGATGGGCGCGCTCGAAGGATCGAGGCGTGACATTCATTCTTGCCAACTCTTGGCTCATTTTCTCATCTCTCCTCCCTCTTGCACGCCTTCCTTTTCCTCTCGGCCTTGCACGCCTACCGCCTCCTCCAAACTACCATCTCTTGGAGAAACTATCTTTAGCGCATTAGGCAAGTGGAATATCTTATCTTTGGTTAAAGATGCAGATAAGGCAGAGAGCAGTTATTGATATGGAATGGAAGCTTCCAAAATGATTTGAAATCAAAATGGTAACTGATAAAGAGTAGTTACTTGTAAAATATAACTATAAGTAGCCAAAGAGGCGTTCGTGTAAAGGACCTTTTGCCAAAATCGACAATCGAAGATATACCTCACTAGTTACCTTTTTTCTTCTTTTTTTCTTGCACTTTTACATTAAATTGCACATTTACTTTTTCTCCTGTTTTCCTGTATTGTCGTTTGGCCGTGGTTTAGACAAGTCGCTTCCTTTCTGAAACAACACTGAACCCATTTCAAACAATAAAGTTGAAGTTTTGGCCCCTTGATGAATGATATTTGTCGAGGGAACCTTTCCTCAGCAAACACAACCTAATCTTAGAATTTGTTATGGTGAATCTCAGAATTGGATCATTACGATTTATGTGTCATAATTAGGGTTGTGTTTTGGCAGGCATAAAAGAAGGATGAGTGTATTTTCAATAATGAAAAAAAAAAAAACCAAGGTGGACGGTATAATTGATATGGAGAAATGATTGTGTGGTAGTCTTTAATTTACTGTGAAAATAACAGTTTATTTTTTTTTGGTAAGAGTAAGCAATATATTAATAGGGGTCAAACTATACAAACAACACGGCTCCAAAAGCTTACACTCAAAATGAACACGCTCATTAAGAGTGAAAGGAAGCCGCGGACAAGCAAACAAAACGACCTACAGCAAGCCAACGGCAAAACAAGCCTGGCAAAAACACCTAAACAACCACCGAAAAGCCTAAGTCAAACTATAATCAGAGGAAGCGAAAATAATGGGGTCCACATCCCACGAGCGTTGCATCCGCCTGTTCTGGGAGAGTCCTCAACATTCTCAAAGGTAAGGGCCTTATCCTTAACAACCTTGAGGAGATGCTTCTTCATGGCCGAAATAGATAACGGCTCCCCCTCGAACAGAATATTGTTCCTGTTTCTCCAGATGATGTGACACAGCGCCCCAAAGGAGAACCGGGCAACACGCTTATAAAACTCCTTGCCGCTGAGCAAGGTAATGGCCCAACTGAGAGTCTCCTCCCAAGTCCTGTTGGTCCAGGGGAGATTGCATCTAGTAGCCCAGAAAAAGGCAATACTCGAGGTAATGCAACAACCAAAAAAGAGATGATTGATTGAATCAGGCACCTCGTTGCAAAAAGGGCAGGAAGCAGCATCAATCCTACCATAAGACATGAGAAGAGACTGAGTAGGTAACCTCCTCTTGGTGATGAGCCACGGGTTTAGTTGGTAGCGAGGCAGGATGGCATTACTCCAAATGAAACAATGCCAATTGACTATGGCCTTCTTCCTCCTTAAGGCCTCCCAAGCCGAGGCCACCGAGAACAAGCCCGTCGAGTCCTCCCTCCAACAGAACCGATCTTGGGTTCTAGACAAGGACGGAAGCGGCGAACCCCAAGACTCAATCTCTAATCTGATAGCTTGTCCATCCTCAGAGAAGAGATCGGCAACCAAAGCCTGCCTAGAGAGACCAGAGCTGTAGATGAGGGGATCCGTGAAATATAAATTCAAAGGACCCCGGGATGCCAATTGTCAAACCGAGTGACGTTGATAATCCATCGCCTACCCTCCAAGTGGAAGTGAAGCCGGCAATCGTCCCGAGTTGTAAAATTTTTTCCACGCCCAAGAGCAGCAGGTTGGCTTTTTAACTACCCAAAAGTTCTTGGTTTTTAAGAAGGTCGAGTGGACCCACTTACACCATAACGATTCTTTATCTGAAAATAGATTCCATATATGCTTGAGCATGGCCGCCTTATTACACTCACGCAATCTCCGGATACCAAGACCTCCCTCCACTTTAGGAAGGCATACATCTTCCCATGAGACTTTGGCACCCCCCTGCCCAACTCAGGTCCCTTCCAAAGGAATTGTCTGAGAATGCGCTCTATACGGTCCAAGATAGTGTGCGGGAAGAATAAAGACACTTGCCCAAAAAGCCGAATGGCATGGAGGATCGACTTGATCGGTGAAGTCGGCCAGCAAAAGAAAGAAACCAATGAGTCCGGGATGCGCACTGGAGGTGATGCGCCTCACAAGTTCAACGCAATCGCCTTAGGGGCCTCGATGTGATAATTGGAACCCCAAGATAACGGACTGGAAGGTTACCCTCAACAAAGCCAAGCTCCGGGAGGATTTGATTTTCAAGGTCGGCAAGCCTCCCGAGATGAACACCTCGCTTTTCCTTGGGTTTGGGAAAAGTCCGCTCCAAGAAGAAAACATATGGAGACCATCCCGAGAAGCTTCACGGATGGCGGGTGGCCCTCGCAAAATAGAAAGACATCATCCGCGAAAAACAAGTGCGAGAGGCAAGTAGTCTTACATCTCCAAGTAGAATCGAAATCCGGTTTGTAGAGAGCACCTCCCAAGAATCCCAGAGAGCACCTCCATAACCAACGTGAATAAGTAAGGAGAGATGGGGTCTCCCTGACATAAGCCTCGCCCACTAGGGAAGAAACCATGTAACTCCCCATTCAACGCGATGGAAAACCGAGGAGTCCTCACACAGGTCATGATGAGGTGAACCAATTGATCAGGAAATCGAAAAGCAAGTAGTACACTCTCGAGAAACCGCCAATCCACGGTATCATACGCCTTTCTTAAGTCGACTTTGATAGCACACTTGGGAGAATAGGGTTCGATATGGAACTTAGAGAAAAGTTCCTGCGCCAAGAGAATATTATCCCTAATTCGTCGTCCCTTGACGAAGGCACTCTGAGACGGATTGACAAGGTCTTTTAGCACTGCTGCAACCCTATTCGCCATCACTTTGGTAATAATCTTGTAGACCGTGTTGCAACAAGCAATAGGCCTGTAATCATCAACGGTAGTCGCATTGGGAACCTTCGGAACCATGACCAAAATGGTGTTATTGATTTCTCTGAGCAGTCTCCCGGATGTGAAAAAGTCCTTCACGGCTTCCGTGACCAGCTAACCCACCGTATCCCAATTCTCCTTGAAGAACTCAGCCGTGAAGCCATCCGGACCTGGTGCCTTACCTCTGGCAAGGGAAAAAAGAGTATCTTGAATCTCCAGATCAAACACAGGGCAAGCAAGAAAAGAAATCTGATCATCATTCAGCTGGGTGCGGATAACTTCCCGAATCTCCGATACCTGAGGGGTGTCCAGCTCCATCCTTGGCTTAAGGAAATCATGAAAATGCTCCACAAAATGCTGTTGGACCAATTGAGGCTCAGTGATTTGGTTACCTGAGGAATCCACAACAGAGAGAATTCTGTTTCTCAGATGTCTCTTACTGACATACTGGTGAAAGAACTTTGTGTTCCGGTCACCTTCCTTGAGCCATCTTATACGAGCTTTCTGTCTAAAGAATGACTCTTCCTGAGACCTAAGCTCCACTAAAGTACGCCGCTGAGCTCTCTCCAGGTCCGCGAGGACCATGCTGGTAGGGTCATTGAGGAGGCCCACTTGAGTTTGCTTTAAGGCTTCCCTCGCTTCAGAAGTCCTTACAGAGATGTTGGCGAAGGAATCTCTATTTAACTGCTTGAGCCGACCCTTCAAGATCTTTAGTTTGCGCACCAGCCTAAACATGAGCACTCCATAACCCGGATTCTCCCAAACTTGCTTCACAATTGAGTCGAAATCCGGATGCTGCATCCAGAAGTCGAAGAACTTGAACGGCCTTTTCCCGGATCGGGTTCTCCACCTTTACCACCATAGGTGAGTGGTCGGAAATCCCAGGCGCAAGGAAGGACGCTTCCGAAAAGGAAAAAACTTGGCTCCAACAAGGGTTTACCAGGACTCTATCAATTTTTCTCATTTTCCGAGAGGGCCCTGAAGAGGTCGACCAAGTGTATCGAAACCCCACATACCGAAGGTCATCCAGCTCCGCCTGATCCAGACACTGCCGAAATTCATCGAAGCACAGCAACCAAAGGTCCGAGCCACCCAATCTGTCCGAGGGGTCCTTTATAGCATTAAAGTCTCCCAAAACAAGCCAAGGCACGTCCTGCAGAGAATAGCTTCTCGCCACCAAATCCTCCCAAAGAGGTCGGCGAGTAGAAAAGGAATGCTCAGCATAAATAACAGAGACATAGCAGGCTACTCCGGTCTCCAACCAGCAAAGCTTCCCAAGAATCATCTGATCCGAGACCGACAAAACTTCAAAGGAAACCACAGTAGGATCCCAACCAACCCAAATCCTACCCCGATTAGAGTACTCAGAATTAGCCCGCCAGCACCAATTCGAAATCAAGTTCCCGAAATGGCATTGAAGAGGTTATGAGGGATTTTAGTCTCAACTACCCCGATCAAAGCCAACCGGTTCATCAAAGCGAAGTTCCTCACTTCCGCTTGCTTGAGCGGGGCACCAAGCCCTCTAATATTCCAGCAACCTATATACATATATATACAAAAGAAGAGGGCAAGAGCATTACCTCCTTTTAAAGGAACTATGCCTAGTAATAGGCGGAGCTGTCTGGATTGTCGAAGGAGGAGGATCCGGGGCAAGAGCAAGCAGGTTGTCCTGTGTAGTCGAAGGAGGATGCTTCGGCGTCTCAGTAGGCCTCTCCTCCTCTACAGATGCCTTCGGTGAAGTGCAAGGGGAGAGGAGGTCTTCCTCCGACAAAGAGATGTCTGTGCCCCCTACAACCTCTAGGCGGGGCACCGCAGTGTCTACCGGCACCGAAATGGTGATAGCTTCAGCCGAAGTAGTTGGAGCAGTATCACCCTGCTCCGAGATAATCAAAGGCCCCCTAGGGGGTCTTCGTGAATAAGTACCAGGCAGCCTCTTCTCCACAGCCGTAGTCTTGAGATTCAAAGACCTCTCTCCTTCACTAGGACCGGCGTAACATCCCCTCCAAAGGTTGAGCCTTGTTCTTCTTGCTCTTCACTTGCTTCCAGCCTTGCTCCGAGTCTTCAGGAGTCTCGGCGGGTTGGTCAAGGGGGCGAGTAGTGTCCAAAGGAGCAGGAAGAGGCCGAACAGGGGGCGAGCCAACATCACATTTATGTCCAAAGACCCCACACTTGGAGCATTCAAGGGGCCTCCATTCATAGTTCACAGCAATGGACCTAGTGACCCCATCAACATTCACTTCCACCGTCGAAACTCTTGGCCGATTAGCTTGGATCTCCACGCATACTCTGGCAAAGGAAATCATCCTCGTGCCCTCGGTTCGTTGATCCACATAAAGGGGTTTGCCAACGGAGCTGGCTATAACACTAATCGTCGGTGCGGACCACAGGTCAAGGGGAAGGTTCTTGAGTCTTATCCACACCGGAACAGAGGTTTGCTTAGCCTTCTTCAACTCCATAAGGGGTTTCCATTGTTGTAAAATAAGGGGCATCCGAGCTACAGTGATCGGTCCCTCCTCTAGGATCTTCCTCCTGAACTCCGGGTCCGGGATATGGAAATAGTAGAACTCTTGGTCATCCGCCAGCATATCAACTAGCTTTGTCCCCCAAATATTCTTCAAAGTCTGTTCGATCATCTGAAAAGGAAGCTTCCTCCCAATAAAATATCCTACCAAGAACTCATTCCATTTGGGATCCGCAGCTGCAAAGACTTCTCCCGACAAATTTACAACCGCTTTCTCTCCCACAACAAGCAGCGCGGGAGGAATATATGAAAGGCCGTAGCCCTTTGTGGCCAACCGTGCCACATTGGCCCACGAACGGGCTTGGGGGGCCTTGACGAGCTTATCGGCTTGTTCGGGGCCCTCTTATTAGGAGCCCGAACTTGACTTCGACCCCGAGAACGGCCTTCCCGAAGAGGCCGAGAGATTGGCCCACGTCTCAAGCCATCCCCTGCCATAGAAGACTCTCCTACGGGTCGGGATTGCTGGCCCGGCTTGCTAGCTTGCCGGTCCACAGCCTTGTGAGGAGGGGAGCTCGGCCCCTTGCCCCTGCTACCACCTAGTCGAGGTTCCACCGAAGTAGAGGCCATCGAGCCACTAAGACAACAAATCAACAGCCAAAGAGGAGCTCCATACCAGGCCAAGCTTCGAAGAGGAGGGATACTTGAACCACCCCAGCCACCTCAAGACCAGAGTCGAGCAGGCCACGATCCCGAGCAGCTCCCGCAAGTCTCGAACTAGGGCTGAGTGGAGGTCCGAGCGTGAGCAGCTCCCGCAAAGGCTACGAACTAGAGCCGTCACGATCCAGAGCCGAGACGAGTCGGTGCGTGAGCCGAGGCGGGTCCGAGCGTGAGCCGAGAGGGACCCCCCAGCCGTCTCGAGCCAGAGCCGAGACGGGTCCGAGCGTGCGCAGCTCCCGCAAGACCGTCGAACCAGAGCCGAGGAGGAGCGGGAAGATGGAGGAAGACCGTCGAACCAGAGCCGAGGAGGAGCGGGAAGATGGAGGAAGGAGAGGGGAAGAAAAACCCCCAAAAATCGGAGCAAGAGGGAGGCCGAATCGTCCAAGCCGAGCAGGGAACCAGTCGGCGTGAACAGTGCACGATCGCCTGCCTTGAGAGAGGAGATGAACAGTGACGCGAGAAAACAGATGACCCCATAACAGTTTATTCATAACCACGAAAAACAAATAAACAAAAATTATAAATTGTTTTGTGGCCCAATCCTTCAAGAATTTATAGCTCAAAACAAGTTGTTATTCTCGCGGTGGCCCAAACACTATTATACTAGCAAAGCCCATTCACATAAAGGTGCAAAATTGCATTATCAATGCTAGGGTTATATATGTTAGTGAACTGAAAATCAAGACACCCCTTTTTTTTCTTCGTCAATATTCATGGACAGACTTGCCGGTGAGCGATAAAGGAGGTACGTGATATTGATGAATACAAATGGTCCTTGCAGTATTTTCTTGATAGGACAATGATTATGTGACGGCACTGTTATTCTTTCAAAAGAAATGGTTGGATCTCCACCTCTTATATAACCAAGGTAATTGAATTTCTTGTTGTAGATATAACATTTGTCAGATTTTTTACGTTTTTCGGAAGAATTCCATCTAGAAGGTGTCCTTAAGAATTGCCATATATGCCTTCTCTTTAAATAGATGCTAAAGTTCAAGGAGAAATATTTGTGTTTTAATTATTTGTCTTCCTCCTCCTCACCGGATTCCTTCTCTACCGACATCTTTCTCTCTTTCGTTCCCTCCTTCACTTCTTTTTACTTCCCTTTTATTTTAGCTCAGTCAAAGCTCCTCCACATTTCTCTCTCTCTCTCTCTCTATTTATCCCTCCCTCTCTATTCGAAGCCCACGCATGAAAGGGTCCCCCTCAGTCGACAATCCCTGCACCATTGGTCTCCTTTTTGCTTCCTTTCTTTGACTTTTGAAGTCATTCTGATCCCCCTCTCTCTCTCTCTCTCTCTCTCTCTCTCTCTATCTCTCTCTCTCTGGCCCACGCAGCTTTATCATGAATGATAAAAATGGTGGCATTCACAAATGGTGAGAACAGTATACTATATCAGCCTACGGGCTTTGATTTGTCAGCTTAGCATGAGCAATATACTTTATCAGCTTAGAGTGAGTATCATGAGTATACCATATCAGCCCGATGGTTGATATGTCAACTTAGCAAGAGCTATTTACCGGTATACTATATCAACCCGATAATTTGATATGTCGGCTTAACAATAGCAGTATACCTGAGCAGCTTTTGAAGAGCATTATTAGTGTACTATATCAGCCCGATGGCTTGTTATGTCAATTTAGTTGGAACAATACACTATTTATCAGCTTACTACGAGCTGTACTATCTATTATCGGCTTAGAGTGAGCATTCCTTGATATGATCGGACTTTATATATAGTATTGAATGGATTGACCGAGTGATGGTCTTGCTGACATGGAATCAACTAAATTGATTGATTGATGATTCCATCCAATGTGATGATTTGATTTGTTAACGTGATTCAACGAATTTGCGAATTTTACTGATTTGCGGGGAAGGAATCGAGGCAAAGGTAAGTCCTCTGGCTTGGGCTTGTGTTTGAGCAACCCTTGGGGCATATTTTCTTCCTAGTCGAGACTTAAGGGGCGAACTTGCTGAGACGTCTTCTCATCCCGTTGTGGGATAACATTTTCAGGTCCCTAGGGTAAAAAATCTCAAAGCTTGAGGCAGAAGGGTCAAGAGCATGGATGGCTCAGAAGTTCTTTTTGAAGATAAACTCCATGTACTTAGACCCTAGAGTTCGCCTCTCTTTGTAAACCATATTGTGGTTTTAATAATGAGTTGATTTGAAATTTTTTATCCTGATTTTCTATCCCACATTTGTTATTGTCAGGGGATCGATAACTCACTGCCACATGCGCATTAAAAGGAATGGGTTGGCAACACGTCGTGGGATGTCGCTATTTAATTGACCAAGGAGGGATGGGCGCGCTCGAAGTATTGAGGCGTGACATTCATTCTTGCCAACTCTTGGCTCATTTTCTCATCTCTCCTCCCTCTTGCACGCCTTCCTTTTCCTCTTGGCCTTGCACGCCTACCGCCTCCTCTAAACTGCCATCTCTTGGAGAAACTCTTTTTAGCACATTAGGCAAATGGAATATCTTATCTTTTGTTAAAGATGCAGATAAGGCAGAGAGCAGTTATTGATATGGTGCCGAAGCTTCCAAAATGATTTGAAATCAAAATGGTAACTGATAAAGAGTAGTTACTTGTAAAATATAACTATAAGTAGCCAAAGAGGCGTTGGTGTAAAGGACCTTTTGCCAAAATCGACAATCGAAGATATACCTCACTAGTTATCTTTTTTCTTCTTTTCTTTATTGCACTTTTACATTAAATTGCACATTTACTTTTTCTCCTGTTTTCCTATATTGTCGTTTGGCCGTGGTTTAGACAAGTCTCTTCCTTTCTGAAACAACACTAAACCCATTTCAAACAATAAAGTTGAAGTTTTGGCCCCTCGATGAATAATATTTGTCGAGGGAACCTTTCCTCAGCAAACACAACCTAATCTCAGAATTTGTTATGGTGAATCTCAGATTTGGATCATTACGATTTATGTGTCATAATTAGGGTTGTGTTTTGGCAAGCATAAAAGAAGGATGAGTGTATTTTCAATAATGAACAAAAAAACCAAGGTGGACGGTATAATTGATATGGAGAAATGATTGTGTGGTAGTCTTTAATTTACTGTGAAAATAACAGTTTATTCATAACAAAAATTATAAATTGTTTTGTGGCCCAATCCTTCAAGAATTTATAACTCAAAACAAGTTGTTATTCTCGCAGTGGCCCAAACACTATTATACTAGCAAAGCCCATTCACATAAAGGTGCAAAATTGCATTATCAATGATAGAGTTATATATGTTAGTGAACTGAAAATCAAGACACCCTTTTTTTTTCTTCGTCAATATTCATGGACAGACTTGCCAGTGAGCGATAAAAGAGGTACGTGATATTGATGAATACAAATGGTCCTTGCGGTACTTTCTTGATAGGACAATGATTATGTGAGGGCACTGTTATTCTTTCAGAAGAAATGGTTGGATCTCCACCTCTTATTTAACCAAGGTAATTGAATTTCTTGTTGTAGATATAACATTTGTCAGATTTTTTACGTTTTTCGGAAGAATTCCATCTAGAAGGTGTCCTTAAGAATTGCCATATATGCCTTCTCTTTAAATAGATGCTGAAGTTCAAGCAGAAATGGATACCACATCCTCAGGTTCTCAATTGGGTAGAATGATTTTCAAAGTATTACTTTAAAACCAAACATATATTGGGAAAGAAAAACATACTTACCGACATCCTGTCAAGACCGAATGCATTCATAGCATTTATCATCATGTATGTGACGAAGTCCAATGGGTGGATTCAAAACAACCAAGATGAAACCTGATAATCCTAGCAGAGCCTGTTTACCATATATACCCAGGTTCATTGACCAATACCCTTTTTGACAATCTTCATTGTCAAATGTGGATATACCAAGTGAAGATTTTTAGCAAGTATGGTGGATTAAGCCTTAGGCCAAATGGATTATATCCAGAATATCCATTCATCCATCCTATATCTTTCAACCCAAATGAGGAGTTCCTAGAACAATTCAAATGGTTCTATTGGTATTTAGTCAATTTTTATACCTTGGCCATTAAATTTCCAACAGCCAAAATGGTCTTAATTATTGGCATAATCATTTAGGGAGACCAAAGGTTAAGCATTTAGGTGATGTGCTTAATTGGTTTAAACCATTGGGGGTATGGAAATGTATCTTTAAGGAATAGCTCGAAGCCTGTAGACCTAATACAGAACTCCATACAACCATACTCTTCGACAGACCATGATTGTTTGTTCGTCCAAGTGAAGATATGAGTAAAACTCTAGCTGAGGGGTAACCACATACAAACTCCAAGTAATTCCAAAATGTCTCTTCTAGACTCTCCCCTGCAAAATCTCTGCATTCCCTCAGGAATATCGAGAGCACCAAAGGATTTACGCCGGTATAATAAAGTGATACCACCAGAGGTGTGGCTAGCAGGATCTACCAATACTTCTTGGGAGCAGCCTACTAATTAAAAATATCAGATACTAATTGATATAGCGCTTGATCAATACTATGGTATAGATATGTAAGCTGATATGGACTCTGCCAACCTCAAAGATACTCCATCCTCATCAAAGGATCCAATTGGAAGGACCATTATCACAAGATCCATATGATCACAGTGAGTTTCAGCTTGCACTCACTCTAGATCTTGACAAGAGTAGTCCATCACTCCAACTAAGGATTCTACCCTAGCTAGATGTTCCACTGAGTTTTATAAATGTTCTATCAAGTTTGGCTAATGTCACATTCACTTCCCATTAGTTTCTACATAAAAAGAAGAAACCCTAAGAGATTATTGAAAAGGCAAAAGTATGAAGATAGTTCGGACAGCTCAGACTAAGACAACTTTGAAAAACCAGTTTGTCAATACGACCAGTGTAGACTGTCGGCTAAAAGATAGGGCTTGAATAAATAGATGTTACTGTAACATCAATGTAGCGTTACTAAAGCAACAAATGATATTATTGTAGCACTATTATAGGAGTTCCTTTAGCACTGTATAGTATTGTAGCAAATGAAAAAAATTGTCGGTCATGAATGTAAAAGTTGAAATTGTTAGCTACTAGTAGAAAAGTCATGAGTCACGAGTGTCCTAGAATTTTGTTTGTATTTTTCTTTTCCAAATGCCTATAAAAAGGCATCCTTTGTTTAATATTGGAGCAGACCAAACCCTCCCTAAAAAAAAGTGTTGTGTGGTTTACAATGAATCCTTAAAACATATTCTCATCTGTCTAGTATGATTTTTTAGTAACCGCAGATATTTTTATTAATTTTGGTAGTATGCTTTGCGATTGTTATAATGTGGAACCTATGTATCAGAACTCTGCTATCATAAAACTTTCTATGATATGAACCAAAATTTGAAATGGAATGTGGTTGCTAAGAGACAGTCTTGATCATGAGGCCAAAGGAGTTGTGCATGTGGATAGCATATCTGCCACAAAGTCTATTTTCGTTTTCCTTGGTTCATATGCTCAAACTCAACCCTACTCATTCGACGAGTCTATTTAAGACCACCCATCTATATAGATCAAGCCGTGTATGCAAGAAGTGATCATCACAAACTTAGCTGAAAAAAAAAGCATTGGCAACAACCCCACTTCATTTCGCTCCCATCTCCAAGATACAATTGCAACTACATTATGAAAAGCCTTCAATGCGATTGCCAGCACCTGCTCGAAAACGTCGTTGGCAATAAGATTGCGATGAACCCTCTCGATCCTGGAGAGTTCAGGCGTCAAGGACACATGGTCGTTGACTTCCTAGCCAAGTACTACGAGAACATTGAAAAATATCCAGTTCTTAGCCAAGTCGAGCCCGGGTATCTTTCGAAACGCCTCCCGAGTTCTGCCCCGCAGGATGAAGAACCCATGGAGGCCATACTCGATGATGTGCACCAGCACATATTCCCGGGCTTGACTCATTGGCAGAGCCCCAATTTCTTCGCCTACTACCAGACCAACACTAGTACTGCAGCGATTCTTGGTGAGATGCTTTGCGCGGGGTTCAACGTGGCAGGATTTAATTGGGTCTCCTCCCCCGCTGCGACTGAGCTTGAGAGCCTAGTCATGGATTGGCTCGGGAAAATGCTGGACTTGCCAAGGCCATTCCTCCCTTTCGGGAATGGCGGGGGAGTCATTGAAGGGAATACCAGCGAAGCCATCATTTGCACTCTCACTGCTGCGAGAGATAGGGTCCTGAGGAAGCTGGGACATAATTCCATTGCGAAGCTCGTTGTCTACGGGTCGGACCAAACGAATTGCTCATTCCAGAAAGCTGCCCGGGTCGTGGGAATAGACCCGCGGAACTTCCGGGCCTTAAAGACGACGAGGTCAACCTTGTTCAGCTTGTCCCCGGACTCGCTAGAGAAGGCAATCCATCTGGACATCAATGCCGGGCTAATTCCGTTGTACTTAGGCGCCACGGTCGGGACAACTTCATGCGCAGCGGTTGACCAGCTGGAGCCTCTATGCAAAGTCGCAAGCAAGTTCAGCATGTGGATCCATGTCGATGCAGCGTACGCAGGAGCCTCGTGTATATGCCCGGAGTACAGGAAATTCATCAATGGGGTGGAGTTTGCAGATTCATTCAGCTTCAATGCACACAAGTGGTTCCTGACCCCTCTCGATTGCTGCTGCCTCTGGCTAAAAGACCCAAATGCCCTCGTGAAGTCCTTATCAACGGACCCCGAGTACCTCAAGAATGAGGCAACTGAGTCAAAGCAAGTTATTGACTACGCAGATTGGCAACTTTCTCTCAGCAGGAGGTTCAGGGCATTGAAGCTGTGGGTTGTACTCAGGAGTCATGGCGTGCAGAACCTGAGGAGTCACATAAGGAACCATTGCCGATTGGCAAAGCTCTTTGAGGAGCTCGTGGAGGAAGATCCCCAATTTGAAGTTGTTTTCCCGAGAAACTTTGCGTTGGTTTGTTTCAGGATTCGTCCCTCAGGGGTCGCCGGCATGTCTAATGGCCATGTCGATAACGAACATGGTGAAGCATGGAAATTAAACGAGGTGAACAGGCTCAATGCACAATTGCTTCATGCTATTAATGCTTCCGGTCGGGTCTTCATGAGTCATACAACGGTTGGAGGAGTTTATGTGTTACGGTTTGCCGTCGGGGCGACGCTGGTGACTGAGAAGCACGTGATCATGGCTTGGAAGGTGGTGCAAGAACATGCAAATTCCCTATTAAGCATGCCGGCCAGTGAGCAACATTCCGCATAACTGGCCTACTGCAAAATTGCGCTGCATGGGCTGCATATTCCCTTTAGGCAGCACTTTTCCAAGGGTTGCTTATGCCGCCGTTGCCGAAATACAGGGCAATACTATGTCTGCGTTAGGCAATTCTCATTTTAATAAGCAACACTTGTAACTGAGTGAGGCATAGTACCTTCAATTGCCTACGCCATTTCAATGTAAGACAATAATTTAAAGATTGTTGCCAAACATATAAAAAAAAATCCATTAAACGTTGCCTAAACTGTAGACATTAATATGAAGATTTGAATCATTTGTCAAACAATTCCATCCATGTTCTCTTCTATTCTTTTACTACCAGAGTCACTTGCCAAAAGTCAATGTAGAAAGAACGCTTCCCCGCCACCCCCCCCCCACCAAAAAAAGAAAAAATGTTGCCCAATGTCATAGTCAATTACCGCTTTAAAACTTGTGTTGCTGTAGAATTTCCAAAAGCAACATATACCATAATTGTCACAACCCCAGCTCTATCCCTAGGGTCTCAAGCAACAGGGCTTATTTTTCCGATGTCCTAAGTGCATCGCTGTCCCATTTCTTTTTAATCTTAAATGTAAGCACATGCGGAAGCGTGTACAACAACTTTCTCTCGAACAACACGACAATCAAGTAGTCAAGAAAACACTACACAAAGCACACTACAACTATATTACATCAATATATTTACAAGCCCTTCTCTATGAGCCTATTTCCTTCCATTTACATCACTCAAAAAGACAGAGACTAGGGAATCCCTAACTCCTCTAGCGAGGCTACAACTCCAAAGGAGGAGCCTTTCATACCTACAATTCTGAAAAACAACTTGGTGAATTATAAACTCAATAAGTAAACCCACTAATTTCCGGGTAGGAGGATGTATCGTCTTTCAACAAACACAACTTATCCCAAAACATTTGTTGATGGCAAATCAATAGCAAAACAAAGCTTTGTTTTGATTAGAACATGAGAAATCCCCATTTAATAATATGCAAACATAAATCAAAATTCATCCCACAACACGAGGAACTCATGCCTCACGCATTAATATGCAAGCATAAACCAAGATCCATTATAGCATACTTCAATGTATGCTTACCTTCAACTTATCAATAAACATATCAGCATATCATACTTATGCATGTATTGGCATGCATAAAAGATTCATTTAACTTTGTCCTAGCTCGATCAAGCCCTCTCGACTCAACCGAGGCTTCTAGCTTCATGCTGGGCTTCTTTGGCTCAATCAGGGCATCTCGATTCGACCGAGGCTTCTCAAGGCTTTCCGGGCTTAAACCTAAACATCATGTTGACGTTGGGGAATCTCGTTCTCATTAACAAGGCATCTTGTTGGCATGGGAACATCCCATTGACGTAAGGGCATCGTCACCACCTCAAGTGACGACAGTTCTTATCTTTCATTAGGTGATCGCATGTGATGCCTTAGAAAAGCCCATTTTTCATCTTTCATCTTAGCTGAAGCATACAAGGCTCGAGGGCCTCCTTATTCAAGAGAGTGTACCATGACCCTCAATATCATAATATATAACATGCTAGGCATGACTCTTGGTTCATGGCTTGAACCACACACCTAGGTCAATCCCGATACTGAGCAAGACTTGGAATCGGCACACTTCAATGCCGTATCAAGACCTCATGGGCTTGAGCAATCCTAGTATTAAACAAGACTTGAAACTAGCACACCTCAATGCTAATCCAATACCTCGCGGCCTTAGGCGATCCCTGCACGAAACGAGACTTGGAATTGGCACACCTCAATGTTGATCCATGGCCTCACAAACTTAAGCCATCGCAAGTTGACATCAATTTCAAGCCGAGCGAACCTTGAGCTCGTCCCAGGGCGTGAACACATTCAAGTATGCAAACATGAGCAAAACATACCAAATAACATTACAACATACACACGGCTTACACTGGTGAGCACACCACTAGACTCGATGACGCAGGCAATTGCCCTAGCCAAAAGTTAGGAATTCTACTTACTACTCAAGCCTCATGACTTAAGCCTTTACGATTGAACGCCGACCTAGATCGAACATGGCTTGGAATCGATACACCTAAATATCAATCGGAGACCAAGTAAGGTCCAGTCCATCGCGTCTTAATGCACATCCAAGATCAACGAGATCCCTTTTCGTAGTTCAAAACATACTTTGGCTCACAAGCACAAGCGTCATCATAAAATAAATCGACAACATAAGAACAATCGGAAACGTTACCAAACAAGCTCAAGTAAGAACAATCCAATCAACTTCAATCAAGGATTCATCACACACTTGGAATAGCATAACACAATACCCTAGCCAAATATTAGTAAGTCCACTTACACTCTCTAGACTGGCGGCCTCACAGCGGCTCAAACGGCGGTGGTGATCGTTGGCAAGAACGGCGCAAACCCATTTCGAAATCCAAATCTTCATAGAACACTTTGAATTTTGAATGTGTTGTAGACATGGATATCCTTTACAACTTTGATGAAGGAAGCATGTTTAGATTGCAAAAGAAAAATTCTATAAAAAATCAAGAAGACAACTGTTTTTACTACATTGTTGCTTTATAGGTGTGTAGCTCACTGGTTCTTGATCTAATATATATTTACCCTTTACCAAAAAAAAAAAAAAAAAACTGTTTTTACTACATTGGACAGGTTTGACATGATAAATGAATAGGCTCTCTCCAACCATTTTAATTCAAAAAAATTCTGAAATTAGAGGATGTTGTAGATTAAGATGTTTTGAACAACTTTTATGAATGAAGTTTATCAAATTTGAGCCATCAAAAGCTCTATAAAATCATAAAACAGTGAGGTATAGTCGTTTCGAGAAATTGGAAATCAAAGTCAAAACCTAGGAAACCAAGGATTGCAAGCCTATAGAGGAAAGATGGCGCCTTGGTCTTGATTGAAGAAGCATTAATGGTTGGATAACCTTGTCCTCCAAGCCTCTAGATACGGGGATTGATTGACCCTAATCTAATAGGGACACATAAGTCGAAGTCATCCTCTTTATCAATGGCTTGTAATGATGACTATAACACCTAAACTTATGAGTCATCACCTTCATCAATTACTAGTTTCCAAAGCTTAGACTATTGTCCTCCAAGGCTCATCTTAGGGTAATAATAACCTTTTTCTTAATAGGGATGCCTAAGATCATGAGTCACTCTCCTCATTAAATAACTAACTTCCAAAAACAATTAATGCACCTATAGGAAAGTAACTAAATTGAAAGCCGTCTCATTAGGTTGGAATTATGCGAGTCTAACCACGACCAACTACCTTATTTGGTTCGAGGTTCATGCCTAAGTCATGATTGAACAAAGCTAGATGCAACCAAGCTAATCAATAGAATGATTTTCAAAATTCCCTTTTATCATGTAAAAAAGGCTCTCAAATAGGCTCAAGGTCCAGTCCTTAAACTAATCAACTAGTCCTATAGCCAGTCCCGAGGCTAGTCCAGGGTCCTACACTGCAATTTATGGCCAGTTCAAAACCGATCCATGTTGAGTTTATTCAATTCACGATTGATTCTCGGTTGTCATATAATCGTGTGGGATTAATCAATCCACCTCGACTCACGGTCACATTGAAGTGATTAATGGTCATCCACAACTGGTACAATGACCGTGCGGAGTCACCTACAACCAATACATGATCGTGCAAAATCGATTCATAACCATCCACTGATCAATCCATGACAATGCATGATCGTCCCACAATCGATCCTTATGATTGAATATCTACTCATGGTCGACCACTCTATCCAAGCATAACCAATCCCTCAGCCGACTATTTCCAGAATAGGCTAAATGGCCCATAATCGACTCTCAAGTAGACTTATGGCCTATTCCCAACATCGGTGTACCAATCCTTGGCCTACCAGTCGAGACCAAAATAAGAATCGAAATCAAGAACGTTACAACTCTCCCCTTAAAAAAAAAAAAAATCCTCGAAATTAGATGCATACCTAGTCATCCAAAAAGATATGGGTACTGGCACTTCATAATTTCTTCACTTTCCCATGTCACCTCTTCTATTTCATGGAACCGTCATAGGACCTTGACTAAGTGAATGGTCTTAATTTGTAAAACTTGTTCTTTCCTATCCACGATCTGCATCGGCTCCTCAATATACGACACTATATCGTCTACTTCAATCTCTTTGGAGTTCAAAACGTGTGTCAGATTGGGCTCATACTTTCTCAACATCAATATTTGAAACACATTATGTACTTGAGTAAGTTTCAACGATAAAGCTAGCCGATAGGTCAAATTCCCTATTCTTTCAAGAATTTCAAAAGGTTCTATGTACCTTGGGCTTAGATTTCCTTTCGTCCCAAGTCGCAACACACTTCTCATTAGTGACACCTTAAGGAAAACATGATCACCTATTTGAAATTCAAAAAGACTCCTTCGTCTTTCTACTACGCACTCTGATTATTATTCTTCCTACTATGATGTCAAAATGGTACATAGCCAATGCAACTAGAGCTATTGTTTCCTCTCGTGATCACCCAGTCCTGAGTACTCATGTGACTCACCTATCGAACAACTATAGGAATGCAAAGACAACTTTTCTTTATCAAGGGTCAATAGTCAAGAACTATCATCAAACAATCATTCACTTGCACGGGTTGTTTTCCTAGCTAACTATCCTGAATCCTAGCACCCCTTATCATTTCAGGCAATAACCTTGCTCTAATACAAAAAGCTGTCACAACCACAACTTCGTCCTTAGGGTCTCAAGTGGCAAGGGTTATTTTTGCAATGTCCCAAGTGTGTCGTCGCCCCGTTTCTTTTTAATCTTCGATTTAAGCACATGCAAAGGATTAACCCCTCCCCCGTTATATCTTTTTGGGCGGGCTAATAAATCGCAATAGCCCTAAAGAAGTGCACTTGTAACGAATCGTTCTAATTTATATAAATGAAGCATATAAAATGTATAGTTTATATATGTTTTCTTTACTATTCATTTTACGTTGTCGATTGGGTGATGGAGTTGCATGCTTCCGCATGTGCTTAATGGAAAGATAAAAATCAATGGGACCGTGATCCCTCCTAAGACATCGCAAATTAATCTCAGCGAAGTGGTCATTGCATTCCCGTGGTGAGGGAAGGTCTGGGGCATGACAACTTCTGACCTATTTATAGGTATCAACGCAGGATTAATACCTGGATTGTTAAGGTGCATGGGAAATCGGGATAGTTAGCTAGGAAAACATTGCATGCTTGTGATTATTGATTGCTTTCTTAACTAGTGTTCTCAAGATCTAATCTTTTGTTAGAACTTGCTTTGGAAGTTTTCCCTAGAACTCCTATAATTGCAAAATGAGTGCTCGGAGAGGAATGACTACTCAGGGCCAGTGAACTCAAAAGGAAAGGCGAAAGAGAATGCCCGATTAGATGGAATTTTGCAAGCACTAGAGACCATAGAGAATATAATATATTAGTAGGTTCAAAATCAGGCCACTACTGCCCTTGTTAATGTCCCAGTAGCTGGAAATGGGTTTGGCAACGGGAATGGTGAACCATTGATGCATGGACTAGTTGAACAATTCTTGAAATTGAGACCCTCAAAGTTTTCTAGGCCAGGTGATCCTAAAAAGGCCACTATAATGATGGATGAACTAGATAATTTTTTTGCACTACTAAGGTGCTCGAATGATGACAAGGTTACATTGGCAGTGTACCAGCTATAAGGTAACGTTAGTCAATGGTGGAATGCCACCAAAGAAAAGGTATTTCCTAAAGGCACCATTCCAACCTAGGATGCTTCATTGAGACATTCAATAGAAAGTATTTATGTCAATGTGCCCGCGATCAAAAGATGGCGAAATTTCCATGACTTTACCAAAATCAGATGACGGTTGACCAGTACAAGGCAAAGTTTACAGAATTGTCAAAGCCTACTCTTAGATTGATTGAGAACCCAGTGGACAGGGCAAAAAGATTTCATGATGTTTTGAAGCCTAACATCCAAAGCTAGTTGGTGCCGTTGAACCTCAAGGATTATAATGAGCTATATGAGTGAACCTAGCCGATAGAAAGGGATTCGCTAGAACGAGCAACTGCAACAAGACCGCAGTATCTATCTTCTCATAACAACCAATTATGCGCAAGAAGCCAATGGCAAGAGGTAAATGTTTCTTTCCTCCTAATAAGAAGAACAATGGTGGGAAGCCGATGTATGCCTCAAGTGATATATGTCACATTTATGGAAGATGGCATGAGAATGCACCATGTCTAGCTTAGATAGGAGCTTGTTATGGGTGTAGCCAACAAGGCCATCATATAAGAAACTATCCCCAGTGTCAACGAATGATGCAAATGTAGCAATAGCAAACGAGGCCACAATTTGGAGCTACACCACAAAACAACACCAACCAAACCCTAGCCCAAGGAAGAGTTTATGTCCTTACCCAAGAAGAAGCAAAGAACTCCCAAGCTGTAATCACATGCACAGTCTCCTTACAAGAACATGCTACTTACGTATTATTTGATGGAAAAGCCACACATTCGTTTGTCGCTAAAAGGTTTGCAAAGTTAGCTAGATTAGAATCTCAATCGCTTGAAATGAATCTTAGTGTCTCTACCCCATTGAGAGTCGAGGTGTTGTCCACCATCGGGTGTCAAGGGTGTAAAATCAATATAAGTGATCATAAGGGAATCATAGACTTAGTCATGTTGGCCATGTATGACTTTGATGTCATCATAGGGATGGATTGGCTCGCTAGGCAATGAGAAGTGTTAAACTGCCATAGTAAAGTGATTCAATTTAGATCATCCAACCATCCTAGTTACAAGTTCATAGGAAACAGAGGAGAACCCTCCATACCCCTAGTCTCAGCACTTGAGGTAGCTCCACTTCTGGAGGAAGATTGCCAAGGTCATTTAGAGACCATGATGAACATGTCAGTTAAGGAACTAAGGATGGAAGACATCACCATAATATGAGATTTTCCCAATGTATTTCCAAATAAATTACCAAGGCTACCCCCATAACGAGAAATAGAGTTTGTTATTGAGTTAGCTTCGACAACGGAGCCAATTTCCAAAACCTCTTACCGAATGGCGTTATTAAAATTAAAGGAATTGAAGGCACAGTTGTAAGAGTTGCTTGATAAAGGGTTTATCTGCCCTAGTGCGTCCCCATGGGGTGCACTAGTATTGTTTGTGAAGAAGAAGGACGGATCGTTGCATATTTGTAATATCGATTACAAGCAACTCAACAAAGCTTCTATCAAGAATAAGTACCATTGCCAAGAATTGATGATTTGTTTGACTAACTCCGAGGAGTTTCAGTGTTCTCCAAGATAGATTTAAGAGAGAAGTATCAACAATTAAGGATCAAGAAAGAGGACATGTTACATCCCAGATTTTCAATCCTGTCTTCTACTGAATAAATCGGGCATTTCATTGACGCACCTATAAGGCTATTCTCAGAGCTAATCACTCTCGAGATAACTAGACTACCTGGGGAAGCCATTAAGGATTTTAAGGCAAATAGACTTGAGAATTCGACCAGGAATCAACTTCTCGACCGTGTTCATCTTTAGAGGTCAATACGGCACAATATAAAATCAATTCGAAATCAGAGATAGGCTGGTTCGACTGAGATGTGTGGCTAATCGTGGGTGACACCACTAAATTGGAAAATTCTCATCGACCGGCACTAGACTTATTTTCCTATTGTTTTGGGACCATGTGTCCGTATTTGGATCCTCGAGATTTTCACAATAATCGAGAGATGCCAATGAGTCGAGTGGGTTCATAGTGGCTCGAAAAAAAATCGACCACGAGTCATTTGCACTTAAAAATTTCTGAAAGTTACCTGGTAGCCTAGGTCACGCTAAAAACGCGTCGAATGGAAATTAACCGCCAATTCGAGTCTGATTTCAGAAATTGAAGTTTCTGTCATGTCACAATAAATTCTAAGAGTGTCAACTCAGTCTCAGAAGATTTTTCAAGGATTCCGAGATTTTTATGGAAAATCATTTCGAATGTCGCAAAAAACTAATAGAAATTCATATTAGCCGAATTGAAGAGATTTTTTACTGTCAAACCAAGCTATTTGGCGATGGGGACCGGCAGAAATGGTATAGGCTTTTTCTTTGACAAAATTGGACACCAAATTGGGGAATTTGGTGAGGAAATTAAGGTTCAAATTAATGAAATTCGGAGCAATGGAAGAGAGCTGCATTTTTTACTTCAATTTGGATTATTGGTGGGATTAAATGTTGAGAAAGTATTTGGGAACATTAGATATTTGTGTGTGGGCTTTGGGGGAACAAAGCATTGAAGGGAATGGCTAAGGTTTAATGATTTTGGGGCCCTCTCCTTTCCCTTGGCTTTTGCCGCACGACTCCCCTTTCCCATCTCCTTGCTCGAACCATCTCTCTCTCTATCCTTTCTCTTTTGTTTGCATTTTGTGGAAGCCTTCTACCTGCAAATTCTCTGCCCCTCTCTCCCACTCACTCGCTCTCTCACGGCCACAGAAGTCACGAACCGAAGCTTCAATTCCCCTTCATCTTTGCGCTGCCACATGTCCATGTGGGACTCCTTCATAGTCAACCTTTCTCTTCATCAAAGCCATTCAGTTGACCCCTCAAAACCCCACCCACGTACGTAGCTTCAAGCTGCCACCAAAGTCTAGCAAAATTCTTGCAGCTGCCCGTATCGTCCATTGCTCCACCGAAGTTGATCGCCCACTACCGCCTGCTCTCTCTCCTTCGAGTCTTCAATTTGGCCGCACAAAAAGAATCGAGCAAGCCCACTCACGTGCGCCCTCCGCCAGCTCACGTCTTCAGCGTCCCCACCGAAGACCGAAACTCCTTGCCGTGCTGCCCTTCATTCACGCGGCCTTCTCCACCGTTTATGCTAGCCACCATCTTTGTCCTCTTACCATCTGTTGACCAAGAATCTTCAACGCCGCACGCCTACACATCGCCAGCTCCTCATTGGCCGTTGGTCTTCACGAAGCAGCCCACGAACCAGCAACTTCTTCAACGGCCCATCTGCTTCAACAATTCAACGAGCCCGTAAAACCCAGCCCACCTTCCTTTGTTCTTTGCTCCACTTGGCCGTGTAGTTCATTGACCGGCCCATCTTCAGCCCAGCGAAATTTTAAAGTGCAGCAGCCCATCTCCAAAGTTCAACCCATCTCCAGCAGAATTTGAAGCCAAAGATCAGGCCCAAGTTAAGTTTGGTTTCAGCCCACTTGAAATCCAAAAAGCAGGCCCAAGCCCATCAACCAAGCCCAGCATTTGATGTGGGCTTGCAAGGCTTTTGGGCCCGGCCCGAGTGTCCGTCGACGTTGCCGAAGTTCGAGTTTCAACCACCGTCACGTCGCCATCGCGGTGATTCGGTCTCCGCTTTTACCAAGTGAGTTTTACTCACTAATGCTTTCTTAGTTTGCTAATTATGCTTAGGGTTGGTTAGATTTAATTAAGTGCAATTAGGTGGTTAGATTAGGTTAAAAAATTAAATTAGTGACTTAAAGATGCATGTTAGGTGGTTAGACCTAGTTATTAGCAAGTAGAAAGGTTTGGTTATTTATTGAATGCATCTTAGGATTTTTCCCGACCCGTTTCAGGCTCCAATCAAGCATTACGGGCCTAAATTGGATTTTTAATATTTATTTATTTATTTTCGAAATTAATTATTTAATTAAGTATTTTTCCGGAAATTTTTTTTAATTGAGCTTCAATTTATATGGAATTGATTTAAATTGTGAAATTTGAGGATTTGTTCTAAATTGTTTGAAATTGAGTATTTGATTGGTAGATAACCGAGTATGGGTATATAGCGCCAGTTACGTTGATGGGCTATATAGTAGAGAGAATGGTGAGAGCTAACTGAGAATATTATTGGCTGAGACCAATCAGGTACGATGTTATTGGACATACGTGGTTCGGTGATTAGAAGTATCACTGGCGAAAACGACGCATTAAAGAACGCATGTGAATGACTTATAGACAAACGTCGTTCGGTGATTAAGGAAATATTACTGGTGAAAATGACGCCTTAAAAAACTCACGATGTTGTCTATTGCCGATGTCACATTGGCGAAAACGGCGCCCTAGAAATGACACGCGGTTCGGTGATCGAGGATATCACTGGTGAAAACAGCGCCTTAAAGGACGCATGGTATCAGTGATCAGTATGTCATTGGCGAAAACGACGCCCGAGATGATTTGGTGAATGAGTATACCATCTGGGAATCATGGTATGAGTGGGAATGACCTAGAGATGATTCGACTGACATGTAATCGACTAAGTCGATTGATCGATGCTTGATTGGATGTCGTGAATTGTTTGAATATCTATGTTTAACCTTGAATTGCAGGTTGAAAATGAGGCCAAGGTAAGTCCTCTGACTCGTGTTGTGCTTAGGCAACCATATGGCGTATTGGTTTACTAATCGGGTCTTAGGGGATAGAACTCACTGAGATGTAGTCTCATTGGTTATTGAATAACCATTTCAGGTCCGTAGAGGGACCGAAGGAGGATTATATGTTGGATGACCTTGATGATGAGCCAGCAAAGGATGAAGAGCATGAAGAAAACGAACTTAGTGAAGAAGAGTCTCAAGAGGATCGGGATGATGATCCCGAGTATGACCCGGATGAAGACTGAGATCCCATCCCGTTATGTGAACCTTGTGTACTTGTGGATAGGTGTTAGATTATACCTATGTTAATAGTATTGTAAGATACTATGAGGTGCGTGTGTATAAAAATGTGGTTGTGAATTTCAATATGAAAAATATGGCCTGCTTTTCTATCCCATTATTTTATTGTCTGGGAATTTATAACTGCTTCCGCATGTGCAAAAATAAATGAAAGGGTTGGCGATACATAGTCTTGGGATATCGCATTCTAAAATCGACCAAGTAGAAGGATGGGTGCATTCCCGAGGATCGGGGCGTGACAAGACATTCTGAGACAACATTCCAAACCATGTACGACCACTATGAGTTTCTAGTGATGCCATTTGGACTGACTAATACCCCAGCTGCTTTTGTGAGTCTAATGAACCAAGTGTTCAAGACGTACTTGGATAGTTTTGTCATAGTGTTCATTGACAACATATTGGCATACTCAAAGGATCCAAGTGAGCATGAACAACACTTGAGCATGGGATATCTCGTAGATTCTTGATAGGACAAATTTTTAAGTAAAGAGTGAATTCCTTCATGTTCATAGTTAAGGCAAAGCAAAGATTTTGTTATTGATCTGCCATCGACATGTTTAGGTCGAGTAATCATAAGGTCTTGATGCCAGGCATCTGTCTATACAAGGTTTAGGTTATTTATTTATTGAGTTTTCAACTCATTTGTTGTTGTTTAATCTTTTTCAAGCCAATTGGTATGAGTCATCCACCATCTTGTTTTGGTCTCCCTGTATATATGGAGGTTGTGGTGTTGGACGTGAGGACGCTACAACCGACATCCTCTTCTAGTGCCATACCACAATGGTGTAGGTGGACGAGGGTGTGGAGTACCCCATCTATATGTGGCCTATTTCACCTAGGTTGACGAGGACTTCTCGGTCCTCATTGTGGGTTCGACAATCTGCCCAGTGATGCTAACAGGTTAGTGTTGCCCCCTCTTGATACATCGTAGATGACCTCGAGTCCAACCCCGACTACGACCCAAAGTTCAAGCCCTAGCCCTAAGGACACCAGCTTTTGATGGGAACCGCTTTTGGTAACCGCCCTTGTAGAAAGAGTTAAGACTAACCCTTCCCTCCTTATATTTTTTTGTGCAGGGAATGGCCCTAAAGAAGTGGGCTTGTCAAATAAATCATTCCAATTTATATATGAAGTATATAAAATGTATAATTCATGTGTGTTTTCCATACTATCCATTTGACGTTGTTGATTAGGTGATGGAGTTGCACGCTTCTGCATGAGCTTAATGAAAAGATAAAAATCAATGGGACGGCAACGCCTCCTAGGATGTTGCAAATTAATCCTAACGAAGCGGTTATTGTGTTTCCACGACAATAGAAGGTCCGGGGCGTGACAAGCAAGATGCTAGAATTCAAAGAGTACAAACCACAACTTGTTTGGCAAGGATAGTATTGCAAGCATATTCGTCGCGAGGGATGTACATACCAACGCTAGTAGGAACTGACCACGCTATGTCATGTGCGAACCGCTATTCTTTATCGATTCATTATCGCCGGAAGGAAACATACTATGCCGTTGAAGAATAAGTCCGAATATGAGATTTGCCTTTAGAGAGTAGTTTTAGCTGTAGTAGGGTTAGGGAAATTTTTTAGCTTTCGAGATCTATCTAATCACCATCTGAATGTCAAAATCTACTCGTTTCATAATGCCGAACGGGTGTTAATCACAGAACCGTAACCATATGATTATCGTTAATCCTTAATTTAGAAGAGGCTTTCGATCTGTAGAGGAGATGTTGAAACTTGCCAGTCTTTCTTCCAATTGCTGAATTACTGCCATCAACTATAGAATTGCATCATATGCCAAATCGGACTAGTCTCCTTCGGACGAGACACTTCCTGCCATCAATCAGAAAATTCGTCTTGATATCTACGTAGATGGTCATTGTCATTTCCAAATCCTCAAGGTACCCAACGTAGAAAAATGACATCTGAGATTTTATTCGATATAAGCCGTTAAGTTTTTATGGTGCTAGTAATTGGGTCGATCCGACGAAATGGGTTGCCCCTGCCGGACAAAAGAGGGGGAGGCACACAACGCCACCTCTTTCGTAGTCCCATCATTCTCTCACCGATATGCTAAT
Organism: Eucalyptus pumila; assembly: GCA_016097595.1. Taxonomy (NCBI): domain Eukaryota; kingdom Viridiplantae; phylum Streptophyta; class Magnoliopsida; order Myrtales; family Myrtaceae; genus Eucalyptus; species Eucalyptus pumila. Next base: position 23,916,082 of record CM027850.1, on the reverse strand, counting down.
TCTGTCCAGCTCTTAAAATCCCAAATGGTGAATTCGGTTAGGGGATTTCAATTAAAAAACCAATAAGAGAATACATATTTAGAGGAGAAAAAGGTGGAAAATGGACGTAGTAGGTAACCCAAAATTTCCAACAAAAAAAAAAAAGATGAATCGTTACTAAAATTACCACCTAGGCATGGACAGAGACCGATTTTCTATAGATTCAGGATACATTTTTTCCACCTCTTTTTTGCTTCTTTTGCTTCTTGTATTCATCGTATAAACTGAGTGCCCTCGTTATACGATCTAACTCGCTCCTCAATCTCTCATTCTCTTTTATGTCGTGCAGGAGCATATAATGTTCGGGAAAAGTGCCAAAAAAGTCCTAAACCTTTTGTGTTTGTGCCGATTTAGTCCTAAACCTTTTTTTAGTGCCGATTTAGTCCTAAACATGTTTACGTTGTGTCAATTCAGTCCTTTCCGGCCAAAATTGGCCGGAATTTGCTGACTAGACGCCGGCCGGCTGACGTGGCCCGATCGACGCGACGTGGACTATTTTTAATAATTCTTTAATATTTTTAAATATTTCAATTTTTTAATTTTTTAATTTTTAAACTTTTAAATTTTTATTTTTAAATTTTTATTTTTAAATTTTTAATTTTTAATTTTTTTTTTCTTTTTGTCTTCTCATCTTCTTCCTCCAGCCGGTCGCCGGACCTCGGCGACCGGCCACCTCGCCAGTGGCCGTGAGGCCGCCCTCGAGGCCTGGGTGGCGAGGCTCGCCCTCGCCGGATCTGGCGAGGGTGAGCCTCGCCAGCTCGGCGCGAGGAGGCGGCCGGATTCGGTCCTCGAGGTCTTACGGAACCGAGGCCTATCGTCGTCCTCCTCCGACACGTCGATGCCCGGCGGCGTGGAGGCGAGCTTCGCGGCGCGCACCGAGAGCGCCTTCTCGACGATTTTCAGGCTCAGGTCTTCGTTCGCTTCCTCGTCGTCGTCGTCGTCGTCGCTGCCGCCGAGCGGCACCGTGGACTTCGGCTCGTGCTCCGCGTCGTCTCCTTCGCCGAGCTTCGCCACCGTCGGCTTCGCTCTCCTCCCCATGCTCCACACGCCGAGCTGGCGGGGCTCGCCCTCGCCAGCCATGGGCGAGGCCCGACCCTCGCCACCCAGGCCTCGAGGGCGGCCTCGCGTCGGGCGGGCGAGGTCGAGCCTCGCCGGCTATGGGCGAGGCTCGAGCCTCGCCAGATCTGACGAGGGCGAGCCTCGCCGCCCAGCGCAAGGCCGCCCTTGCGGCCACTAGCAAGGTGGCCGGCGAGGTCGACCTCGACCTCGCCGGCCGTCGCCGCCGGCCGGTCGCCCTCGGCGACCAGCTGGAGGAAGAAGATGAGAAGACAAAAAGAAAAAAAATTAAAAAATAAATAAATAAAAAAATAAAAATAAAAAATAAAAATAAAAAAATTGAAAAATATCAAAATATTAAAATATTATTAAAAATAGTCCACGTCAGCGCTGATCGGGCCACGTCAGCCGGTCGATGTCTAGTCAGCAAATTCCGGCCAATTTTGGCCGGAAATGACTGAATTGACACAACGTAAAAAGGTTTAGGACTAAATCGGCACCAAAAAAAGGTTTAGGACTAAATCGGCACAAAGACAAAAGGTTTAGGACTTTTTGGCACTTTTCCCTATAATGTTCTGATAGCTTCTTTTTCACCTCGCCTTCGTCGAGTGAACCTGCTTCCTCCAGAATACGGTCCACATTGGATGTGGCCGGTCCTTCACTCGCACGTTTCCTCTTGTTGCTCGATTTCATAGCATTGCTCTTCAGGCTCAAGGATTCCCGTTCAAGTGACAAGTCCAGGAACGCTTGTTGAAGGGACAGCATAGAGAAATAAGCTTGGGTAGGAGCAATGCTCAAGTTAGCAATGCCTGAAGCCATAGTTGAAATTGTTTGATGATAATGTTTTGTTAGAAGGTTGAGTTCCCAAAGCACGGAAGCTAGCGCACCACTTTGATTAGGGTCCAAGGCATATGGTTGATATTTCTGCAAAACAGTAATTGCTATGAGAGAGATTGTTCATAGTTTACTCAGCCACACAAAAGGGTATATGAAACCAAGTGATCTGATATGACAGAATCATGCGAGAAATTGGTCCTTTATTGAGCAGAGCTTAAATAAAGGTGAAGCCTACAAGAGTGCACTCTAGTCATGCAGATGGCAAAACATCGCTATGCCTGGGAGCATGTAAGATAAGCTCGCCCAATGCTCGTCAGAAAGACCGCCACCATAGCTTCTCAACAGACATTTGCAATGACAACTGAAAAAATGGATCTAGAAAGCAACAACAATCCTACTGATGATTAAGTTTAGTTTGATGATAGCAAAGGTACTTAGCAGCTCGATAGTCAGTCATCGGATCTTTCCTGTTGTTAGATGAGATAACCAACAAAGTTCACTAATGTTATCACCTCGAAAAAAAATTAATAGAAGACATTTGACACGTACACAAATGCGTGCACATAAATTTCTGGATACCCTGTTGATGATTAAGTTTAGTTTCATGATAATGGACCTATTGCTAGCCATCTTGCTGAGCAATTCGAAGAGTACATGGAATGCATAGTAGATTGTCTGCATTCTTTGCATGACATGATAATTCTTTCAAAGGGATGATTATTGTCCAACATGACAGGAATGGTCAGAAGAAATATACCCTCGATATGCCAACGGACCTGGATATGTCATCTCGAGTGATATTGCTAAGTTTATCAACATAGAAACCGAAGCCTCAGCGTGAGTTTATCCAACGCCTCTGTGGTTTTTGTAAGAATATATGTCCTCCGAGCTTCTCATTAGTGGCTGAACTGTTATATTTTTTGTTTGTGGGTAGCTCTTCAGGATGTAGGACGTGAGCATGGGGAGATGGGTGGGGCAATTCAACAGTTCTGTGCCGGTACAGTACCCACACAGCTAGAAATTTTGCCAATATGGTTGCATGGAAGACTACTACACTGCACATTACCAGTCTCGTAGGCAGATGATCTGCTTGTGGGGCAAATTGGCGAGGGGTCAAGCCCAATGCTGCAACTTTAGATGACGGAGTAACAGACGAATCTCGTCTTTAAGATTTAGCCGTACGTAGTCCTCTTTGTATTCTTGTAATTAAGCCTGCTGCTGGTTAGTTCTGTTAATCATGAAATAGGTCAGGCTGGCAATCCCAGTAGAGAATGAGATGAAATTTTGACTGGGATATATTGTACCATTGCACTCTCTGTTTAATCGAGCTGAGTAATCTTGGTTAGGTCATCTTGAAGGGAGTCCATTTTGCACAACTGGGAAAATCTCTTCATTTAGAATGGAGTAGTCTATAGAGCGAAGCATCAACCAATAGGCTGAAATGGAAAAGATGGGTTCCGGTCCATGCCTTAGAGTTTCGATCTCGGTTCTGTTCGATATCGTAGTCTGCAGGCTGAATTTGCTTGAACTGGACCAAATAATGTCATCTCTGTTTTTTCAATTTTGATGACCAAATTGTTACTCTGATCCAAAAAACTGGCGAGTTCAATAGATGAAATTTGCACTTTTACAAATCGGGCATCCTATAGTCCCTCACTCCTTTGGGTAAGTCTTGCATAGATCTGAGTCCACAACCCAAATGCATTGCGGGCATCGATCTATTGGAATTCACATAATGAAGGCCAATAGGGGTCCAATTGAATCCGGATTCAAGAAGGTATTTACTTGCTGCCCCAGCCGAACCACCACTTTCTCATTGCTGTAGTCCGCTCAAACTTCTTTCGTCTTCTGTGACAGCTTAATTTGGGCCGTACAACCTGCAAGCCTTTGTATCGGTCATGTATTGGGCGTGTTGTGTGCCAATAAATATCAAGTGAATTGAAAATTTTAAAATTTATCACGGAAATGCAATTAGATCCTAAAATTTTCAAACATTACAGTCAAATTCTAAAACTTATTACGAAAATATAATTAAGTCTTAAAATTTTCAAAAAGTGCAATAAAATCATAATCTTTTTAGGTTTGTACAATCAAATCTTTCATTTAATTTTGTCCAACTTGATAAACGGAAAATGTAAATAAGTTTTAGGACTTGATTGCATTAACTTGATAAATTTTAGGACTTGATTGTACTATTGTGATAAATTTTAGGATTTGATTATATTTTTAAAAATTTTATAGATCAATTGCACTTTAAGGGTATGTTTTAGGACTTCGGGTATACTTATCCAAATCATTATCATTGAAAAACAGTTGAGTGCTGCCAGTGGTGAGTTCATGGACACGTTATTTTTAACGTAGGTGTGTAATGAGCAGCATAGATGGGTTAAAATTTCTCGATTCGAATTTTCTCAGCAATTAGGAAGGAATTGCTATATAATCCTAGTCAGAGACTTTGAAGAACCAAATGAGACTGTGTATATGAAATTCATTAGAACTTTGTATTTTAAGCGATTTAATATACATGTGATTGTTTGAATTCGGTACATACTATGTGGTTTTGGCTACAACCATAGCGCCACATGGCTTGCTCATGTACGGATTTTATCCAGCAATTTAATTTTTAAGGTTCTTTAAGCAAAATTAATTCTGCGTCTCTAAGTCTTATGCATGTTTTGGAAATAAATCACTAATCAATATTGCAATGATTGTCAAAAATATTAAATGTTTGAAAATAAGTGTTTTTATATATAAATATACTCTATTTCGAAATACTTATATAATATATGAATAGATATAATGGTTTATTATGGAGTTTTGAAAGAATTAAAAGTGCAGGGTTATCTGTTTCATATTTGATGAATAAATATAATTAAGAGATCAACACAAAATATCCTTTATCAAAATATGAAATTCCAAAAAAAAAAATTATAATAAAATTACTCATAAAGGTTTCTATAACAAATTGCTTGTATTTCAACATGTACGGTAAACACAATTATCACGAGTAAAAGTTTGGATACTCATTATGACGAAATATTTGGTCGTACTTCTTAAGTGCATGATATTAACAAATTGATAAAGAAAACATGATAGCCCATATTTACATTTAAATGACAAACACTCGTCGAATCTTTCATGTTCTCAGATGAGATAACCAACGAAGTTCACTACACATGCACACATGCACACACGCATGCACATATAATTTCTGCATACCCTATTGATGATTAAGTTCACTTTCATTATAATCGACCTTTTGCTATGCTTCTTGCCGAACAATTTGAAGAGTACATTGAATGTGCGTAGTGGTAGATCGTCTGCATTCTTTGCAGGACACGATAATTCTCTCAAAGTGATGAGTGTTGTCCAACATTACAGGAATGGCCAGAAGAAATATACCCTCCATATGCCATCGGACCTGGATATGTCATTTCGAGTATTGCTAAGTTTATTGTTTCTCAACATGGAATCCAAAGCCCCATGGTGAGTTCATCCAACGCCTGTGTGGTTTTCATAAGAATATATTGTTGACACCTAAATTTTGACTAATCATTTAATAATTAATTGCATGAAAATTTAGGGATTAATCTTTAACCCCTAAAAAAAAAAGTAAAATTACATTTTCATATAGTCACATTTGCATCGATACTAAAAGGCAACAAGACGCAGCGGCTCGTGGTCGATTACATGCACAAAAAGACGATCTCTCTCCACTGATCTGAGCACGCAAAAGAGCGAAAGTCAAAAAAAAGGGGGAAGGAAGTTCTTGCACGTCCGTTGTCTCTCCCTCATTAATGCATGCGCATGCACGCACAAATTCGGCGAACGTGCGGATTCTAGAGGAACCCTCAGAGAAGCAAAATGAGCCCATGATATAATATTATATAATATGCTCTCTCTCAAGTGTGGGCTGTCAGGAGAAGCAACGAGAAATTTGCTGAAGGAGAAAGCAAATAACAAACAAGAAAAGTCAAAAGTTGTGGCTATCCTATAGAAGGGAGAGACAAGTAGCCGCATAAGAAGCCCCAAGCATGAGGAAGAAAGAAAAATCCCTGAACGTGCATTTTCTCCCCTCTCATTAATGCACGCACATGCACACATTAATGGGGACGTGAAACTTCTCCTGCAAGAAGATGGACCAACATTTCTTTAATATTATCCCTGCTGAAAAGCAGATGGGTAGCCACCATATTTGAAAAAAAGCAATTGGACGTGAACAACAAGGAAAAATTACGGCCGCCTCCTATTCACACTAAAGTCAGTTGGACTTCAAGAACCCTATAAATACGCAAAGGGGGAAGCCACGCAAGGGGGCGGAGGAAAAGAGAAAGAAAAAAATTCACTGAAGTGAGAACTATTAAAAAAGAGAGAGCCCGTAGAGAGACAGACGGGTGGAGAGAAAGGAAGAAATTAAAAAAGGAGAGACGCTCGTCGAGAGAAACAAGAAAAAATGAAGTCGGGGGAGGAGATTAAAAAATAGAGAGGTTTGTTAGAGAAAAAAAAAAAACAAAAAGTGAAGCCAGAAACAGTAAAAAAAAAAAAAAACTGAAAGTAAGAGAGAGAGAGTGCAGAGACGGGGAAGGGACGTGCGGCTGCAGAAAAAATAAAAGAAAAGCACCCACTGTTCTTCTTCTTCGCTGGACTTTCCTCCGGTTTCGCTGCTCACGTCCGTGCCCACACCACGACAACCCGACGCTGCTCCTTCTCCGCCACCGCTTGCTGCCATCCACCGCATCTCACCCCGCCCGTTGGACGCCGCCGACTCCATCCTTCCAACGATCTGAGGACGTAGACATTGCAGCAACCCTCTGCTGCCTTCCTACTCTCGGCGAGTTCCGAACGCCACTACCACTGTAGTCTCGTGCCTCCGCTCCCGCCTCCTGCAGTTCGAAGCTTCGAGCGACGCCTGCAACTCCCCCTCCGCAACTGCTGTCTCGCGATCACCGAAGCTCCGAACACCTTCGCTGTTGCAGCCCTCTGCCTGCTCGTCGCCGCACCACTGTAGCACCTTCATTCGTCTCCTGCAGCAACCCGCGCCCGACGCCAGCAGTCCACGCCACCTTTGCCAGCCGGTCGCAACGCATCTTCCGCCCATCTCTGCAACCAACCGATGCTGCTCCTCTTCCCGACCTACAGCGCCAGAAGCCCCGACGCCCTGCTCCGCCTTTGCCATCGCCGATCTGCTGCGTCTGCCGGCCCGAGTTCTCCGCCCGCACGCCCCTGCTCCACCGATCCTTGCTGCCCGGCGTCCCCTGCTCGCTTGAGTCGGTCTTGCACTAGCAAACCGCACGCGACTCCTGCTGTGGTCTTGCCGGAGCTCCTCGCCGGCGTCTTCCTCCCGCGAGCTCGACCCGGTGTTACCCCTCTTAATTGATTGAGCTGCCAAGCCGTGCGTGGGAGCAAAACAAAAAAAAAAAAAAAAAGGAAAAGCAAATTAGGTAGGTTTTTATCTATTTTATTTTTTTTCTTTTTATTTTACTTTACTATTTTAGTAGAATCGTTCCTTAATATAACATTGAGAATGTTCAACATGAAATAGCTTGTGAAATTTGTGATTGACAGTCCGATTTTCACGCCCGAAATCCGACTCACAATCACTTGAAAAATCGCCTATCCAATCTCCCGCCCGAGATTCGATTTGCGATTTATTTAAAATTGGTCAACCCAATCTCATGCGCGAGATATGGTTCGTCAATTTGGATATCAATCTTGCTCTGATTTGCTGTCGTGCCATTTAAGTTAATTTCGCTTTCATAAAAAAAAAAAAAAAAAAAATTGCATTTACATTCCATGTAGGTTAGAATTAGGTTTATTTCCTGTTTATGGTTTGCATATTAAGAGTAGGAATTTTATTTCGAATATAAAAAAATAATAATAAGAAAATCAAATCGATCAATTTAGGTTGCTAGTTTTAACTTAGTTTTCATGTTTAATTACTCGGCAATTTTTTAATTTCAAAATTAATACAAAAACATAAATAAATAAAATTAGAATTTTGGCACCCTTTGCATATCATTGCATTTTAGGGTAAAATTTCATATAGTTTAATTCTAGATAATATTTTTTTAAATTTAAGAAATTTTTTAGATAGATTGCATTTTAGTTAGGAATTTCTAAATTAGGGTAACATTCCAGTTTAAATTAGGATTTGGTTTAACCTCATTCCTAATATAAATTAGATGATATTTTAATTTAGATAGATAATTTTTACATTTTTCTAATTCCGAATTTCTGAAAAATACACAAAAAAAATGTCTTAGAATAAATTAGTTTTATTTTCTAGGATAGATTGCATGCTTATTAAGAAAATACAAAAACATCGCATTTGCGTCATATAGTTTAGATCCTAAGTTTAAATTGGATGGAATTTTAATTTAGTTAGGGGGTTTTTGCATTTTTCTTAATTTCGAATATCATGAAAAATACAAAAATTTGTTTTTAGATAAATTAGTTTCAATTTTTAGGATGAATTGCATTTTTAGGAATAGAAATATCATGTGCACGTCATGTAGAATTAGGCTCATATAATTAAAAATTGCCCGTCATTATAATTAGGTCATTTTGATTTGCATATTTAATTATTGCATGTTCATTAAGAAAAAACAAAAAAAAAATATTTTACTCATGTCATGTAATTTAGAACACATTGTCATGCCATTCCATGTTAGATTAGTAGCATGCATTGCATATTGCATGATTCTCATTAAATAAGTAAAAACCAAAAAAAAAAGGGAAATTGCCTGTTAATTAGAAATCATATCTAGGTCTGTTGATGTGAATTCTGATCTAACAATGCAGATGCTTTCGTTGTTATGAGGTAAGTCATGCTATTTATTCACTGCTTCATCTGGGTGTTAAATTGGTGGTTTGCGCACCCGCATGATCACCTTACATGTTAGGGAGATAAATTAAAATCAATTCAAGCTGCTTGCCAAATATTTTTTCAAAATAAAAGAAAAGGTACCGAAAGTGCGTTAGAGAAATCTAGCGTAATCAAGTCCCCGAATTCATTTAATCTCTGGTTTGTAGGAGTGAAGTAATTCTCCCATTACTTTACTTGGGTTTCTAATCGACCCAAAAAAAAAAAGATAGATTAGTGGCGACTCCATGATAAAAATCATTTGCATATTAAGAACTTGAATCTAAGTCGCGAATTGGTATGGGCTTGGGAGAGCCCGAGTTAAGTCTAGGCTTAACAATCCATTAGCCGAACCCCTTATGTGGTCCAACCCGCTTCGGGGAGGTCACGACAGCTTGGCGACTCCGCTGGGGACTTGAGTTGAAACTCTTAGTGGACTTAGGCCAATTTTCTTTTTGAAAAATATTTTTGTTTGGCAGCGAGGATCCCAGGTACGTCCCTAACATTTAAGATGTTAAATGTTTTTGCAGGATGGGAGGTATAAGGGGAAGTGTTTGCTGACCTTTGTTTTGCAGGGAGGTGTAGGAATGTATGGTTTACTTTCACTTATGAAGTGTTGCTTGATATAAATTGTCGTGCATGCCTTGCATCTAGCACTACACTATTGCAAACACAACCCGCCGCCGGACCTGGGCCGCATAGGATCATCTAGGATGGTATTGAGATGGATACCACTTCGACCGCATGCCCGCGGTATGAGTTGCCCATCTCAATCCCGAAGTTTCTTTTCTAGCGTCAAGAGTACCCACCTCGGTTCGCATGCCCGCAACCCAGGTCGGCTCTTTGACCAAGCCGAAGTCATGAGGACCCGACTTAGTTCGCATGCCCACGGCTAGTCTAATCATTCTTGTGGCTTCACTTTGTTAAGCCTTATAGACTAGAAATCGAGCCACCATGCGCATGTCTATGTGTTTGCCCTTTGTTTATTGGTAAAGTAAGTTCTCTAAATTCTCACCTTTGCAATTTACTTACTTTACCGTATTATTTGTCGGTCCATGGCACTAGGATTGTCCCAAGTCTTGATCAATATAAAATGGGAATACCGGACATTCGAATTATTCTCCCTCCAAAGGAAGAGCTTAGCGCATGGTGGGACAAGTTAGACCAACCTGGCCATCAATTTGTAGAGTCGTACATTAGTCGATTACTTCCATTGCTACGTGTCAACATCCATGGTGGCCTCATCCAAGCACTTGCTCATTGTTGGTGCCCCGAGACTTCTACTTTCATCTTCGGCGGTAAGCATGAACTCACGCCCACCTTGGAAGAGTATAGCATTGCCATAGGGAAACCTTTGAAAGCTGAATTAATTAGTCCACCTATCGGAATAGACCCCATTGTGGCCTTATCCGATTTTCTGAGAATTAAGGAGGACAATGTAAGAAAGGTTTTAAAAGCTCACCGCAATACATGTCATTTATCTTTTCTAAAAGAATGTTTTGAAAATGGCAATTCGTTTCAAATACGAAGGGTTTTCCTTTTAGCTTTCTTTGGGTTTATACTTTTTCCTCATTGCAAGAATGCTATTAACCCTTTGATGGCTCACTTAGTTGAACAAGTGTTGGGAGGAAAAAATTTCGTAAACACTATTATGGCTGAAACCTTTCTTTCCCTCACCCGATTTAAAGGAAGCGGTGATAAGACTTTCCATTCCTCTCCTGAACTTTTGCAAATTTGGTTTCTTTCTCATATAAAAGGGTTTGGTGGTTTAATGACCATACATGATATCGGTAATTCTAATCACCCTATTATGAGGTTTGAGAACAACCAAAGACATGCACCAGATCACCATTATTCTAGATGGCTAGCTTTCATGAAAAAACTGACTTCCAAGGGTTTCCTATGGCATGCTAAATGGTTCCAAGTTCGTGTGGCGAGACTTTCATGTGGAGGTGTTGGCCCAATCCCTCTACTGGGATTCACTGGAGCAACGGAGTACTATCCGACTAGAGTGACCTGTTAGTATCAAGTTGTGCAAGAGCTTCCCTCGGCATTGCAAGCAAATCCACTCCAAGCCAACTTTGTTGATGGAGACCGAGACCATGAAGATTCCATTCTCACAATTAAATCAATGTGGGATATGTGCCAGCCACGAAAACTCAAGTGGCCCGAGGAGGAACTGAAGGGCAAAGAATTGAAGTACTATGCCTCAATTAAGTACATTCAACAACACAAGATTCCAGAGGAGTTACTTCCAAAGATACCGAGAGGTGCCCTTTGAAGATCACCAACCGCGCGAGAATAAACGCCTCAAAAGGGTTGCTGAAAAAGCTCAAGAGGAGAATAAGCGATTGCGCCGAGTGGTGTCCCAAGTGTATATTGATCAAGCTAGATGAAGTGTTTGAGTCAATCTTGTTGTTTTCATTAATGTTTAGGAAGTTGAGTCATTTACTTTCCTAGTTTGTTTGTTTAGGGCATTTTGAGCTTCTATTTTATTAATGAAGTGCTTGAATCAATCTTGCTTCTATTTTGTTAGGATTGTCAAAAACTCCATTAATGAATAAAAGTTTTAGACCATTGCCATGGACCGGTGTATTTCATATGAGATACTTATTTTTGTCCGTTTCTTCAATTTAGGTGATAACGGATCCTCCACGTTCGCCCATCATTACAAGATCAAGAGCAAAAATGGCCGACCAAACTGAAATGTGTGATCGTATGACCGCTATGGAAAACCAACTCCAGCAGTTGCTCACTTCTATGCAACTTATGACAGATCAAATGCAATCCCTCCAAGTGAATCAGACTCTTGCACCCGCTCTCCCCGAGATAGTAGTCCCAAAGCAGACAGACAAGGCCCAAATGGGTGATGATGACATGCCTGAATTGGAGGATGATCCACTGTTCATCACGGTCGAAAAGGCTAAGCCCGACAATATCCCTAAGGTGGAACAAGATGAACGCTTCGCCAAACTTGAAGAGAAACTGAAACAATTGCAATAATCGCGAAATTCACTCCCGTTCGACTTGTCGGTTTATGAGAAAGTCAAAGTGCCGAAGAAGTTTAAGATGCCAGAGTTCGAGAAATATGATGGTACTTCCTGCCCAAAAGCTCATTTGCAGATGTACCACGTACGCATGGCCCAATACGTCAAGAACGAGCCTCTCATGATCCAATCATTTCATGCAAACTTGACTGGGCCCGCACTCAACTGGTACATAATGAAAAATGTAAACCTTCTCGACACCTGGAATGATGTGGCTGACGCTTTCCTAAAGCAATATAAGTTCAACATGGACATTGCACCTTCCCGAGAGGATCTTGAGCGGATGGAGAAGAAGAAAAGTGAGTCATTTAAGGAGTACGTTGTAAGGTGGCGAAACTTGGCGGCTCAAATCACTCCTGAGCCTACAAACAAGGAGTTAATGAAGTTGTTCGTCAAAACTCTCCCGTATGAGTTCCGTAACCGAATGGCTAGCACATACGTTGAGAGCTTCAACCAACTTATCCCAGTGGGTGAACAGATTGAGATGGGGCTAAGGGATGGATGGTTCAATGAACCAACTCATCAAAGCAAAAGGTTCACCATGAAGAAAGATAAGGAACCGATCACTGAAGTCAATGTTGCATATGTGCAACCAGCCCCTAGTAAGCCTCCGATGGTTCGTGTCCCCGGAATTCAGCAAGATGGAGGCCGAGTGCCTGCACCGCGACAATTCACCAAAAGGCAGTTCTCTCCTCTTCCTGGCCCTCTATCTCAGGTCCTGCCAATACTCCAAAAGAAGGGATTGATCTCCCACGAACCAAAGTAGCCCAATGCTAAAAAATTATCCAAATATGATCCCTCCAAAGAATGTGAGTATCATATGGGAGAGGTGGGCCATTCGACTGATGAATGTATGACTTTGAAGCACAAGATCCAAAATTTATTGGATACTAAGGCATTTTCTTTCCATACTACCCAACCAAATGTCCAAAAGAATCCATTGCCGGAACATCAGGGAAATGTGAATGCAATCTTTGAGTTCAATGCTGGCAAAAAGATGAACTTGAAGGTGTCTGTCAAAGATATCTATAGCGGATTAGTCAGAGTTGGTTACTATCCGACAGATGAGAATCCTCCCTTGCCTACCATGAAGGAAAGGGTTCAAGAAATGGTTATGGCTGGCATGATCGTGTATGCTGACCAAGCTGGAACAGTGTCAACTATCTCCGAAGTCGTCATTGATTGGGAGAAGGAATTTGCTAAGCTAAGTGCTGAAAAGAGTGAACCAGATCCATTGATTGAGGACATGCCCCCACTTGAGGACGCCTCTGACCATGAAGAACTGATAGTGGAAGTGCCTTCAAATGATGAAGAAATAATTATTGAGATGCCCCAACTGTATGAGTACAATGATAACAGAGCAGTCCCCTGGTCACACGAGCTAGATGTTGACCTGATTACAAGGTCTAGTTGGACCTATGCTCAAGCTAATACCCAACCTGCAAAGCCAGTTACTAATGAAGAGGCTAAAGAATTTCTGGCTATAATAAAAGCAAGTGAGTATAACGTGGTCGACCAGTTGCGGAAATTGCCCGCTCAAATCTCTTTACTTGAACTCTTGTAAACGTCTCCTACGCATCAAAAGTCTCTAATGAAGGTTTTGAGCGAAGTTCATGTACCAGAGACAATTGAGGTAAATAGGTTGGAGGAATTTGTAGGGTCGATTCTTCTTAAGGATTTAATAGCCTTCTCTGATGAAGAATTCCCTCTTGAGGGGAGGGGACATACTAAGGCGTTATATATATCCGTCAAGTGCAAGGCTTCCCATGTGGCTCGAGTACTCATTGATAATGGGTCTGCCTTGAATATCTGTCCATTGGCGACTCTTCACCGCCTAAAAATAGATCCTTCAAAAATAAATGCTGCAAAGACCTCCGTCCGAGCTTTTGATGGTACCAATCATCGGATCTATCATGAGACGGCCATCCCCTATGTCGAGCCGGAACGTAAAGAGTAGTCGAGCTACCAATCATTTGAGCTCGTATCCACTATTCATGCATCTCGAGGATCGACAACACCTATCCCTGATATGTCGAATGCAGCAGTTATGGTAGCAAGAGTGATGGTTGGAAATGGCTTTATTCCCGACCGTGGACTTGGTAAAAAAGAGCAAGGTATCTGGAATCCTATTGAAGCCCCTCGAAGGTCTCGTTCCGCCGGATTAGGATACCATGGAAAAGGTGGAGGACATGAACAAATGAAGAAAAACTCATTGCTCCTTGATATCCGCGAGACATTCCCTGGCCCTACTAGAATGATGCATGACGAAGGAGGAGTGATCGACACCCGAGGTATCGAGCCCGATGGATGGAGTAGCATGGATGACCCGACAACTTCAAAGACAGAGGATCCAGATAATGGGATGGAAGGGATCACGACCCTATTCGATGATCTCCTTATAGGTGCCATTGACGAAGAACCATCGGAGGAAATGGGTGCTGGCCCACAAGAAAGCAACCCTATGGCAGGCAAGGAGGTGAAAATGGTCCAATCCAATGCCATGAGCGATGACAATGATGACCCTAATGAGCCCAATGGTGACTCCATTGAAGTACAACAAAGTTGGGAGCAACATGAAAAACCCAAAGTTCTCACCTCCGAACAAACCGTCACTATCAACCTGAGTGATGCCAAGGATCCCAAAGAGATAAAAATTGGGGCAAATCTTCCCAAAGATGAGGCCGAGCACCTAACTCAATTGCTAAAAGAATATCAGGATATCTTTGCGTGGACATACGCTGATATGTCGGGTTTAGATCCGTCAATTGTGGAACACTGTTTGCCCACCAATTCAAACGTGCGCCTTAAGAAGCAGAAGCTTCGGAGGACTAAACCGGAGCTCTCGAAGAAGATAGAAGAGGAAGTAATGAAACTTCTCAAAGTAGGATTCATTGAAGTCTCGCAATAACCTGAATGGGTGGCCAACATAGTACCAGTCATGAAGAAAGACGATCGAGTCCGAGTGTGTGTTGATTACCGGGATTTGAACAAGGCCAGCCCAAAGGATGACTTCCCATTGCCACATATTGATGTTCTCGTGGATAGTACTACCGGATTTGAATTATTCTCTTTCATGGATGGTTTTTCTGGGTACAACCAAATAAGAATGAAAGATGAAGACAAAGAGAAGACAGCATTTATCACCCCGTGGGGAACCTTTCATTATAAGGTCATGCCCTTTGGACTCAAAAATGCAGGGGCAACTTACCAGCGAGCCATGGTTACATTGTTCCATGACATGATGCATGAAGAAATCGAGGTGTATGTTGATGATATGATTGCAAAAACCCAACCTGGGAGAAGTCATGTCAAAACCCTCAGGAAGTTATTTGATCAACTCCATGAATTCAAGCTCCGTTTAAACCCTGCCAAGTGCGTGTTCGGGGCAATGTCGGGTAAATTACTTGGGTTCATTGTGAGTAGTAAAGGGATCGAAATTGACCCATCTAAAGTCAAGGCAATATGTGAGCTGCAACCTCCGTCGACAGTGAAGGAGGTCCGGAGTCTCCTAGGAAGACTGAATTACATTGCACGATTCATTTCCCAACTCTCTGAGACCGCTAAGCCGTTCTTCAAACTCTTGAGGAAAAACATACAAGTTGAGTGGAACGATGAATGTCGAGAGGCGTTCGATAAGCTAAAGCAATATTTGATGAATCCACTAGTTCTTGTCCCACCAATATCGGGGCATCCTTTGATTTTGTACCTCACAATTCATAGTGAGTCACTCGGTGCGATGTTAGCTCAGAAAAGTCCCGTGGATTAGAAGGAATGGGCCATTTATTACCTCAGTAAAAAGTTCACTGTCTCGGAGCTAAAATATTCTAATACTGAAAAAGCTTGTGCTGCGTTAGTATGGGTATTGCATAGACTGCGACAGTGCACCTTGCATTACCAGACGTTTCTCGTGACTGAGAACGATCCCATCAAGTATCTATTTAATCAACCGGCTTTAGTGGGTAAGCTAGCCAAATGGCAGGTCTTGATTTCGGAATTCGACGTGCAGTTCATGCCACAAAAATCAATTAAAGGCTGAGTAATTGCTGATATATTGGCTGAGAATCCTAGAACCTTGAATGATGATGATTGTCCTCTAGATGATCGTATTTTAGCCATAAATGAAGATGCATGGTCTATGTTCTTTGATGGAGCTGTGAACTTGTCCAGTTCTGGTACTGGGGCAGTACTAATATCCCCAGATGGACAACACCACCCAGTAGCCGCGAAATTAATATTTCCATGCACTAACAATATTGCTGAATACGAAGCTTGTATTCTCGAACTTCAGGCCGCAATTGAAATGGGAGTGGCCAAATTGAAAGTATATGGAGATTCTGCACTGATCATACTCCAAACCGTAGGTGAATGGAAGACCAGGGATGCCAAATTACTACCGTATCATAAGTACCTCGAAGAGTTGGTGAAGGAGTTCGACGAAATCTCGTTTGACTACTTGGCTAGATCTCATAATCAGTTCGCCGATGCCTTGGCAACGTTGTCATCTATGTTGCAAGTTACTGATGGTTTAGAAGTTGAGCCTTTGAAAATTGAGGTTCTAGCCAAACCCTCTTATTGCATGGTCGTAAATGAAGAGCTTGAAGAGAAGCCATGGTATTGCGACATCATGAACTATATTCAAAAGCAGGAATTTCCTGAAGGAAGCACTCCAGCCGATAGAAAGTACATAATGAAGATGGCCTCAAAGTTCTTCGTCAGTGGTAAGAACTTATACAAGAGATCTTATGATTCAGTTTTATTGAGATGCGTAGATGAAGCAGAAGCCACCCAAATCATGCAAGAAGTGCATGAAGAAGTTTGTGGCCCACACATGAATGGGCACATGTTAGCCAAGAAGATCATGAGACTAGGTTACTATTGGCTTGCACTGGAAAGTGACTGCATACAGCATGTTAGAAGTTGCCATCGTTGCCAAATTCATGGAGATAAAATAAATGTTCCTCCAACGGAGTTGCACCAGCTATCTGAGCCATGGCCTTTCTCAATGTGGGGGATCGATGTGATTGGCCCAATAAATCCTAAAGCTTCAAATGGACACCGGTTTATATTGGTGGCAATAGATTATTTTTCAAAGTGGATTGAAGCCGCATCATATGCTAAAGTCACAGCCCGAAATGTTGTGAAGTTTATCAGGCGTGACATAATCGCCCGTTATGGTGTCCCTGAAGCAATTGTCACTGACAATGGGACAAATCTGAATAACAAATTTGTTGATGAGTTGTTCAGTGAGTTCAAAATCAAGCATTTGAATTCATCACCTTACCGCCCACAAATGAATGGAGCTGTTGAGGCAGCTAATAAGAACATCAAGAAGATCCTGGCTAAGACAGCCGAGAATTATCGAGATTGGCATGACAGGTTACCCTTTGCTCTAATGGCGTATCGGACATCGATCCAAACATCCACCGGGGCAACTCCTTTTTCCTTAGTTTATGGCATGGAGGCAGTATTGCCTGTGGAAGTAGAAATCCCCTCTTTGAGAGTCTTATCCCAAGTGGAATTGTCCGAGGCAAAATGGACACAACAAAGGTTCGAGCAGTTGAATCTGATTGATGAGAAAAGGTTCAAAGCTCTTTGCCATGGGCAGACATATCAACAAAAAGTAGCCAAGTCTTTCAATAGGAAGGTACGGCCGAGACACTTCGAAGTAAATGATCTAGTTCTAAGAAAGGTGTTGCCGATTTTTCCTGATCCTGGAGGCAAATTTGCTCCAAATTATAGCGGCCCGTTTATGGTGAAGAGGGTACTCCCTAGAGGTGCCTTAATCCTTACAGAAATGGATGGTCGTGAGTTTTCTAATCCTGTTAACTCTGATGCTATGAAGAAGTATTACCCTTGAAAGAATTTGTTGTGAATTGAAGGTACTCATTTCTTCATTGAATTGTGTGGGAATGGATTGAATGAGATGAGAAGTAGGCCCTATTCCATACACATATTGAATTCATTTGATTCGGTATATCAGACGTGTTGACCCAGTGTCAGTTCAATTAAATAAAAAAGGAAATGCCCTGAGGACACCACCAGCGCCTCGGCCTGGTGGCATGGGGAATGAAAGGGTCCGAGAACGACCAGGGTTCGATCCCTGGAAACGGCAACAAGTTTGCAAAAAAAAAAAAACATTTTTTTTTTACCAATCCTTTCTTTCTTTTTGAGCTGTAAACTCTTTGTGTTCAAAGCTGATGAGTTCATGAAGTACTTGTGACCTTTCAAAGGAGAATTTTGCGTGATAGCTTTACCTGTTTAATTACCAATTCCACTGAGGATTGTCACCGTCGATCAAGTTAATGAATGATGTGGAATGAATTGAACATGCTAAATGAGACATGTCAGGATGATGAAATGTAAGCCGTATCCTATACACAGTCCCTTGTTCATATACTGGTGAGATGAGTGTAGGAAATTCCACATTTCTAAGGTAAAGAGTTTTCTCGCGAAAGGTATGATGATCGAAATGATGAGAGGCGGTTCATTCTCTATCCCAAACACTACGTGATCATCTATTGTTTAAACCCTTTTGAGCCCACTCACATGAATAATTTTTAAATTACCCCTGTCAAGAACCACCCCACATTAGGGCAAGCTGGAGGTAAGATGACATCATGAGGTGAGGAAATTGATAGGAATATTCTTGCTCTCACTTGCATCAATCTTCAGGTATTGCTATTACATTGAATTCATACGGTAATTTAAGTGCCTTAGGATGATGAAGAGCAGTTCTTTCTCTATCCAACACACTTTATCCATTGCGTAGCCCCTTGAGCCTGTAAATTCGTTTCATTTAAACCCAATTGGTGATCATCCCCCACACCGAGGCAAGGCAAAAGGAAAATGTTCAAGCAGCAGAATCCCCAAGTGCCAACAAAAAAAAAATGAAAACTCCTCGAGAACCCAAATGTTAAAGCATTATGTGGTTATTAAAAAAAACAAAAAACAAAAACAAACAAAAGGGGCATGAAAAAGCAGTGTGCCTGGTAAAAGCAAGGCCAATGCCCATAGAAAATGAAAGAAAGAGTCAAGATAAATGATTATCAGTTGTAAAAGGGTGTATTCCCAATGGAGTGGTACTGAAAGAACTCAAATGCCAAGTCTTTATAGTACCTATGAGGAAAATCCCAATGGTGAAAAAGAAGACCGGTGACAATGCCAAGATGATCACCAATTCTCATCCCCCTATACACGTTTTAAGCCTAATGATCCATTCACTTCTCAACCCATGAACTTAACCTACGTTACGTCCCTTACAAAGTCTCTTCAGATTAAGGCACCGAAATTAACGTAGGAATTCACATGCTTAAAAGCATCGCTCGAAGAAGTGTGAGCAAGGCCATTTCTATCTCATTCCGCAAGTTCCTTGACTTGTAAACCCGAAGGTGATTGCGAAATATTGTTCTTTCATTAGCCTTGACTCGAAGAGTCCCTCTTTATTGAGCCATTGACCGAGCCTACATTACAGTCCTGATAAAGACCTCTTAGATTGACCAGGTCGTACCGCTTGAGAGAATACTTGAACCCTTGTTAACATGATGAAAGTAAGATTGAGTGATTCTTGTGATCCGACATTAATGGTCGGGACAAAATAGCCTTCTTAATGAGAGTGAGAGAAAGTCCTTTCTAACTGAAAGTCTCTCATTTGGTATTCTTGAAAATCCATGTCATGAGTGAAAATTGTCATAAACGATGATTCTCCCCAGTGGAAGTTTGATGGTGCAAATATGGTAAAACCATCATGCATAAATCTTGATTGAATGGGTAAAAGCTTCAGTGGACTTTCGAGTGTGTTGAATTGCTTACTTCTTTGGCGAATGCATGTATTTTTGCTCTAATCATGTCTGACAAGTAATGTTTCCTTGAAGACCCAAGAGCTCCTGACATTTATGTTGCCTTTCAGAAGCCTCGAGGTGAGAAACCTCCATGAATATTTGAAGCACATCCTCGACGTTCCAAAACTTCTTTCTACCAAGAGGTAAGTGACCTTCACGAATATCCCAGGTTTGTCTTAGGTATTCCCAAATTCTTTATGTATGTCTCAAAACTGTTCGTCAAGCATTTCATTTTGGATATGAATGCTTTCCGATCTTTCTCGTCATACCTTAGTCTGGATCTAGGTATTTCGAATCTTCTTAATCCAATATTCATCTCACCTAACATTGAGTGTTTATTGGTTAAGTTCCCAAATTTTTGACATCTCAGTCTGGATCTGGATGTCTCAAAACTGTTTGTCAAGCATTTCACTTTGGATGTGAATGTTTTTCGATCTTTTTTCATTATACCTTAGTCTGGATCTAGGTATTTCAGATCTTCTTAATCCAATATTCATCTCACCTAACATTGAGTGTCTATTGGTTAAGTCCCAAAATTCTTGCCATCTCAGTCTGGATCTGGATGTCTCAAAACTCTTCGTCAAGCATTTCACTTTGGATGTGAATGTTTTTCGATCTTTTTCGTTATACATTAGTCTGGATCTAGGTATTCCAAATCTTGTTAATCCAATATTCATCTCACCTAACATTGAGTGTCTATTGATTAAGTTCCCAAATTCTTGACATCTCAGTCTGGATCTGGATGTCTCAAAACTTTTCCCCGTTTAGGCGACCGTAGAATGGTACGGGTCCTAGACAACATCTATTTAGGCGACCGTAGAATGGTACGGGTCCTGAAGATAAATCCCCGTTTAGGCGACCGTAGAATGGTACGGGTTCTAGACAACATCTATTTCCTCATTCAGGCTACGTAGAATGGTACGGGTCCTGGAAAATAAATCCCCGTTTAGGCGACCGTAGAATGGTACGGGTCCTGGACATGTGACACCAACTATCTCGAGTTACTCTACCCTCCTCGAAGGTAAGTTATTACAGGTAAGTTCCTTTTATCACTAGCATTAGCATTTCCATGCATCATATAAATTGCATTTAAAAAAAAAACAAACAAAAAAACAAAAAAAATAGTCCCGCCAAAGTATCATCCATTGCATGTTCATGATCAAAATTTAGGTATCATGTTATCTTTGAATGCAACCTCTGTGAGCTCACCTCCAAAGAGAGGCAGCTGTTGACACCTAAATTTTGACTAATCATTTAATAATTAATTGCATGAAAATTTAGGGATTAATCTTTAACCCCTAAAAAAAAAGTAAAATTACATTTTCATATAGTCACATTTGCATCGATACTAAAAGGCAACAAGACGCAGCGGCTCGTGGTCGATTACATGCACAAAAAGACGGTCTCTCTCCACTGATCTGAGCACGCAAAAGAGCGAAAGTCAAAAAAAAGGGGAAGGAAGTTCTTGCACGTCCGTTGTCTCTCCTCATTAATGCATGCGCATGCACGCACAAATTCGGCGGATGTGCGGATTCTAGAGGAACCCTCAGAGAAGCAAAATGAGCCCATGATATAATATTATATAATATGCTCTCTCTCAAGTGTGGGTTGTCAGGAGAAGCAACGAGAAATTTGCTGAAGGAGAAAGCAAATAACAAACAAGAAAAGTCAAAAGTTGTGGCTATCCTATAGAAGGGAGAGACAAGTAGCCGCATAAGAAGCCCCAAGCATGAGGAAGAAAGAAGAATCCATGAACGTGCATTTTCTCCCCTCTCATTAATGCACGCACATGCACACATTAATGGGGACGTGAAACTTCTCCTGCAAGAAGATGGACCAACATTTCTTTAATATTATCCCTGCTGAAAAGCAGATGGGTAGCCACCATATTTGAAAAAAAGCAACTGGACGTGAACAACAAGGAAAAATTACAGCCGCCTCCTATTCACACTAAAGTCAGTTGGACTTCAAGAACCCTATAAATACGCGAAGGGGGAAGCCACGCAAGGGGGCGGAGGAAAAGAGAAAGAAAAAAATTCACTGAAGTGAGAACTATTAAAAAAGAGAGAGCCCGTAGAG